>JARYHS010013631.1:141244500-141285158 GCA_031002005.1 Vandiemenella viatica | reverse complement strand
CACGTGACATTAGGTGCCGACCTGAAGGTCCAATCAAAATGAGCGTATAACTCAAAATCCTGGGAATTTTTGTTGTATGTGAGCTTCGAGACTACAAATGGGCGGAGCAAGGAAGTTTCCTCGTGGACCGAAGAGCGAGGAGCTGGGATTCTAGATTCTAACTTCGATCGCACCAGTCTGAGGTTGACTTGGAAAGTTGACTTCTTTCGCTAACCGCAGCTTGCCTTGCTGGAGCAAGGTTATCACCGCAACTCAGCCGGTAATGCGATGATGCGCATTGCCAGACCAGAGATGCCTATAGCCGACTTGTGAGATAATCTCACATATCGTGGGTCCGCTACACTCATCACAGACATCAGACGCAGAACTACAATGGTAATTGATTACGACCAAGCCATGTGATTGTGCATTCCGTGAAACAGAACCCGTAAGCGACTTTGAGAGGATAGGTCCATGTTCTCACTTTGTAATTGTAAAAACCCCTGAGCTAGCGGCATAATTTGCCAGAACTAGTTATTTTCGAATGATATATTGTTCATTCTGGCGCCCATGATTTTCTTTTTAACTGTAAAGTCACAGTATTATGATGCCTTTGTCTGAGGTAGTCATAACTGGTATTTTTCATTGTTTCCAGTTGTCATTATTTCTTGCATTTTGATTATGAGATATTTAAAAGTAAATATACAATTGTTTGCTTGCCCATGACGGCTAATTGTAACTCTGAGCGTTGCTTTTATGATTTTGCCAATTTGTGTTAATGTTAACGGTAAATTCGCTCAGACTTGTAATCGCCAGTGATAAGAAATAAATGTCATATTGTGACAATTTTTCCTAAATTCCAACCAACGTCGAGATTCTTGCTAAATTAATAAATTTCCAATCCTTCGTAAAAATTAAAATTAAAAATCCACAGTTATTAATCATGAAGGTATGAAAGATAATTGTAATGTGGTTTGCTCACCAAGGCACCCACCACAACACCAACATGTATATACATCCACAGTCACTGACGATGCCCCATTCCACAAGGGCGAAACGCGTTTGAGCTTACATCAATAAAACCAGTTGCTAATAGACGGTGTTTTTATTTACAATTGTGTAATAAGCAACTGCGGAAGGATGGCCAATATACAATATATAAAAAACCTTGTATTGCTCTACGAGATTAACTTTCTCAAGGGTTAAGAATCTTCGCAGATTAAACGCCGGAGTATAATCTTTGTATTGCATGCTACTTCCCATAGCTCGTAGAGAAGTGAAGGACAGTGCTTTTAAATAAAGCTAACGTTATTACAGGTAGCAGACCAGATAATTGATCTACTCTATGAAGAAGTGAACTTCAGTAGAAGACAAATTAAAATGGTCCCTTGTATTGCACCTTCCTGATTTACGTATACAAGAGACAGAACAACAGTTAGAGCAACATGGTTACAATGGCAATAATAGATATGTAACTACCCGCGATAATGGGTACTGCAGGTAACTGCTGTAGATGTGCGAAATTCTGTATTTCTATTCGTCGTGTTGGCATCCCGAGTAAATAGGGCGGAATTAGCTAGCATTGGATATCACTCTCACTAATCTTCAGTCTTAAGTGGATCACACAACCAAGACACTAAACACGTACAGCTATTTCACTCATATACAGAAAACACTTAACCATCCCTGGAAAAGCAACACGAAATCACTCCAGTTAATGTTTTCGCATAGAATGGATAAGTAAGCCCGTGTGTTGTAAAGTCAACACCTTGGAAACCAAATGCGTTTTTTTTAACTGCTTTACGTCTCTTTTTAACATCGAGGTCCTTAGAGACGGGAAAGGATGGGGGACAAGGATGGGGGCAAGGAATGGGAAGGAATTCGGCCATGGCCTTTTGAAGGAAGCATCCCGGCATTTGCCTGGAGTGATTTGGGGAAACCATGGAAAACCCAAATCTGGATGCCCGGAAGGCGATTCGAACCGCCATCCTCCCGAATGCGAGGCGAGAACGCTAACCGTTACACCGCCCCGCTCGGTACCAAATGCGGGTTAATGGTTTGTACATATTGAAGAATTCTAAATAAAAAGTCTGTAACTACCCAGATATATTGTATTGTTACTACGACCGTCGGTACTTGAGTTCTACACAATCGCTGTCGGCGTCAGGTATGTTGATAATCGTGTGCAGCAGCATCCACTTTACCTGTACAGATGTGACAGCTTGGCGCTTCACTTGGCATTAGAGGAATGGGGAACTGAAATGTTTTCACCTGTGAAACGTGCAAACTATGCTCTGCTTGTTAAATAGAGATTGGCTTGTTTTTAAACCGTGTAATTTCTGAATGGACACTATGTGCGTTATGCTTTGTGTGCTGAGATATTTTTATATTTATTTATAGCTTTACGCGTCGTCAACGTCGAGGTCATTAGGGGCTGGAAAGGATTGGGGGCAAGGACCGGGAAGGAATTTGGCCATGGCCTTTTGAAGTAAGCATCCCGGCATTTACCTGGAGTGTTTTGGGAAACCATGTAAACTCAAATCTGGATTACCGCTCACCCACAACGCTCCGTATGTGATGATGGCTGTGGCGACGTTATGTGTGAGTTGTATCTGCAGATGAGAAAATGTTGGTGGCTAAGGCCGGTGTCAGCTTGTTCAGCTTTACTCTTCCGAAACACGCCGCTTTTAACGGCCCCAACTGACGGACAAATCACCATGAGCAGTCTCGTCCAACTCTAGAGTTCGAAACCGCTATTCTATTCACGTGGGCCGAAAAGCGTCATGTTGCCACAACGACCTGAGCCGAATTTTAAGGATAGAGGTCTCTGCTCGGACTATGTACGTAGCCGGTGATTTATCTTGAAAAATTCTGCCCCAGAAACATATTACAGTGGGGTGGGGCTGAGAGATATTTCTTAAATGATGCAGAAGTAACTGCAGACGTGGCTATGCGGGATTTCTCCCTCTTCGTGAGAACTCGCAGATGGCAAATGGGCCGAAGCCCTCGGCTCTGCGCGGCATGGCTGCCGCCGCTTGGGCTTCCATCCTGCCGGATCATCAGCGCTGAGGGCTGATGGACGCGGCGCACGCCACTGTGCTGTGCGCCCATCCACTTGCTGCCTCGCCCCAGTCACGCGCCGCGGATCGTGGTGAATATCGGATTGCCGACTCGCGCATTCATCACGCCGCCCCCGCTGTGTTTATTCCGAGCAGGAGGGCTGATTTTCTTTGTATGCTGAGCTCGCACCGCGACACGAAATCACATCTCCCCTTCTCAATGTTGTCTTTCAGTGCTTCGCCTTTTTCTCTGTCCATGTTGAAATGCGGAACTTGTCTTTGCTGTATTTATTCACAGATGGTTGCTTAGAGTGTCAGAAGGTTAAAATTATAGGTTTCCATCCTATATTACCTTACCGTCACCTTTCCGAAAATAATTGCTCAATGCCCCCTTTTCAGAAAAAAGAACACACCGACTCAGCGTCTTGCAATAATCAGTATTTCATCCTTTTTGGCTCGTAACCCACTTTTTGAAACAGTTAATTGATGACGCTTCTGTTACAAGGAACACTTTTGACCTCTGACGCTTGTAACCGCACGAAAACATGTTTATAATAACAAACGATCATAAACAAAACAGAGGTGTGTGTCATTTCCATGCACAAGGATTACTGATTTTCTAAGACTACAATGTGCCAAACTACAAGTGTTGATATATGATCGTTATTTCATCATGAAACTTTGATTTACAATCAATTTGCTGCACCTACGCATAAGCCTGTAGACCAGTTTTTTTAGGTCACCCCCTACTTTTTTGACGAAATACCCTCCTAAAATCGAATTTTAGACCTATTTTTTTTGGCTCTACTGTCTCCAAATTTTTCGCTAAATCTCACGTGAGATTTCCGTAGACCCCCCCCCTCCCCCCTGGTGAGATCTGGAGAGATTTCGCCGGACACCCCCCCCCCCCTGTTTCATCTCACGTAATTAATGGATGTCCCCTTACTGCCATAGCACATAATCAGTAATACAATTATATGTAATTGTTTTACACTAATAAAATTAAATTATAATTAAAATTCAAAATCGACATAGTGCAGCCAATGTAGAGCTTCATTTGAATTGTCAATAAAGTCTATTGGTGATCCCTTGAAGGCTCGAAGTGAGCAATCATAGGTCACGTGCGGATGGTTTGTTTTTCCTCACCACAGTTGCAATTCGGCGAATCTCTCATTCCCCATGCGTACAGAACTGAAGCAGTACTGCCATGGCTAGACCTATCTCTGTTAAGAGCTGCTCAGGTCTTGCAAGGAAGATCAGTCCCTTTAGTTCCTGTTGATTGTCAAATAGGGAGTGAGTGCCATTCTAATGGGGCTGAGGCCATCCACTCCTATTTCCATGATTTTCTCCCGTTAAAATTATCAGATATAATCGGTTTTGCAGTTTTTATGCTTGGACTTCTTGATTTAAATCTCTGAAATTAATTTTCCATGTCGTCGTGGAAGGGCAAATCAAAGTTATGACAGATCTTATTATATTGGGCAATTAGGCGATTGCGTCGTCTTATCGTAGCCATTTCGATATTACACAAAATGGGTAGCCCGTACAGTAACGTCGACTAGCCTCCCCGTGGTACACCCTGGGCAACGTGCTTGCACGCCTAAATGGTCTACACAGTCGGCCTGCCAAACAATCCTGTAGGATCTCCTGGCAACCAGAGCATAGTAATCTTCATGTCACCTAACGGTTCTTATCAGAACCAAAAGGCAAGAACACTTGGACCTTCACTAGGGGGTTTCCAACTTAACATGGAAGGAATAAGCCGATCAAAAGGTTATGACATTGAATACCAACATCAACTGAAAATGTAATTAGTGTGGATTTTGATATTGGACTGCATGAATGCGAAAGTGATTTGGAATGTGATAATGTGGCTTTTGTAAGGTGTGCACATTGTTCTCTTCCACTTTGTTTCAATCACTTCACCGAAATCCCGCATCTGCACGTTGAGGACTAATATAAGCACTATCAGGTGTGTGGTACTGCTATATATGCGTGTTTTGCACTATATTAAGTACTTTAAGCAGAGAGTTTTTGGCACTGTTGATTGTACATTGACCCAGGGGCGTAGCTACTATGGGGCTAGGCGGTGCAGTGCACCGGGGCTCCTACTCTCAGAGGGCCCCCAAGCGCGGTTGAGAGGGCCCACGAGCCATCATGGCAAACTGGCGACCTTTTTTCTTTTTGCTCTACAGTCGTCTAAGGGGGCCCCTGAGACACAGGAAGCCCCCCTCACTAAGGGCCCTCACTGCTCAGGGGGCCCCCAACCACTGCTCAGGGGCCCCTAAGCACAACTCAAGGGCCCCATCCTATGCTCAGGGGGCCCCTACCCAGCAACACAAAGCAAAAAAAAATGGGTCGCCCATCTGGCCCGAGGGCCCAAAATAAATTTTTTGCACCGGGGCGCTTGTTGACCTAGCTACGCCACTGCATTGACCTTATTGAATTACGTATAATTTCCTTCATATGGTATTGATATCTTGTTACTTTGTTTTTCTCTATTAAAACGTTACTTGAGGTAGAATGCAACATTTTTCATGGAAATGACACACACCACTGTTTTGTTTAAAATCGCTTGTTATACTAAGCAAGTTTTCGTGCTGTTCCCAGCGTTCGAGGTCAAAGGTTTCCCTTGTTAGGTGATGGGTACTATAACATATACTGGTAGAGTTCCCGACGTTGCCCGGTATAATTTAGGTAGATTTACCCACACAGTAAATATTCAAGTTCATAACAGAGATAAGTTTTCTGCACTTGTGAATAAAATTTCATTTTCTATACGTATTTAAACGGCTAAACCCCGGTGTCGCAGAAAATAGATGGTATTTATTAATTCCAGCAATATTTTTAGCCATCCTATCAGGAACATGTGTACCAAGTTTCATCAAAATAACCACAGCGATTCGTGCAGCAATAGAAACAATGAATTTTTTAAAGAAATATGGTAAAGACAGAATCGTTTTACAATATATTATAAAAATACCGTATGCCAACACGAAAAGATTCAAACAGTTTACTTTCATTTTCAACCCATCAGATATTCATTACTTACTATTAACAGCGAATATAATTTCACTTCCAAATATCAGAGATTATAGCTGTGCGGCATGGGATAGTAATTTCAAGAACTAAAAATGTTCTTGGAAGGTTTTACACTGAAGGTTTTAAACAGTCATCTTAATGTTCAAACCCATCAAATATGCATTATTTACTATCAAGAGTGAATATAATTTCACTTCCAAACATAAGAGATTGTAGCTGTGCGGCTTGAGATGGTAGCTTCAAGAAGCAAAGAAGATATCGAAAGGTTACGTTATTAAAAATAATGTACATATTTTCCACTTTAGGTAGTTTGGTCTTCGCATTCCATAAAGCCATCTATGGGGTTTAAAGACTAAAAACCAAATTTTAAGAAAGGAAACGTTACATACGTTGATATGGCTGTTATTTTTTACGAAGTATGCCGTATGTATCTAGTTGGTATTTCATCTCTGGCGTTTCACACAATACGTACAGATTTTAACTTACTGCTTTGGCGTTATGTTACTTTGTCGCATAAGACATGCCAAAAAATTCAGTTGCGATTCTAATCTTTAAAACGGCGAAAACCCATTCGAAATCTGCGCAGCAGTTTTTGAGTTTTTCTGGTACCAATACACCCAATTTTCGTTTTATAGATATAGATAGATAGAAAAACAATAACAGTTGTCTAAAATTACTTTATTAGAAGATATACATAATATTGGCCTATTAACAAATACATATTTTGAAAGAAATATTTTTAATTACAGGCCTGAGCTTGGTGTAATGACACCTGTCCGCATTATCCTCAGTGGTTGTCTCCGCTGGTTTCAGCGTTTAAATTCGAATAACCTCTTTTTAACTGTTTTGTTGGCAGGGACATCCTTTCTAATATTGCCCTCATATACCTTACTAGCCTCGTACCCGCGACTTTCGTACGCGTGGATTAAGAATTTTTTTGCCAGAATTAAATATAAAAAGTTGTTGGTAACGAAGGATTGGTCCCAAACAATATCGAGTCGGCATAATATGACAGGAAAGCTATCACTATATCATTCTACCGTCGAACCTGCCTCTTGAAGAGAATCAATTTCCAACATATTTCTGTCACTATTCGATGAGATCTCAGAATTTCGTGACTACAACTGTTAATCATACTGGAAAAAGTATCCTGTGCCCTTCATACAGCTTTCCTTATAAAATTCCATCATAACGATATAGCCATATAGTCGTCAAAACGTAACAAAAAGACAGAGACTTACTTCCGTATTTATATAAGTATTACTGTGGTTCACACTCACACACTGACTGCGAACAACACCTCAAGGATCATTATAACGTAAAAAAGTGTACACCTACAAAATTGCAAGACCACCTACGATTTGCCTCGCATTGCACCCCTAAATTTATAATATCTACAGTTTAACATTCAATCCGAATAACCTACGGCCCAGGCCTGACTCTTACACTGAAAAACAATTTTTTAAATTTTTAGCCTCTACGGAGATTTGAACCGGAGACCACGACGTTCGTAAGTAAGCGCTTTAGCCACTAAGCTCCCAGTCCACTACACGGAAACACGGTACGGAGGCGACCATATCCAACGTGATGTCTATCACCTTATTTCGAAGTTATGAGACAACTTGTGTTATTTATACAGGTAATTTGTCAACCAAATGTAGACAGTATTTTTCTCCTTGTTGCAAAGGATAAGTGTGCAAAGTTTCATCGAGATCGGATGAAAACTGTGGATTTGTATGAAGAACAAACAAACAACATACATTCATCTTTATATATAAAGATAATGTCATTAGGTGACGTCTCTTTTTACATTAAATTTTAATTACAGCACGAATTTCTTTCTTCAGAGTTTCAAATTAAGCACACATTTCATGCCTTACAGCAAAATAAATGTTTGTTCCAGTTGTGGTACTTTGAACAATATTTTTTAAATGACTGTAAAATTACATAAAGCTTTCGCAAGGCTACAGGATTTCGTTTGCCTGGTCAGGTGACAAAAAAATACGTCAGCACTCGTAACGGTTGACTATGAACTGGACAAACTAAGTTTAAACACAAATAGAACTGAGACCTTTTACAGTTGATGTTAGAATAGAATGAACTATAAATCGGCTGAAAAGTAGAGTTGACCACACCACCTATGCTGAAGTTTTTAGCTCTGCATATCAAGGATATATACAGCGCTATAAGTCTTTTACAGCCCGTATTAAAAACTGGATTAAATGAGTGGATTAAATTCCACGTGCAGCTCACCAGCTGTCTGACCCACGTAAAATGCCAGGCTATTACATAACCCACTCTCTAGCTAAAATGCGCTACTTTTCAGCGCTTCAACGGGTAGTCATGCTGGTTTCAGAATAGACGGGAATGATGCCTGTTGTTTGCTCCCCTCGTTAAATTGAAGTATTTTATCACGTCCAAAGTAGTGCGAGCTCATCAATATATCACATTATACGCGGATTAATGACATTGGCATTTGCGTGCAGTGGATCCGTGCTGCTAGAAACAATATTAATGAGGTTATGAGGTAGGAAATTAGTCACATTTCGTTTTTATTTGATACTCGAATGTAACTAAAACGTTTTTGCGTATCCAATTTTAAATAATTCTTACTTATATGGTTTTGAACAGTACATACACCGCGGGTTGATTTAATGTACGAATATTGTGATAGCAAAGAAGCAAATACTGATATGTTAAATAGTAAGGTAAAAGTCACTCGATGTTTCTTTCTAAAATAAGCTCTGCTTAATTTATTCCTAGCATTACATTAGGAGAAGTAATACGCCATACGATATAACAAAGTTGTTAGTTTGATAACAGACAATATCTGTTTAATTTTAAATTCAATTATTAATTGCAGTTTATCTTTTTTGTCTTTTTCATCACCTTCAATGCTTTTTTGAAAGAAAAATTCCAAAATTACTCTAAACTCTGGGTACATATTTCTGTTATCAGTGTCTCGACTGGTTAGATCAATCCTCCATTTCTTCTTAATCTGCTCTATTCAATCTCAGAAAACCCGACATAGCTTATATGTCTCCTATATTATAATCTATGACTTTCTTTGCAGTTCTTCTTTTCAGCTGTTTCATATACCAATAATTTAGTCACATTTCATGGCTTAGAATAGGATCCACTATTTTATTTATTTTTCCCTGTGGCAATCTTCCAGAAAATTTTACCCTATCTCATCTTTTTCAGATCATGCATTGGATTGGTGATCAGTTGTAATTTTACCTTTTAAGGTGCAGCAATCTATTAGTTCTTCTACAAATTGCTGTCCTAATAACAATTTCTGTTAAAAATCTTGCCGAATTTCTCTTGAATACTGCAATGGTGAACCATCCTACATTCAAGATATTAGTTTGGCGGAATTCTAGCTACGATTTGCGTCCGTACACATTCTGCTGTATAGCAAACACATATTTTTTTCTTATGGCTTTATTCCTCGTGGACGTCGGGGACATTAGAGGCGGAGAAGGAATGGGACGATGAACAGGAAGAAATTCAGCCATGGCCTTTTGCATTCGCTTGGACTGATTTGGGTAAACCATGGAAGACACAAATCTGGACGACCGGACTGGTATTCGAACCCGCGTCCGCCTGAATGTGACGAAACATATAAAACTTTTCTGATTATACCCTTTAATGTCTGGTTCAGGTTCCAACGAAGCTATATCTTTCATCTGCATTACCATTTCATGAAACATCAAACTCGGTGTCTAGTGACCATACTCAAATTAATGCATTAAAACCAGCAAGACTCGTATTCCTCAAACAAAAATTCTCTACATGTATTTTGGTTTAGCGAGGGAAGGTAGAATCAGATTAGGATTACATGTGATAATGATGAACGCGTTTGGTTTTGCTGTTATTCATACAGTTATTTGGGGATAATGTTGATGTGGTTGTAAAATCGGAGACATAAAAATTTGTAGGAAAGAGGATCTAGGATACTCTTCTGAGAGCCACCGCATTACTTTCGGCAGAAGAACACCAAATGGTCAGGTAGAGCAATAAATATTTTCCAGCAGAACAAGTGCAAAGTTCTCCACGGTTTGTGTACCTGGGTTTTTGGCCTCCTTTACAGGCCCACAGACTGAGAGTGTGGGGTGAGTGGTTAACGTGCAGGCCTCGCATTCGGGAGGACCGCCGGTTCGAATCCCCCTCCGGGCATCCAGACTTGGGTTTTGCATGGTTTCCCCAAATAACTCCAGGCGAATACCGGGATGCTTCCTTCAAAAATGCCGTGGCCGAATTCCTTCCCGTTCCTTGTTCCCAATCCCATTCCACCTGTAATGACCTCGACGTCGACGAGGCGTAAAGCCATACGTAAAAAAAAAATTAAAAAAGTACAGCCCACGACGCTGTATATTCATTCACACGAGTTAAAAATGTAGCTAAGAGATTGTTTTGGGCAACATTCGCGGTGTCTAACGCTGAAAATTGAAACTATAGCCTTCGCCGTTAAATGGAAGTAAAAAATATATAATTGTATGAAAAGTATCTGCAAGATGGATATGGAAAGTAAAGCGGAGATATCGTAGAACAAGTGACTGATACAATAGTTAGGTATGCAAGTAAATAAGGGTAAACATTTATATCAACAGGTCGAATAAAGCAATTTGGGACACTAGGTCTTTTGTGATGCAATAATAATATGGGTGTTGAGATCGAAGTAAAAATATGTTATGCCATCATGATTCAGTGCTTTAATTACTGAATTATTTAAATAACAAAGTTAGGGAGGTAAAAACAGACTAGAGAATTTTATTTCCTACTTCTGTTGTTTTTTGAATGAATGACGAGAATAACTTGTACCGGGAGTTTAAAAAATGACCGGTATATTTGAAAAATTAATAAAATCTAAACGGGCAGCGATAGAAACACACCGTTTGTTGCAATATGCTTGGGACAACAGTAAAGTTTCAGGCAGACAAACTTTCGAAATTAGTTACAATTTTCAACAACAGATGGCGCTGCAGGCGATTTGAAAGATATAGAAGTAAATGCAGTCTGTGAGTTCGCCAGTCTGTAAGTCGTCTTTCTGCTCTAAGCGTGTGCTGTTCACAGATTGCAAGTTTGCTGTGAAAAAATGGTTTATTCCTTAGCATAGTAGTACTTTAGATTTTTCCAGACAGCAGTACCATCTGTTGTTGAAAATTGTAACTGAAAATTTACTGTTGTCCCAAGCATATTGCAGCAAACAGTGTATTTCTTTCGCTGCCAGTTTGGTTTTTATTGATTTTTCAAATATACCGGTCATTTTTGAATCACCCTGTGTACCCAACAAATTGGAAAGATTTAAAACATAAAATAAAATTATACACTGAAGAAAGATTATTTGGATTCTTGCGAATATACTGATTACGGAAAAATACATTTGTTGATCAAATAAATATGTTGTGAAGGGGATCAGTTTTAATTTATTCAATTCGCATATTAATTATTCATGACCACAAGTGACAAACAATACATTAATTAATTGTGAATGCATAGCGACAATGTGCAAGAAACGTCTTGTAGACGTTACAGGGTTTCCAGTTGTATAGAAATAAAATATACAATGTGGTAAAATCACTAAAATTTTGTCCTCACCGGCGAACTAGTTTCGTTGCTCGTGTAGCAGGCAGGACGTGGATGTTCCTCGTCCATTCAAGACTTGGTTCGTTACCAGATTAGCATCACGTTGCCAGGACCTATATATATGCTGCTGCCAAACAAGTCTCCAGTGTTACTGCTCTCTGTTACTGCCTAAAAAGTGTCTCTTGTGGCTGCGAAGCAACAAATCGTTTCCGAGTTTCACGAAAACTGATCCAGCGAATAGTTAACAGAAGCGCCCTCACGTAAGAGCATAGCTTCACTGGCAGTAAGCCTGAATCAGCGGAGAAGTTATGAAAATCTCGACCCTGGCCTAAGTCGCTTTATGTGTTACTAAGCGACTGTCTACTGTCGTTCACTCAATCGTCACAAAAGCATCGTTGGATGAAGGGAAACAACATCGCTTGTGTCTTTGTGGTTATGAAGGAGCGACCTACCTGTTGGCCTTACCGTTATCATAGTATAACGAAAAAATAAAACCAATATCGTGTAGAACATACTGTTAATACAATAAAAACCAGAGAAATGTTAGGAAAAAGTTAAATAATATTTTAAGAGTAACAGCGGAAAAAAAAAGAAACAAACAATGCGAAATAAAATACATAACAAAGACGTAATATCTCCATGAAAATGAAAGAAAATAAACGAACTATAAAAAAAGAAATATTGCGATGAATACACATAAATAAAATGAATAACGAAAGTATGGTAGAAAAAGCTTGAGACAATATATAATTTGTGGAAAAGGTGAAGGGGAAATAGTGCTAAAATTCTATTAAAAGTGAAGATGGACAGAGAAAGAAATAGTATAAAAGGAGCAGTTGTAGCCTTGACATTAGTAGAAGCTAAGGAACCTTTCGATTCTGTCGAGTTCACAATTGCAAGGTTGGATCCAGTTCTTCTAGTCTAGTCAATGATTGGACGAATCTTTGCATTACTGTTTACAAAATTTATTCATTTTACTTTGTTCACGTCATCACTGTGATGTGCTTAAATGTAAGGAAGCAGTTTGTAAAACAAATGTAACCGACAAAATTTTTTTAAATTCTTTTAATTTTATATGACATGTGATTCGTCTACTTTACAGACTCTCGTAACCAATGCAAGCTCGTAATCGTAATTTGTTACAGCGTCGTATGATAATGAGAGTTACGATTCTTTGCATTTGATCAATTTGTTGTGTTATATCTCTAAAATGTGGATTGGACACTACATTGAAAGTGTTGCAGTGTGATTAATGATATCTGAGATGCTCTAACACCAAATTTTACTCGATTGATCAGGCTGAAATAAAAAAAAGCTGAAAAAAGCGAGTGGAAGTGCTAAGTCGAGCTCGCACATGTAGGGTTCCGTGATCTAATGATCTCAACTCACATCTTACAGTGGTTGATTAGCAGCAGTCTCTATGCGTAAAAATCAGGGCCTGACACATTTTCAGGTCAGGTAGAGGACTATGTCCCACGCTTCCCTAATGCCGCGCCACGTTGCCGCGCGCACTCTTAAAAGCTATCTTTCAGTATATATAAATATCTGCATATAAAAATATTGGCTCTTAAGAACGCAAATGAGTCGTCTGGTAACACAGTGGAAAAGACGCTCACCTGCTAAATACAAGGTCCAGAGTTCGAATCTTGCTATGGCCCGGAATTTTTACGGGATATGTTTTGTTCATATGAGGCAGCCCAGGACGCTCCGTGCTTCGGCTTCCACGTAAAACTGTAGGTCCCTGAGTTAGAATCTAACAGACTCAGAATTGATATCATTCCAAATAAAATTACATTAATATTTCAAAATAAAAAGTTTGACTATTTTCCTTACAAGAAATGTAAGTGTTTCTGTTTTGAAATGTAAACTTCACGGGTTCTACATCGGATATTGCTATAGGAGTACGTGCTTTCGGTGGCTAGCTCCGCCGCCATCTTCACGACTGATGTTGCCACTGCGACAACCCGAGCTGCACTGTTTTAAGATGTAGTCGATACTGGGGACAAATTTAATGTTCCTACGATTTAGCATTTTTGTGCTAGACCCAGTAAAAAAAAAAAAATGATCTAAAACTGACACTTTGAAGGCCATTCGTTTCTTTATTTGCCACTGGAAAAATTGAAAAAATCTTAGGAATATATTTGACTTTAATACCTCACACGCTGGATATAAATTTTTTATAAATGAATGTAATTTTTCTCGGTGTTGTTTATTTATAAACGTTTCTCGGGAAACAAACCAAGTAATATTGTTATTTATGCACAATATTTCGGCGACCTTATTCTCCGTCGCCATCTTCAAGACTTGCAATGCACCTGAAGATGGCGACGGAGAATAAAGTTGCCAAAATATTGTGCATAAATAACAATATTACTCGGTTTGTTTCCCGAGAAACGTTTATAAATATAAATTTTTTTGTCTACTCCCTTTAGTTTCTATGAAAGCGACAAAGAATACAATGTTTAAAAATTTAATATATGATATGGGATTATGGGCAAAGGAAACACATAAAGTGTGCAGATTCGCAATCTGATAGCTATCTTGTATACGAGCCAGAGGTTTCTCGCAGGCTGAGAGTCACACTACCTTAAAACGCATTTCACCCGGCTTTACGCCGGAAGGGGTAGGGTCATCGTCGGATGTATCTGGGTTTCTAACGCTACGGTCCACCATGCGTACTCTACCACCCAAGAAAAGTCTGCCACGCCAACGTCTAGAGGGGCACTGGCCAGGGCCCCTAAGAACTCTTGTTTGCAGGGCTACACTCGAAACTTTAAGGTGGGTTCCCACGGCGCGTGGATTTGCCGGCCAGGCCGGTCCAGCAATCATCAGCTGGCCTGGGATGGGTCACGCCTATTCTGGTAGGGACGGCGCGCGTCTATCCGTCGCCCAGTAGATAAAGATCAATCGCCCAGGTAGCTGAAACGACACTCAAGGTGGTAGGGAGGTGGTGCGAGGTGACGAGGGTTAGCCAGTGCGCGTTTTGATCCGAAAAATTCCCTTCATAGCGCGGCCTACAAAACCATGCGCCATGGGAAGCTAGCTTTGGAATTTTCCATCGGGGTCGCCAGCGCAAACTCCTGCCGCACATCTTTAGCTACTAGTAACGCCCGTTACCCGTATCGTAGAACTGGGTAGTCCACCGGCAACTTAAAGCGTAAACGCTGTGAATTTCACCCGGCGGCTCACCGGAAAGGGTAGGACCGTCATCGGAGGTATCATGAAATTAACATTCCTATGGTCCCGTCCTGCCAACTCCACACACACAAGGAAACTATTTATCACTAAGAGGTTAGCACCTACGGGGGCCATTGGTCAAGTCCGGTGGAGCTTCCCATTCCCTTAGCAGTCTTGTTTGCAAGGCTTCCCTTGCAAGTTTGAATAGTTGGGGTCATTTTCGCGAACTTCTACTGAACATGTCATGCTTCTGGTAAAGCCCGTTACAGACTTGATGGCACTGGCAGGAGCTTTAAGGGTAAGTAAGCTTCGTGTGCTCTACAGAGGGCTAGTCTCGGATACTAGGACTCGGCACGCCTGGTAAGTTACGACACCTCAAGCGACTGCCCTACGCGGACACCCTATAGGGCTGTCCAAGTGGGCTCACGCCCCTCAATAAGAATTGCGATTGTGATAAAATTGGTTCTCTTGTTATCAAGGCTGTCCCTTGAAGCGTTTAAAGAGTCACCGCCGGGATCACCTACGTGATTCCCCTACCGCATATCCAATGCATACTGGCAAGCATCCGTTGACCAATACTTGGGATAGGGTAGTTCACCAAGAGCTTTAAGACTGTATGGTCTGCCAGGAGCTAGTTTCGGATACTAGAGCTGCGTGTAACCTGCACCTCACACGACTGTACCTCGAGCCTACCCAGCGTACAGTAAGACCATCATGCTGAGTCGTGATAAGCACCTGAGTCTCCTTTTAAACGACCTGGCACGCCCACGCTGAACCATCTACCATTTCACTACACCCCCGCAGCGGGATTAGGTTTGGAAGAATCACTCACCACTTTGGCGAATACGGAATCTCAACCACTTGGTTGTTGCCGTGGGGAACCACGCGGATGCGGCGGCGCACAGACCTAGTCGAATTCCCAAGTCATACGCTTTATATAACTCCGTATTGGTTGTGCGTTTGGTGAAAGAGCGTCTTGTAGCTTTGATTTTCCTTGGCAGTCTTAATTGGTCCTTAATTCAGGATTTGTTGCTGGATCGAAATACCAGCCGAGCGATGACAATACGACTTCGCTTCACTCTAGGAAAAGAACCATTAATAGGTGGTTACAATTGAAATAAAGTGTGTGCTCGCCGATACAGAATTAACGGTTTTGAGCCGAATTTATTCTGGATGATGTGTGAAACACAGAAGGAAATGTAATATATGGTGTCGACTGTCATCGACAAGCAGTTCTCGTTCGATATCCCTGGAGAAATCGGCGGCTGGCCTAACCGACTCCGCGAGTCCTGGCGCAGCAAGGTGTTTCAGTACAGTCGGGGGTCGTGACAAACGGCCGGCCGGGCCTGCGCCAGTGATGAATGGCGGAGCGGCTGCGCCTGAAATACGCCTCGCCCGCACTACTGCGGCCGGCGGGACTCGCGCCGCGCTAGTGTTTTGTTTCATTAGCGCAGCCGATGTGGTCGACTCTGGAGTCAAGCTGATAATAATTACCTCGCTTAGTGCGAGGCTATGCTCGTCGATACTATACATTACGTAACACAGTTCACGGTGGACGAAAAATGCTACTGCTGCAAGATACGGACAGAAACATCTACTTGATTGTTATTTAACACTAGACATTAATCAAAATCGTTTTCTCTATTCCGTATGGATCGCCTAATTCTGAGAAATTTGTGTTTTCATTTAATTAATCTGTGCCTTCAACTTGTAGGTTATATATTTCTGCCTGTGTGTGTAGCGTAATTTGTAATACCACAGCCGCAAGTTTTACATTTTATATCAGATAAAATGTAAGTCACGTTATTATTGTATAATAATTTAGTACTTTACTATTCTTATTTAAATTGCTTACAAACAATTGTTTGATAGTCTTTTACGGTTCGGTAGGGTTAAATAATATACGCCGATTGGCAATAACTGCTAGTGATTCCACAGTTATTTTGTTTTAAATTGACTAAGCCATGACAAACTTATTATGTTCAAAGGCGAAAGATAAATAAATCTTTACCTTATGAAGTCATTTGGTTTATCACAACACATTTTTGTGTTCCAGTTTTTCCGAGAACAATTATGGGTAGCTTGGTAACCTGAAATTAAACACTTTCTTCTGCAATCATTAAAATATTACTCAGCATATATATCCGTCTTTCCTTTGAACAAACTCCACAAACGTGAAATTTTCAATAAAAACTTTATTTACATTTTCTTTAATAGATTTTAACCATCAAAACATGAAAATTACTCCTTTGTGCTATTTTACTACAACATTCATCTTTCAGTCCACCATAAAACAATTCTATTGTACCTCCGCTCTATTTTTCTTACAATATTAAACTTTCACTTCATAAAAAAAATACCAATGCCCCTCTATTGATTTTTTTAGTAACTGCTAACTTACTTTTCATTATTTAACTGCTACAAGCCACCTAAAGCGGGCACAGTTCCTTTCATATGGTAAACATTACTTAATTCTACACTCTCTATCGTAACATATGCTGCACGTACATCAGGATTTCCCATTTGGTTCATCTTCACCTTACAACCTGTAACCAACGTGGTGTTATGAATCATTTTTTGTTGGTGGCTGGTTGTAGAGCTCTGGTTTATAAATGACATTTCGTCGGTTCACCTACCTAAAACTTAAAACCATGTCTAGAATCACTTGTCCTGAGTGATACGTAATTTTACTTCACAGAGATGGTGAGGTTTTTAATACCTTGTCAGATTGAGCCAACGAGAGAGAGAAACTGATTGACGGTATTTCTGTGACCAATGCAGCGTTTTTGTGTGTCTTGTGAATAATACGGGGAACTTTTCTTCTGATTAGCTGTGTCAGTGGAAGGCATACGTAGTTTAGTCCCTTCTGTAGTGGCAGTAAGAGGAAATGGTTCCCTATTAATGGTGAAAAAATTGAAGGCATTTCAACATCTTGTAGAGTGAAAAAAGGGGGGGGGGTTGATAACTTTCAGTTTGGAAGTTACGTTCTTTGATATAATACAAAGTTTGAGAGAAGTATCTGACAAATAGTAATTCTTATAACGCTAAGATTCTCTCTCCTATAAAGCTTTGCTTCAATCAACAGTGCTAATAACTGTTCACTACAGATTTGTTTACTGCTTCTCGTATTGTTTCCACTTTACATCAGGAAGCATTGAAGGTATGATACTGTTTCATTTATACGTCACGCGAAGATGGATGCGTTGCAATATCTGAGTGAGTGATAGCTACGTGGCTAGCAGATTTGTCTCACGCAGAACTCTGTATTAATTGCAGCTCCCAGTTTTGCTTGAGCTGTAACCTTAAAGGCACATGTGAACTACGGAAGAAGACAGGGTAGGTTTGCGCAACGAGAATAGCTAAAATACGCCATTCAGTTCTATTGTTTAAAGAACAGTTCAAGCATTTGTAACAAATTATAAATGAATTATTAAAATACTTCAGAATTTTCGATATGAGTTTTTGTAGTTGCAAAGGAAATTTGATCTCGTATATCTTTATATATATAAATGGAAGGTTATGAAAGGGAGATCCATCAAACTAGAGATGACGGCAGTAGGGCAGGCAGGGATGAATACAAAAAAAAAGAACACAAAAACGAATTAATTTCACAATATTTACATCATATCGTAATTTTGTGGAATGTGCTCTTTTGGAATGTGTGTGTTCATCGCTGCCTTCTGCCTTCATTTTTGGCAAGTGTTACGTCTATTTTCTCTCTCCTTCCTTAGTTTAATTAACCAAACTATTTTCATTCTCACTAATATCACTTAAAATTGTTGCTACATTTCCGAGGCAATTATGTACAGATGTCCCATTAAAACCTCTTTATAAGGTTATAAGTGCAAATTCATTAATTCTATTATGTCTCAAAAAAATGAACCTTGTATCTGCTGGTCTGACAAATTTCTGGTCTTTACTTCCATCAAAAAAATTGGGGACATTATATTCGAGTAGAAATTTGGGTCATTAATATTTGATTTTACTTTCTCAGTGGATAACGAGCAACTTCCATTAACCAGAGTGGCAAATTGCGCCTAAATTAAATTTAAGGCTGTTACATTCACTTAAATTTGTCAGCCACTCATTAATGTTAATTATGTGTTCTTTTTTTTTTTACTACGGCTTTACGCCTCGTTGACGGCTAAGGTCATTAGAGGCGGGATGGGGCTGAGGACAAGGAAAGGGAAGGAATTCGACCATGGCATTTTTGAAGGAAGCATCCCGGCATCGCCTGGAGTGATTTGGGGGAAACCATGGAAAACCCAAATCTGGATGCCCGGACAGGGATTCGAACCCGCGTCCTCCCGAATGCGAGGCCAGAACGTTAACCGTTCACCCACCACGCTCGGTATATGTGTTCGTTTGTCATTTCTACTACGGTTTCAGTGAAGAGTCTAAATCGAGAAGCCCATAACTGTGGAACTGAAGGAGTTAAAATTTACGTTTATCTGTCTTGTTCGTTAACTTCCTTGGATGTTGCCATATTGTACTGATAACAGATCACAAATACGATAAAAACTTGCTTTGTTGACTGTAACGTTCGTTGTTTTACCATGTTTTTTTTAGTGCAAGGGGAAGGGAGAGATTGAAATTTTCTGTTGATATTATAGCCTTTTCCTGGTTGCCACGTTTAACGTCACTTACCGATAGACATTTAACAATCGATACTTCGACTGTGATGTTTGGCATTTGCCTCAGGCTCTTAGTATAAACTTTAGTGCTTATGAATTGTTCTCAATCCCGCCTAAATAACTGGGTTGGTTAAAATTTCTTGCACCGCGGTAAGGGGAATCAGCTGACCTATAGCCTTGCTATGCGGAGTACTAAGCTTCATAGTTCTTCTTCGAAGTGTTTGTATTTGTATGATGCTTAACACGTAGTAGAGTTGGATTTCTCGCAGGGCTCTGTTACAAGGGTAGGATGGCCAGTTCATTTTCTAAGTGTGTAAATGATTGTAGTAAGTTTTGTCTATTGTTCGTGCTTTCTAGATAAACGAAGTAGAAGGGTGAAATTAATCTTTTTCCATCTCAAAGGGAAAAGAAAGGGGTAAAGGAACGGAAAGGAAATCGGCCATGGTCTTTTGAAAGAACCATCCCGGCATTCGTCTGCAGAGATTTGGGGAAAATATGGAAAACCGAAATGTGGATGCCCGGATGAGGATTCGAAACCGTGACCTCTCGAATGTGAAACCACCCAGCACGCTCTGTAATCACTAGCAGTACGGATCCTATAGAACACAAGAATATTAGAACGCGAAGATCTATTCATATTTAGAATTAGAAGAATCACTGGAATTTTATAATTTCTCAAGCACTTGGCATGCTTATATCTGCCTAAGTGGCTTCAGACAGTATTTAGTCGCAAAAAAACATTTATTTTTGACTTTAGGATGGTCATTAAATCCATTCTCGGATACAATGTTTCTGTTGCTTACTACATACGAATTATTACACGTTTTAGGCGATGATTCGAAGATTTTAATGAAAATTGGGCTCTAAGGATTGTCGAGCTGATAACTGTAGTATAAACCAAGAGTTCTTCTCGGCTTCCGGCTGCCGTTTATTTACATTACAAGAAGCTGGATACAGAAGGACTTTTTTGCGTCTCACTTAATAAGTGGCTATTAGAAGAGGGAACAACATTAAAATAATGGTTACCGTTTATAGTGTATAAGGAATCAACCCAGAACTCAATTTGAATGACATAAAAACAGAAAAGTGCTGTGCCGGCTCGGAAAGTATCCCACAGTGTTCCAGATAGTTTCAAACGCCAATAGTGGACTGGCGCATTATTTTTTTATCATTTTATTGTTGTGTAAGCTTCGTTCTTTATTTATAGACGTAAAATATTGAGTTGCTTGATGTGGATAATAATCATGAATTAAATACTTCAAAAAGTCTTCTTCGAAATATGCTCTTTCCGAAAGGGGTGAATCGTACCGAGCGCGGTGAGTGAGTGGTAACAATCTGACCTCGCATTCGGGGGAACGATGGTTCGCATCCCCGTCCAGGCATCCAGATTTGGGTTTTCCATGGTTTCCCGAAATAACTTCAGGTGAATGCCAGGATGGTTTCTCCAAAAAAGTCCATGACCGCATTCCGTCCCATTCGTTGTCCCTAGTCCTTTCCAAGGACAAGGCGTAAAGCAATAAGCAATATATATATGAAGAATCGTTCAGGTCAAATAATATAAGTGATTGTGTCCAGCGACGAACAAATTTCTTGAGGTGCTTGCCCCGACGGTACTATTGTAATTTCCTTGTACTGTACTAACAAAAGTGTTTCAAGCTGTCTCCTCTGCCTTTACTGTTAAACAATATGAGCGAAATTTGTCTGCTTTTCGCATTTGACACATGTTACTTAGATCACAGATAGCATTACATTTCTCAATATCTATAAATTTTGGATGTAATCAGTATATGGTGCTACTATTCCGAGTTCTAGCTGTTATGCAAAGAACTAACAACGTATTATTGGCATGTCAAAAATCAAACTTACTATGCATAAGCAGATGAAATTTATCATCGGTATCAAGGAAGAAAGTTTCTTAAATATAGTTTCTTTCGTTGCAGATGAAAAAAAGAACCATTCATAATTGAATGTTTGATATTTAGAATTTGGCTTTTATAAGTACTTGTCGAAATTATTCAACAATTTGTTTGGGAGCATCAAGTAAATACGCCACATATTACAATCTTTTAATTGAATGAACCTTTTCGACCATATATCCAGTAACAGATTTGTGTATATATATTCTTTCAACAATTGTATTTATTTCTGTTTTTCGTGTTGATGAGGTAAATATTAGGAAAAAATCAGAAAGAACACAACAATTAATTAAAACCATCCATGCCCCAGACCGGAATCGAACCGGTGATCTTTGGTATGTGAGACCCGTGCTCATTCTCAATAGTAACACCAGGAAGAATGATGTCTCATAATGAAACATATTTACATTTCTAAAATCTATATGTAGATATTCATCTAATATTTTTCAGAAATGTATCTATGAACTATTATTTTGTAGACATTACAGTTTACAAGAATACTATTTATTGTTGGATATACAACCTAAACGCATATGTGCAATGGTGTCATGCTTGTGTTCATTTCATTGCTTATTAATGTTGTATGTATATGTAACACAGTTTTAGTTTATTTAAGCAGTCTGATGGTTAATTTTTTTTTTACTGCCTTCGACTTGACATTCAATTTCTTACAAACCTTTTCTTTGCTCGCGTGGCGTACAGTAGAACGCTTCAAAGGTACTAATCACACATAAAACTGTAGAACTATAGATCTCCATACGACTCGTTGTATTATTACCGGTTTAGATTATGGCAGTCTCAACGGAGGCGGATTGTGTGCAAAATAAAAATCTTTCATTTAGATTGGAGAACTTTCCTTCGAGGTCTCCTGGTCAGTAATGTAATTTGTGTTAAATATTTTTTTTACTGTCTCAAGTAAGTACAGCAGATATTTTTTAAGCTTCGAATTTTTTTGACGTTTCCCTTTATATAACTGAATACAGGATAGCTTCCTTGAAAATGACGATGAATGTGGAAATCGTTCTAAAGTTTTTACTACCTGCAACAATTTTTAATGAGCAATCAGACCAATTTCCGTGCGAACGCGAGGAATCAGCACGGGAATTGATAACATGTGGAAATAGCTTTTGATCACACTGACAGACAATGCAGCGCGTATAATCGCCAATGAAAAGCGTATTCATCACGCCAAAAGCTACCTTTTCAAAAGAGAACCGTTTATTCAAGCCTTCTGCTGCTGGGAATATGTATTATTTTTTACCAAAAAAGATTGAGCAATTTTTGTAGTCATGATGAAATAACGAACACTTTTAAAATATTTATGTTTCTCGTGCTGCATCGCGAAGGTCCAGGGACGTATAGAACAGAATCAAATAGCATAATGACGATTCTATTTCAACGATTCCGAAAACCAAATATACTGGCAACATTATCATGGGCTGAGATAGTAAATATGTCGAGGAAGATAAGTTTAAATTAAAGTTACAGGTCCAAACAATCCAGATTGAACATTTTTTTACAGCGTTTAAAACGAAGTTTACTTTTACAGAACCCGGAACTTCTAAATTTATGTACTAGTGTGGCATCTAGATTAATAACTCTCATCTGATGCTACATTAAATCGTGTGAAATGTAATAGAATAAAAACGTCTACAATAAGGCAGTCAAAAACAATGTTTTTAAAGGTTTCAAAGGATTTGAGAAAATTTTAAATTTTTTTATGCATTTCGTTTTTTCTATTCTGAACATGTGACTACATCTCTACACGCTCACCGTAGGCGTCGAACTTGGTTGTTGTCTGTATGTAATTCCTCTTGAATGTTCTACATCAATCCAACATTTCTAAAATTTACCCATAATGTTGTCTATCGTTTTATAGGTTTATTTCTTACTTCCCCGTTCTTCTCCGGAACTTGTATATTCCATACCTCATGTGTTCACTTATATTTCAACGTTGTTCCATACCACAGTATTTAAAATACTTCTATTTTTCCTCTTGTCACTACCTGCGAATTTCAAGTTCAAATTCATGAAGTGCTATTGTACCCATATACAGGTTTAAAAGAAATTGCCTTTGTCAAGATCAATTTTCAACATTGAAGGTTTTTTTTTTTTTTTTTTTAAAAAAAAGAGGTATTTTCTGATACAGATAAGGTCTTTCGATTCAGCCCTGCTTTTGCATTCTAATTATGCGAATTATCATACAATTTTCACTACTTTTATTTTGATATTTACTCCGTTGTTACCGTTAAGTTGCTGTTATACATCATAAACATTTTTTCAGTAATATCCATATATCTAGTTATTGATATGTGAAAACGATAATATCATCAGCAGATCATAGATCATTAGTACATTGGTATTACAACTATGCGCAGAGAGCGATTTTACAAAGCATCGCGTTTTTTCTGTGTTATATTATTTAAGATGTGTGTTTAACAGGAGTAGCCAAAAACCTGAGCAACTTTTTAAGAAATGACGTCTCGTATCCATCTGAACAATCGGGCGGCGAATCTCTCGCTTGACGTTATTCTTGATGGGAGTCGTAATGGATCACACCTTGTCGTACAATAAACATCTAAACAACCTTGCATCAAAACTAAGAATCAGAAATAATATTTTGCATAAGTTAACTGACACCTCCTGGGGAGCATCCGCCTCCACACATCGGACATCAGCACTGAGCCTTGTGTATTCTGCAGCTGAGTACTGCTCATCTGTCTGGATGAGTAGCATCAACGTCAAAAAGATTGACACAGTTTTGAACCAGACAATGCGGATAATTAGTGGATGTATCAAGACCACTCCACTGTACCGGCTACCTGTTTTGTGTAACATCGAACCACATACGAAAAGACGACGCAATCGCCTAATTACCCAATATAACAAGATCTGTCATAACTTGGATCTGCCCATCCACGACGACATGGAAAATCAATTTCAGAGACTTAAATCAAGAAGTCCAAGCATAAAAACTGCAAAACAGATTATATCTGATAATTTTAATGGGAGAGAACCATGGAAATTGGAGTGTAGCCTCAGCCCCACCAGAATGGCACTCCCTGTTTGACAGTCAACAGGCACTAAAGGAACTCGATCTTCCTTGCAAGACCTGGGCAGCTCTTAACAGAGTTAGGTCTGGTCATGGCAGATCTGCTTCAGCTCTGTACACTTGGTGAATGAAAGATTCACCGAATTGTGACTGTGGTGAGGAAAAACAAACCATCCGTCATGCGACCTTTGATTGCCCACTTAGAGCCTGCAGGGGATCACCGATAAACTTTATTAATATTTTAAATGAAACTCTACATTGGCTGCAACATGTTGATTTTGAATTTTAATTATAATTTAATGTTACATTGTATTATCGATTTTGTGCCATGGTCATAAGATAAATAAATAAATAACAGGAGTAGCTGCGCTGTTTATCAGGATGCAAAATAGTCACTATACAATTTTGTGTTACATATGAGTATAAGCTAAAAACAAAATATCCATAGTTCATCCGTTTACCAATTTAATGCCCCTTTGTCAAAAACGCATTTGAGTTTTCTTACTGTCATGAAACGGATATATTGTCATAGGAAATTGATACTCCGAACATACCTGTAAAGTCCAAAATGTATTCCTTTTCAAAAATAGTGTTGACAGTGTTAGATGTCAACTTTTCTGATAGACGTAAAATATTTTATGGATCATTCAGGAATTCATGGTCCACAAAATTTTTAAGAATCTTCAGTAACAGTTCTACAAGAAGAATACCAAAAATTTTATCTTGTCTGTGCCTACACATAATCTGCAAAACTTCTTATAATTTTTGATTTGTTTTATAATTGTTGTACATTTTTAACTATAATGTGCATGAAAAAATTCAAGCTATACCAATCAACAGAATATCTGACAAGTTAAATTACTTTCAATTTCGTTTTCTTAAGTAGCGTCTCATACGATGTTAATTATTTGTAAAAGAGGGGATTATAACTAGTATCCACGTTATAATCCGCAATTTTAGTTGCGCGTATATGTCGTTCCGCATCTCTCCCCAGTCCGGGGGCATCCCACTTCTGATGTCGAATCTATCTGGGAAAGATCAGGAGTCGAGCGGGTTGAATGAGTACTCGATTCGAGGTAGATGGCTCACTAGCGAAGGTAGGCTGTGGATATCCCTCGGACAGTGGAGAGTAACTACGAGAACACAGCTGATACAAGGAACCGGTTTATTAGACTCAGGCTCACAATACACAATGACAGATAGCGGAGTGGTGTTGCCTCGAAGGTCAGGCATGAAGAGAGCTTCGTGTTTTTTTTTTTTTTTTTTTTTTTTGTTATGCACTGCTCTTAAGTAGCCCCTCGTAGATCACACAGTGAAGTCGTTGTGGCGCTGGCATCCTGCTCGCTGCGTCTGTAGCGCCATCTAGTAGAGTAGCTTCGTACTCCCGATCCGACATATATATATTGTATTCAAATTAAACCTTGTCATAGACTCATAAATATAAAATCATAAGGCAAATCTGAATTAAAAGCCTTCCTGTATTGTGCTAAACTGAATGTAGTAGTAAGACATATGAGTGCTGTACCATGCATCAGGTACTGTCATCAACTAATGGGCACTACTACATTAGGTCCTTTAGAATTTTATCCAGCAAAGCCAGGGAGCAACGATGGGTTACAGTTCAGTCTTATTTATGGACTTATTGTCTTGGATGTGAAAAACTATCCTCCCATTATTATAGTTTATGAAACTTAAAACAGTGTCAGACCTAAGTACTGTAAATGATTATATCAAAGAAAACGTAATGTGCTTGGATGTTTGAAAAGAATGACTGTAGTGTTAATCATTTGTTTTTTAAGTATAGAACCAGATAATAAAATTTTTAAGGTGTCGAATTTGTTAGTATACTATTCAGCAAGCAATGGTGAGCAATTATTTTTATTGTTGAATAAAACTTCATTACTCAGTAAATATGGAACATAATTTAAAAGTATACCGACTTAAATTTCGATAATTCCTTTGTGCTGATATACGTCGAGCGAAGCACCTGAACGCCAGTAGTTTGGTAGTAACAATCCAAGAATATTAAATGATAGAAATAACGCCAATGTAACTGTTTTTCTATGCTTTAATGGCGTACGCGTTTCGCCTCTCATCGAGGCATTATCAGAGACAAATCTATGTTGAAATTGTAATTTAATTTCAAACCTATTGTATACTGTTTAACGTAATTCTTAACTGAAACATTTGTCTTAGCTGCTGCACACTGGAAGTTGCAACAGCTAAGACAAATAGCTTTACCGGTAACATGCTTTGAGGAAAAAGGAGATGTGTGGTTACGAACTCTGAGAACTCTAATGTTGATAATAAGTTGTAAATAATCAGAAAATGTTTGAATTTAGAATTATGTTAAACATTATATAATAAGTTTAAAAACTAAATAAAAAAATTTCATCATAGATTCGTCGCTGATGATGCCTTGATGAGAGGCAAAACGCGTACTGCATTACAGCGTAGAAAAACAGTTGCACTGGAGTTATTTCTATCATTTAATTTACTGAGCAACTGCCGAAAATGGCGTGCAACAACATTCATTGCATTCAATCCAAGAATAGCATCTGAAGCATTCATGGAAACTGTATTAGTTCTCATTATGTTGTACAGCTCAAAGATGTTAGGATTGTAGCATGGTAACAGTGAACTGAGAGAGAAAAAAATTGTTTTACAACATTTAACAAAGTGTACCATTTCCTGGCTATTTGGAAATAACTGATTTATTAATAGAGCTGTCAGCAGATATCAAATAGGCCTTGAAATTGACGATGTAAGCTTTAGTAGGTTGTATTATATTATATAAGAAATTATAAAAAATGTTATTATATACGTGAAAGGACAGGAGAAAAACCAGCTGGTTCCAAAAGATTTTCCAAAGAAAAGTATGCTACATCATTGAAGATTTGGGTGTCCGTTGCTACGAGAATAACAGATCTATTTGTAAAGGAAATGTATTTTATAATGCTATGTGTGCTGCTGAAGATTTATTTTTAATTGCCCAGTGATGGGCAAGTTAAATTAACAAATGAAATATAATGTTTCTATGTATCTTGTTATATACGTTTAAAATTTAGACATACATTCATCATACCCACATCTGCTGTACACAACTTCTATATTTACCAGCAAAT
Organism: Vandiemenella viatica; assembly: GCA_031002005.1. NCBI lineage: Eukaryota > Metazoa > Arthropoda > Insecta > Orthoptera > Morabidae > Vandiemenella > Vandiemenella viatica. The sequence continues at coordinate 141,257,585 of JARYHS010013631.1, read as the reverse complement.
TTTTATGAGCAATGTTTACAATTTTAACAGACAATATCCCAGTGATGAACTGGCGCTTTATGCTCTTCACTCAATTGATACGATGTGAACGTATACATCAATTAATTTTTGTATTCGATCCTTATAACACTTACATACCACTTTACCAACTTTTGTAAAACTTAGTAACCTAATTAGTACCAGTACTTTCTGATAGTCGTGGCGCCAGTCACTACAAGCTGAGCTTAGAGAAAGTCCAGTTCTTGCTGATTCACAGAAGAACACAGCACCGTCAGGATCCCTATTGTGGTAAAATTTTTAGTGTTTGTCTCTTCAAGGCGCAGTCACTATTATTACTGATTAAAACAGACACTCGGTCTAACATTAGGTCTGACGTGATTTTTTTGTGTCTTTTTCATAATCATATTTAGATGACAATCTAACAGTCAGACTTTTGTATCGCTGTTATTTAACTGGTATGATTACGTGGACGACAGCATTTGCAGAGGAATTTCATCAAATTAAAATAAATGGTATAGGAGGATCATATCACGTAGTGAAGCGGTCTAAGAGAGCTCTGGTTTTCAGGAACCGTAATAGGCACTACCGCAAGGGTGTAACAATCAACTTTGGAGCCGCCGCTGGAATTTTACCATGCTTGGTCTTTGCGACGTGGGTGGTGCGGATAGGTGGTGGAATCCACTGTGAATCTGAAATGCATTAATCATCTGACAAAAATTCTCCACGTGTTTTGCTTCTAACCATCTTTTCAATCTACTATTGGCCACTATTACAACTGTTGTTACTATTTGCTACGAAAACTACCGTTCGAAGGAAACAAAAATTTTGGCATTCTGAAAGGTTGCTACAAAATTGGAAGAAGTCAGATATGTGACAACCCTCTTTCATAAATAGCAATAATGATGTGGAAAGTTCAATAGCACCAGTAAAGGTATCTAGGGATTGTGTAAATTTGTTTCAGATTATGAAATTCATAACGTGCTCCTTTTGAATTTTCTGGGAATATATACACATGCATTTAATTAAATTGATTCTAGGTGGTTGAATAAAATCGCGTTACGAAAACTCTTTGCAACCTGTAAAATGTAAACGACGCATGAAGCTTATGAAAGAAAATTCTTAGCATTTTAGAGAGATAAACTTTTCATCAACGTTACTCCGACTTTTGACTGATCAGAGAAGCTATTCAAACAGAAAAAATATACGGAGATGTGATTTAAATGAGGTTGAGCGTTGACCTGAAACGCTCGTCCTTTTTACCTCGCGGAGTTTCCTGAATGGCGGTGCGCGTCTTTCACGCGACTTTCGCGTCTCCACATGCTCCATACAGCCGACGCCGTAAACCCTCATTTTGCTCAGAACTGAACTCGGCGAGCAGGGCCGTAGGTTTTCTGAACTTAATTTGCAATTCATAAGTGTCGCTCTAATGCACCACGGCCTGCGTCCCGCTACGAAGTAACTCTGGAGCCGTTATTGATCCCGCATTTGCTGCCTAGCGAGCAAGCGAACTGAGAAGACGATACGGCTCCAAAAACAAAGTTCGTACATCTCACCAACTTTTCCGTACCGTATCGTCGCTGGAATGTATTGCTGTGTCACTATTCCGTTTGCAGGTGGCAATAACTTACCGAAGGCGCAGGAATTCAACCCTGGAATTTAGGCTCTGGAAGTGTGTTGATATTGCACTACGTGCTTATAAAGTAATTAAACTCAAGTTATCTATAAATGATTATAATTTAAAGAAATATTTTATTTCAGGTTTCCTCTACAGTTTACGTTCAGATGAGAAAATCATTCATTTTACAACAATTCAAATTTCGTTAGTGGGTATTTCTTAATGGACCAGTATGTAAAACTCGCCAGAAATGTAGGATGATTCCTTTATTTTTTTCTTCCCTTTTTTGTCCATAATTTTATTTTATTGGCTTTAATTCATTTCTGGCATATTCTTTTTTTTTCTTTTTTTTTCTTTTTTTTTATTGCTTAACGTCTCCTATAACAACTAGGTCTTTAGAGACGGGAAAGGATGGGGGGCAAGGAATGGGAAGGAATTCGGCCATGGCCTTTTGAAGGAGGCATCCCGGCATTCACCAGGAGTGATTTGGGGAAACCATGGAAAACCCAAATCTGGATGCCCGCACGGGGATTCGAACCGCCGTCCTCCCGAATGCGAGGCCAGAACGCTAACCGTTACACCACCAAGCTCGGTCTGGCATATTCAGTATTTCATTTGAGTTGAATAAATCCTTCTTAGATCGACGCAGAATGGCTATAATGGGGGAAAAAAATAGCTCGATATTAACCACAAATTGCGCCATTGGTCAGCGCATGGAGAAAAGCTTTACAAGACCAAGTCTATCACTTTAATTAAAATTCTGTTACCTCGGTTTTGTTAAATTACGTATTTAAACCCATCGTTACTACAGAAAACTAAGTTTATTAATTTAGAAGTGCTTTAGTCAATAAAATGTTTCAGTTCTAAGATTATTATTATTTTTTTAAGCCACAAAAGTCCAGTTGAGTGCAGTAACATCCTGGGAAATAGTTGAGAATATTTTATATTTTATTATGGCTTCATTCTTATTTCTGTGGAGGTTATTATAGCTGTAGACAGGAAAGGACTGAGGCCGAGGAACGCGAAGGACTTCACCCATGGAATTTTGAAGGAACCAGCCCGGCGTACGCCTGGAGTGATTTCAAGGAATCATCGAAAAACCGAAATCTGGATTGTCGGATGGAGATTCGAACCTGCGTCCTCCGGAAGCTCAGTGAGAGAGGTTGGTTAAAACAACTCGTTCGCGCTGGAAATTAATACTAAGTCACCCCAAATGTTATTTATTTATATTTTAATGTCTGATGTGGTTCAAGTCAAATTTACTAGTAGTCGGTGATTGTGTTAAAATAATGGGTCATTTGTGGCAGACCTCTGACGATGACTTTGAATTTTAAACCCTGTGCATCAACTAAATGTGTGGCGTATAATGGTATTTGAATTGTGTAGAGTGACCGTTGCAAAATATCTGCTTTGTTTTCTCCCACAAGGCGGCCTACAGAAATTTTCAAGAGCTGATTTGTTGTTGTGGATCTGCTAATTTCTGTTAAGGATGTTGGATTACAGTGGTTTTTGGAGCTGCAATGGGTGAAATTTTAAATGCGTAATGCGTGTTAAAGTTTCTCTTACAGACAAACCGTTCAATTTATTTACAGAAACCTGTCAAATAAAGTAATGTCGTATATTTGTTTTCTGAAACAAGTTTCAGTGGCGAATGATCTAGGGCAAGAGAAAACTAGCACTCAAGATACCAAAATCCCTTCATTATCTGTTCAAAGCACGAGAAACAAACTAACAATTTTATCAATTAAATTACCTTTTCTTTCACATTTTGCTCGTATGATAAGTAAAAGAGCTTATTAATTGCAATACAAAATTTGTAAGAAGTTTGTGAATGAACACGTCTTAAATATACAGTAAACAATGCACTACAGAACTTCTTTTCAGCCTGTGCATACTACAAATATGCAAGTGTTTTTTCCCTTTTTGTAATTCATTTTTTGAGACAAGAACGCGGGACCAACTTTCCAGTATGATGTATGAGTACCTAAACCACTTAACCAACCTGTTTTACATGAGCAGCGTATTCGTAAAACAACATTTGCAAACTGGCACAAACGGGATAAACATAAATTTATAGTGGCTTAAAGAATATTCGTGTGGTCGAACATCCTGGCGGTAGTGTTTCAAGATGTCAGTCATTCTCCTTCCGTCGTGGCTAAACCTACAGTTTAACGTAAGAATTAGAACCACAGCGCATTTTCAGCATACTTAACACATGTAAAGACTGAGGCCATGTTAAATAAGCGCAAAAATATTTGGATTTGAACTCGAGACCTTAAGTATTGAAAAGCAAACACGACACCATTAAAACGGATACTAGTGGTTGAGCGTTAGCGTTCGGATATGGCTTAGGAGAAGGGACAATGACTGATTCCCTGTCCTGCCATCCAAGTTTCGATGCTCTATCGTTTTTCGAAATCAGCGCATTCGCTCACGGCGATGGTTACTTCATAAATGCTGACTGATTTTATTCTTATTCCTTGGCCGTAATCCTCTCGTGGCATTAATTATCTCGTCGTCGATGTGGCGTTAATTAGAAATTAAAACAGAAAGTAAAATAAAGGAACACTTATACAAATCAAAATATGTTTTTGTTGATAACGTTTCAGTACACTTTTTTTTTTTTTTTTTTTTTTTTTTTTTTTTTTTTTTTTAAAAACTGCTTAACGTCTCTTAACAGCGAGGTCTTTAGAGACGGGAAAGTATGGGGGGCAAGGAATGGGACGGAATTTGGCCATGGCATTTTGAAGGAAGCATCGCGGCATTTTCCTGGAGTGATTTGGGAAACAATTGAAAACCCAAATCTGGATGCCCGGACGGGGATTCGAACCGCCGTCCTCCCGAATGCGAGGCCAAAACGCTAACCGTTACACCACCACGCTTCGTCCTATGTGGTAAATCGTAAATTATGCTCCCCAGGTAGCTCCTCTTTTATATCGTGATTATGATCTCTGCAATTCTCCTGTCAGAGTTTAATTTGTCTAGTCTTTGATGTTGTTGATAGTAGTATCGTTGTCTTGAGGAAACTCTTTCTGGACCGCAGTCGTCGAGGTCATTCTTCTAATTGCGTCTTCCTCTCTTTTCCCGAGTCTACTATTCTTCTGACATCGTGCTTAGAGGTGTCGATATCAGACATCCAGTAACGATTCTTGCTGTCTCGTTTAGAGCATTTAGAGCAATGTAAACTTGTCTTGAATGAGCTGACAAATTTCACACTGGTGATGCGTATTTCCCTGCTGCATTGCATAGAGCCATAGCCGGAGTTCTTAATTCTTCAGTTCGGATCTCCGTCCAGGCATTCAGATTTGGATTTTCCATGGGTTCCCAAATCACTCCAGGCAAATGCCATGGACGAATGCCTTCCCATTCCTTGCCCCCCATCCTTTCCCGTCTCTAAAGATCTCGCTGCTAAGAGACGTTAATCAGTTAAAAAAAAAAAAAAAAATTCAGGATGAACTCCCCATGATGCGCCCGTTAGTTTTTTTCGGAAGGAAGTTTCTTTATCTTACTTTCCCTTATAATTTGTGGCAATTCTCTTTGAAAGTAACAGTACGATCCATTTCGTGTAAAACAAAAGTAGTTGTTTTTGTAAATTGGTACCGTGGCGTTAATTCCTTCACAACCAGCTATTAATAGCAATAACAGCTATAAGAATGATGAGTTTACGACTCCTCAATATAGGTAAAATGGCAATTGCGAAAAATTCGTATTTCTATAATTCTTTCTCATAAACTTTTTTCTTGAGTCTTAGTTAAGCGATATGAATATAGTTTACCGTAGTATCTGGCTCATTTTACTGGTAACTTGACATTTCACCACCTATCACAAGTTCAAAACTAGTTTTGGTAGTAATTCAGTAACTGTTTGTATGTGTGGTGCTCGATAGTTACTTACATGGACAATTTTTCAACCTTTTAATTTGTATTCAACGCAATTACAATGAGAAACGAAATTTGGTCTCAACTGTCAGAAATGAGTTAAACACTTGACGATCAGTTTCAATTCCGATTGATTCTATGTTTCTGGTATGTATCCCGGGAAATATTTCACCTTCGAGAAATAACTTTTCACTAGTTAGATTATAACGTGTGGGAATATATATCTTCATTGCTCAGCTTTCAAAATGAAACATAATTTTACTCTCAGTACAGTGAACTATTGACCCAGTTAAAATCCGACCTGCAGTGTTTTGGGTGATCCAAGTTCAGCGAAACGAAAAGACAAATTAACAGGCACGTTTTTATATATTTCTCAGCTTTCCGATGCAACATCAGGATAAAATATAATTCAATTTAAGGCTGGGACTCTGGACTGTATAATATTTGAATCCATATAGAAATCAGTCAAAATGTTTTTGAATTAATCACGATTTAAAATAATACCCAGAAGTTTATTCTCGCAGTTGAAGTGTTTAAAGCATACTATATAAGGAATAATGACGGGAATTAATTATTTAAACTTTTATATGAGAGATGAATTGTTTATCAATTATTACTCAACTTTAAAATGTCAAGACATTAAGTTCAGACGACACATCAACGTATATATTCAGTATTAATTTCATGCGTAAATGAGTGCGAAAATTTTCTTTTGTTGTTGAGGGGAGTCAGAATCTGTATCAAATTACCGAAGGATATTGGTATGGCTAGGGCATTTCGGAGAACATCGGTCCAAAAGAAAGTCTGGTCACACCATTTCGGTTTTATACGGTAGCCCGAAATCAATAAAGGTGCATGCGAGGGTGGTATCTTCAAAAGGAAATGGCCAAATTCCTTCCCGTTCCAAAAGAAACGGAGGCGAGGAACACGGTAAACAGGTAGCCTTAAACACAGAAAGAGTTTCAATTACTAACTTAGGGTTACAGGAAAATTGGCATCAGAATAGATGCTCCATCGCAACTAATCCAATTAATGTAATACGTTGTTTTAATCGCGAGAACATATTCCAACCAAATGTCAACCTCTCATTCACGAGTCTCTTATCTAACGACTCCCGGAATAAGGAGTCACCCACTGTTTGCCACCTTGCTCCTGAAAGGAGGGTGGAAGAGCGGAGAGCGATCCAAGGCACCTTCTTGCACTTGGTGTTGGAAACAGCCCATAAAAGCGGATGAATCAGAAATGATCAGCGGCACAGGGATGCAGAAAGTAACGGGAAGTGACTGCATTAAAGACCCTAACAATATCCCGAGGCCATGTAATCCTCTCAAATTACGTATAGAATGGTGGCTTCCTGGAATAAGGAGTCACCCACTGTTTGCCTCCTGGCTCCTGAAAGGAGGGTGGAAGAGCGGAGAGTGATCCAAGGCACCTTCTTGCACGTGGTGTTAGAAACGGCCCATAAAAGCGGATGAATCAGAAATGATCAGCGGCACAGGGATGCAGAAAGTAACGGGAAGTGACTGAATTAAAGACCCTAAGAATATCCCGAGGCCATGTAATCCTCTCAAATTACGTATAGAATGGTGGTTTCCTTCTGGAAAAAATATTCCAGAGGTCAAATAGTCTCCCAGTTGTATCTCTGGGTGAGGATTACTCAGGGAAGAATTATCAGAATGGATAGAAATATTTTACGAATCGGAGCGTGTAATGTTAGAATTCTGAATATGACAAGTAGATTGGAAATCTTAAAAATTGAGATGGAACGACTTTAGTTAGATGTCGTTGGTATTAGTGAGATTAAGTGGAAGGGCACGCAGGATTTCTAGACTGGCGAACACAATAATTAACACACAAGCTGTCAGTGGAGTTACTGGTATAGGGTTTATAATGTACAAGAAAGCAGGGGAACGGGTGAGTTATGAACAGTTTATTGAGAGAGTCATTGTGATGAAGGTCGAAACCAAACCTGCTCCAACCGCGTTAGTACAAGTGTATATGCCAACGTCATAGGTAAAAGATTAAGAAAAAAGAGGAAATATGTGATGATATTGAAGATTTAATCAAATATGTAAAGAGGGAGGAAAATCTAGTAATCATGGGTGATTGGAATTCGGTAGTGGGGGAAGGAAAAGACGGAACGACTTTAGTTAGATGTCGTTGGTATTAGTGAGATTAAGTGGAAGGGCACGCAGGATTTCTAGACTGGCGAACACACAATAATTAACACACAAGCAAATACAAATTGGTCGTGGCAAGAACACTATTTAAGAATAATGCACGAAGGATATACACGTAGAATCGTCCGTAGAATACAGATAGATTACATCATGGTCAAACAGAGATACAGTTATAAAGTTTTAGATGTCCAAGAGCTGACCACAATCTAACAGTTATGAAGTGTTGGCTGAAATTCAAGAGAATAAAGAATCAACACAGGCAGAACAGTCTGGAAGTGAACAAGCTGAAACAATCTAACGTAAGAGAAAAATTTGCAGAGATGGTAGATGTTAGTCCAAGGAATAACTCTGAAAGAAGATCAACTGAGGAAGAATGAAATGCACAGAAGAAAGAAATAATCAAAGCTGGTAAAAAAATATTAGGGTTTAGGAATCCTTGGATCACAGAAGTAATTTTGTAGCTGATAGATCAAAGAAAAAAAAAAAAAAAAAAAAAAAAAAAACAACGTTTGTGACGAAGCGGGAAGAGAGCAGAACAGACATTTTATAAGTCAAATAAACAACATATCCAAGAAATAAAAAATAAAAAAAGTGGCTGCAAGAAGAGAGTGATAAAGTTTCAAAGGAAATGGTCGTAGATGAAGTAGTCATGACCTACCCTACAGGAAGATCAAACAGAATTTTGGAGATATAAAAAAAAAAATGTATAAACATTGAAGCTGATGCTCAGAAGATAGAGCTAACCGGTGGTAGAAACTGTATGATGGGGCGGTGAAAAATACGACATTGACATAAATGGCTTAGAAGATCCTGTTTTAAAATAAGAGATTCATAATAGAGCTTTGAATGTTTGAAATCAAATAAGTTGGTTGGAACCGATGAGATTCCTGCAGAGCTTCTGAAATTCCTAGGAGAATAACGAATCCAAAGATTATTCAAAACTGACATCAAACTGTTACGAAACAGGGAAGATAACAAGTGATTTCAATAAAAAATAAAGCAAAAGTTGACAATTGCGAGAATTATCGGACTCTATCATCACATGATACAAAATTACTGATCAGGATAATATACAGAAGAATGGAAAGTGTATTAGAAGAGAGAGTTGGGTTTAGGAAAAACAAGAGAACAAATTCTGGCATTAAGATTAATACCTGAAGGGTATCAAGAAAAACAAATATACTTTTATCGGATTTGGAAAAAGCTTATGATAATGTTTTGTGGGAAAAGTTAAAAATTTAAAGGACCCAGTTCTGAAATATCGAGACAGGAGAATATAATCCATATAATAATCAAGTGACTATAATAAAAGTAAAGAATTATGAGAGACACGCATCAATTTCATAAAATTTATGAGACAAAACTGGAGTGTAACCCCGTTAATATTCAACTTGTGTGTTGAAGAAGCAATAAAGGAAGTAAAAGAAAAATTTGTGTCTGGAGTAAATGTTCAAGGAGGAAAAAATAATATACTATTACACTGAAGAGCCAAAGAAACTTGTATAGGCATGCGTATGCAAACACAGAGATATGAAAACTCTCAGAGTACGGTGCTGCGGTCGGCAACGCCTATATAAGGCAAAAGGTGTTTGGCACAGGCATTAGATCGGTTACTGCTGCTAGAGTGACAATTATCATCATTTAAGTGAGTCTGAACGTGGTGTTATAGTCGGCGCACGAGAGGTGGGACACATCATCGCCGAGGTGGGGATTTTCCCATACGACCATTTCATGAGTGCACCGTGAATATCGGGAATCCGGTAAAACATCAAATCTACGTCATCGCTGCAGCCGGAATAAGGTCCTGCAAGAACGGAACCAACGACGACTGAAGAGTATCGTTCAACGTGACAGAAGTTCAACCCTTCCGCAAATTGCTGCGGATTTCAATGCTGAGCGATCAACAAGTGTCAACGTGTGATCCATTCAACGAAACATCATCGACATGGGCTTTCGGAGCCGAAGGCCCACTCGTGTACCCTTGCTGAGTGCACGATACAAAGCTTTACGCCTCACCTGGGCCCGTCAACACAATATTGAACTTTTGATAATTGGAAACATGTTGCCTGGTCTAACGAGTCTCGTTTCCAATTATATCGAGCGGATGGACGTGTACGAGTATGGAAACAACCTCATGAATTCATGGACACTACATGTCAGCAGGGGGGACTGTTCAAGCTGGTGGAAGCTCTGTAATGGTGTGGGGAGTGTGCACTTGGAGTGACATGGGACCCGTGATACGTCTAGATACGACTCAGACAGGTGACAGGTACGTACGCATCCTGGCTGGTCACCTGGTTCCATTCATTTCCATTGTGCTTTCCGACGGACTTGGGCAATTACAGCCGTACAATGCGACACCCCACACGTCCAGAATTGCTAGAGAGTGGCTCCAGGAACACTCTTTTGAGTTTAAACACTTCCGATGGCCACCAAACTCCCCAGACATGAACATTATTGAGCTTATCTGGGATGCCTTGCAACGTATCGTTCAGAAGAGATCTCCACTCCCTCGTACTCTTACAGCCCTGCAGGATGCATGGTGTGAATTCCCTTCAGCACTACTTCAGACATTAGTCGAGTCCATGCCACGTCGTGTTGCGGTTCTTCTGCTCGCGTGGGCCCTATGCGATATTAGGCAGGTGCACCAGTTTCCTTGCTCTTCAGTGTGTTTGCTGATGAGTTTATCCTGTTAGCAGAAGAGACTGATGTTCTTGAGAAGTTACTGAATAGCATAAAGAAAATACTGAAGGACGATTTTGGACTAAATATATATAAAAGAAAGACAGAAGTGTTGAAGTGTAAAGTAATATTAGGAAGAATAATATTTTAAGTGTAAAAACAGGATCGGATGCAATACATGATGTAAGTGAACTCTGTTATTTAGGAAGTAAAATTACAACTGATGATCGAAGCAGGAATGATATCAAAAGCAGCGAAAAATGAGTTCTTGAAAAAGAGAAATCTTTAGGTTTCAAATATTGGTCAAGGACAAAAAAAGAATTTTTCAACACTATATGTGGAGCACAGCTCTTTATGACAGCGAAGCATGGAGTTTTGGAATAACAGTAAGAAGGAAAATTGAAGCATTTGAAATGTGGTGACATAGAAGGAAAGTTAAGTTGACAGATAAAGTATGCAAAGAACGTATCGTGGAAATGATGGGCGAAGAAAGAAGTCTGTGAAAGATTCTTACAGAAAGAGGAGACAGTATTGCGGGTTATATTTTAAGACATGTGGGATTCTATAATTTGTTAGTGGAGTGAACAATAGTAGGTAAGAACTGTAGAAGGAGGCAAATATAGAATACATGAATCAGATCTTTGAGGACGTGGGTTGTAAAAGGTATATCGAGATGAAGAGATTAGGCAAGATAGGAAGAGATGGAGATTGCATCAAACATTTTCAAGCTGGCTTATGATGCCAGCCAGTTATATATCTAGCGACTACATTCGAAATTTTCCCTTAACACTTTTTGATGTGGAAACTAAATAGTACCACAGCATAATGCTGATACCGCAGGTTTTCATTAGCTAACCGCTTAGTTCTTTGGTTGCAATTTCTGAAGACATGCCCTATCGGACGTGGATTGGTTCACGAAGGACTTCTTAGGTGCATTTGGTTATGGCTTATATTCGGAAAATGGTCTGGAAAGCACATGTCATATTTTCGGACGAGTCATCAGTAATGGTCACCACATCAGGAACTGATCGCCTGCTTTCAGAATACGACGTAAGTCTTGAGGCTGGCCGAATGCCAGTTCAAACCACGGACGCAGTTTCCGATATCGGTTGCTGCAAACAGAAGAGATCCTCAGCGATTACCGAGGCATATGTAATTTTCTGTCTTCTGATAATTTCTGCCACTCTAAAATAATAAAACCCGATCACACTCAGCTCTGAAGACTGTGAACGATGCGGACAATGACGCATTTGATGCATTGCTACATTCTTTCACTAAAATTTACATACTTGCTGAACCTCCGTCCGGTCCGTTGATGGAGCATGGTGCTGACATGGTTAACTGTTTCGAGTCCTTCATCAGGCAGGGTAGGAGAAGTGATGGTTCTCAACACCTATTCACCAGGTTGTTGCAGCAATCTCAATCCTCTCTGCAATGCGTATGGGGTGAGATCATACGACAGTGCTGATGGTGATTTGTCAGTCTTATGAAGGTAAGGCATTCATAGAAGAAGAAGCTGAACCATCATCCCTGCTGTCTTTTCCCGGTATCTTCTTATATCTTGGTATACCACCAGATGTGCGATGCGTCTAGTTGTCTTCCTCAATTACATCTTTGTCATGTGCTCACATGCTGTGCGTAAATCTACCTTGCTGAAGCCAATCGTATGCTGATGACCAGATGTTCCTTTTCTTGGCATTGCTTCCTTAGTTTTTAGCGAGCTGAAACGATGTCTGGGGTCACTTTTATTGCTCGCTATCCATGTGGCCTTGGCTATTTGATTCATAAACAGTGGGAATTTCTGTCTTCCAACGTGTGAAATCATTCCTCAATTCCATTTATACGGGTGACGTGCCTAGTCTTGGATATCACATTACTTTAAAGTATTTTCCGACTTAAGACTTACGATCCGGCCGAGCTTAGACTGTAAACTTTAGCGTCCTGGCACTGCTTTTACGAGGACCAAGGTTCTATTTCTCCAGTTTCTTCGAAAGACGAACACAAATTTCTATTGAAAACTTTCTTGAGAATGTGGTTTTGACCATAGGAAGCGTCCATAAACTACGTTGCTTGGTCTAAGATGGGGAGGGGTTGGCTGAAAAGCTACGCTGAGCTACGTGGGTGGAGGGGGGGGGGGTGATTTTCTGAGCCAGGTCACGTAGCTTTACATTCATATCATTTGTCATAGTTAAAATGAGGTACAGAATACACAACAGCATGTGGATATTTATTTCAGTCATTTAATTATCTCCGTTTGTATTTTATTGTAGTCTGACAACAGAAAACAGTACAAAATGTCTTCTGGAATCAGTGGGTGGAAAAGCTACGTATGTGGGTTTCACAGGGGGCAAAAATGGAGCTACGTGGTTTATGGACGCTTCCATAATGACATCCTAGTAGACGGGTGCCTTCAAGACCAGTGGAACAAAGAGGTTGTGATTTGGTCTTTGATAAGAACTGTAGTATATTGAGAGATTTTAGTTATAATATGTTCTAACTTTCGTTCGGGATAATTTTTCTCAAGCTGCAGCTATGTAATATAATTCCACCTAACGAGGCAGAGCTCAAGGTTGAGCAAAGTCACTTCCCGTGGGAAGCAGTCCCCCTACCAAGGTAACCGAGAAAGCCCTTAGCCAGGGATTTTAGACGAATAGGATTAAGTCACATGACTTCTCCCCACCACGTTTCTACTCTGGAGAGCGCAGTCTGGAACGGCCTCCGGGGCAGTCG
>JARYHS010013631.1:141126041-141243500 GCA_031002005.1 Vandiemenella viatica | reverse complement strand
TTGCTGTAACCGAATAACAAACTGATACTTGGCATTGCAATAAATGGATGTGAAATCCGGTAATTGGAAAAGCATTTATCTCTTAATACTTTACTAATCCCCAGTGGCTCACAGTATCTGCAGATATAATGTCCGCTGTTAAGGGACTGGATTGGAAGTCATTAGAATTAGAAGTAAAAGACGGGTAAAGAGAGTTATGAGCCATACGCTGGTCGTGAGGCCTGGTTGGATATTGGACGATGAAATAGGAGTAGTGTATTGATTTTAAGTGTAAGAGGCTGGGAAAGTTTTCAACTCTAGGTAAAACACTCGTGGCGCTGGAACATGTTATAGGAGGAGAGGTCAAACAATTCCCCTCACACTCTAAAAATGTATTTGTGCGGGAAAATTGGCAAAAGGGAAAAATTCCATCGCAGCTAATAGAAACTTATTTCATGCTAGAGTATTTGAACTATTTAAAAAATGAGACTTAAAGGAAGGTAATATGAAAGAAAAGTGTTAAATGATGGAAGCACATAGGAAAGTTTCGAGATTCAGCTTTAGAACCATACGTTTTAGTATGTAACACCCTTCTCGGCGTACCGACCAAGTTTTTTTTAATGCCTAATTTGCATCATGGGAGGTCAGCCCCATTTTATATATAATTAAGGCCCTTCTCTTCCAAATTTCTTTAAAATAAAATAATCGCACTTTACTATTATTAAATGCCTTGGTTTTATTTCTTCAAATTAATTTACAATACAAACTTCACAGCCAATTTCTTAACTATACCACAGAGGTTTTATATTATTACTAGCTGGTACCCACGACTTCGTTCGTGATTGTAACGAATTCATATTGACAGCTATAGACATCTAACCACCATAGTACACGATGGGAGACTCGATACTATTACCACACATAAATACCAGTCTTATGCGCTATGTAGTTCCGGCAACAAAGTAAAATTTACGGATACACACAAGTCTTTGGATGAAATACGAAAAATTTCATGATCGAACAATTTCAAACACCATATCTCACACAATCCCACAGTTACCGAATTTCGGCCAACGTTGTGATCGATGGGAGACTCTGTGTTACTACTACACACAAACGTCAGTGATCTGCGATTGATACTTTTCACTTAAAAGTGATACACCGTGACACATGCGTCTTTGGCAGAAATTTGAAATTGCCACAGGTCGACCATTTTCATCCCCCATATCTTCCACACCCCCATAGCTACAGACATCTAACAACCATAGTGTACGACAACAGACACGATTCTACTATCACCCATCAACACCAAAACTCTATGCTATGTAGTCGTGGCAGAAAGGTGAAATCTGCGGAGACAGTCGAAATATGAAAATATCCTTCACCGGCCACTTACAACCACCATATCTACCACAGTACCACAGTTTCTGAAATTCGGCCGCTGTTGTGATCGAAAGGTGACTCTGTGTTACTACCACACACAAACGCCAGAGATCTGTGATCGAGAGTTTTCGATGAAAAGTGATACACCATGACACTTTCGTCTTTGGCAGAAGTATGAAACTGCACAGGTCGACCACTTTCAACCCCATTTCTCCCACACCCCCATAGCTACCGACATCTAACAACCATAGTGCACTACATGAGATATGATTCTACAGCCAAACACAAACACCAATGCTCTATGCTATGTAGTTGTGGCAGAAAAGTGACATATGCGGAGACAGTCGAAATATGAAAATATCCTTGGTCGGCCTCTTACAACCACCACTGTTTCTGAAATTCGGCCCGCTGTTGTGATCGAAAGGTGCCTCTGTGCTACTACTACACACAAACGCCAGTTATCTGTGATCTATAGTTTTCGCTGAAAAGTGATACACCATGACACTTTTGTCTTTGGCAGAAGTATGAAACTGCAACAGGTCGACCACTTTCAACCCCCATTTCTCCCACACCCCATAGCTACCGACATCTAACAACCATAGTGCACTACATGAGATACGATTCTACTACCAAACACAAACACCAATGCTCTATGCTATGTAGTTGTGGCAGAAAAGTTGACATATGCGGAGACAGTCGAAATATGAAAATATCCTTGGTCGCCACTTACAACCACCATATCTACCACAGTACCACTGTTTCTGAAATTCGGCCGCTGTTGTGATCGAAAGGTGACTCTGTGCTACTACTACACACAACGCCAGAGATCTGTGATCTATAGTTTTCGCTGAAAAGTGATACACCATGACACTTTTGTCTTTGGCAGAAGTATGAAATTGCCACAGGTCGACACTTTCACCCCCAATTCTCCCACACCCCCATAGCTACCGACATCTAACACCATAGTGCACTACATGAGATACGATTCTACTACCAAACACAAACACCATGCTCTATGCTATGTAGTTCTGGCAGAAAAGTGACATATGCGGAGACAGTCGAAATATGAAAATATCCTTGGTCGGCCACTTACAACCACCATATCTACCACAGTACCACTGTTTCTGAAATTCGGCAGCTGTTGTGATCGAAAGGTGACTCTGTGTTACAACTACACACAAACGCCAGAGATCTGTGATCTATAGTTTTCGCTGAAAAGTGATACACCATGACACTTTTGTCTTTGGCAGAAGTATGAAATTGCCACAGGTCGACCACTTTCAACCCCCATATCTCCCACCCCCCATAGCTACCGACATCTAACAACCATAGTGCACTACATGAGATACGATTCTACTACCAAACACAAACACCAATGCTCTATGCTATGTAGTTGTGGCAGAAAAGTGACATATGCGGAGACAGTCGAAATACGAAAGTATCCTTAGTCAGCCACTTACAACCACCATATCTACCGCAGTAAAACAGTTTCTGAAATTCAGCCGCTGTTGTGATCGAAAGGTAACTCTGTGCTACTACTACACACAAACGCCAGTTATCTGTGATCTATAGTTTTCGCTGAAAAGTGATACACCATGACACTTTTGTCTTTGGCAGAAGTATGAAATTGCCACAGGTCGACCACTTTCAACCCCCATATCTCCCACACCCCCATAGCTACCGACATCTAACAACCATAGTGCACTACATGAGATACGATTATACTACCAAACACAAACACCAATGCTCTATGCTATGTAGTTGTGGCAGAAAAGTGACATATGCGGAGACAGTCGAAATACGAAAAGTATCCTTAGTCAGCCACTTACAACCACCATATCTACCGCAGTAAACAGTTTCTGAAATTCGGCCGCTGTTGTGATCGAAAGGTGGCTCTGTGCTACTACTACACACAAACGCCAGTTATCTGTGATCTATAGTTTTCGCTGAAAAGTGATACACCATGACACTTTTGTCTTTGGCAGAAGTATGAAATTGCCACAGGTCGACCACTTTCAACCCCCATTTCTCCCACACCCCCATAGCTACCGACATCTAACAACCATAGTGCACTACATGAGATACGATTCTACTACCAAACACAAACACCAATGCTCTATGCTATGTAGTTGTGGCAGAAAAGTGACATATGCGGAGACAGTCGAAATACGAAAATATCCTTGGTCGGCCACTTACAACCACCATATCTACCACAGTACCACAATTTCTGAAATTCGGCCGCTGTTGTGATCGAAAGGTGACTCTGTGCTACAACTACACACAAACGCCAGTTATCTGTGATCTATAGTTTTCGCTGAAAAGTGATACACCATGACACATTTGTCTTTGGCAGAAGTATGAAATTGCCACAGGTCGACCACTTTCAACCCCATTTCTCCCACACCCCCATAGCTACCGACATCTAACAACCATAGTGCACTACATGAGATACGATTCTACTACCAAACACAAACACCAATGCTCTATGCTATGTAGTTGTGGCAGAAAAGTGACATATGCGGAGACAGTCGAAATACGAAAATATCCTTGGTCGGCCACTTACAACCACCATATCTACCACAGTACCACAATTTCTGAAATTCGGCCGCTGTTGTGATCGAAAGGTGACTCTGTGCTACTACTACACACAAACGCCAGTTATCTGTGATCTATAGTTTTCGCTGAAAAGTGATACACCATGACACTTTTGTCTTTGGCAGAAGTATGAAATTGCCACAGGTCGACCACTTTCAACCCCCATTTCTCCCACACCCCCATAGCTACACGACATCTAACAACCATAGTGCACTACATGAGATACGATTCTACTACCAAACACAAACACCAATGCTCTATGCTATGTAGTTGTGGCAGAAAAGTGACATATGCGGAGACAGTCGAAATTCGAAAATATCCTTGGTCGGCCACTTACAACCACCATATCTACCACAGTACCACAATTTCTGAAATTCGGCCGCTGTTGTGATCGAAAGGTGACTCTGTGCTACAACTACACACAAACGCCAGTTATCTGTGATCTATAGTTTTCGCTGAAAAAGTGATACACCATGACACATTTGTCTTTGGCAGAAGTATGAAATTGCCCACAGGTCCGACCACTTTCACCCCCATTTCTCCCACACCCCCATAGCTACCGACATCTAACAACCATAGTGCACTACATGAGATACGATTCTACTACCAAACACAAACACCAATGCTCTATGCTATGTAGTTGTGGCAGAAAAGTGACATATGCGGAGACAGTCGAAATACGAAAATATCCTTGGTCGGCCACTTACAACCACCATATCTACCACAGTACCACAATTTCTGAAATTCGGCCGCTGTTGTGATCGAAAGGTGGCTCTGTGCTACTACTACACACAAGTTAAGATGGCTGCCGCGTGCGGTTGTGTGTCACGTCGCTCTTGCCGTTGAATGCATTTCGCGAGGGATAAAACAATCGTTAAGTGACGAAACAAGTTGTGCTGGTGTAAATAGTGCGTGTCAGTGCATGTAAAACTCTCGCTAACTGCGGTAAAAAAATATACGTTGTATGAGTTATTTTGTCTAACTACTGAACTGGAAAGCAGTGCCACGAGTCAACGGTCATCGTCCGCAGCGCGCTGCGTCGCGTCAGTGCTTCAACGTCACGGAGCGGGTGCGTCAGCGCGCACCGTCAGCACCCTGGCGTCCAGCTGACGTGAGTCAACACCTCGCCTGCCTCAAGGCTCAGCTGACATCATGGACTCGACTGAAGGTAACAATAATAGCAATACACAACAGAGCTTAAATCCCGAATCGGAGTGCATCGACACAGTTAACAGCAGGTACGAAAAACTTGTTAATTATGTTAACAAACTGTTAGGCCAAAAAATGACTGAGTTCAAACTGAGGGAATTTAAGGACAACCTTGCTTCCTTCGCAGTGGCTATGGCTCACATAGAGGGAAGAAATGAAGAGATGAAGAAAGAAATAAGGACACTCAGAGAAGAGAACAGAGAACTGAACGTGCAGAAAAAACTGTCAGCATCTAGTTATGCAGCAGTGACAAAATCAGGGATGGAACCTACATTAAAGTCAAAAATAGAAAAAACAGCTACTAGTGCAGCCGTCTTCATAACTTCCAAGAATGGAGAAACTCCGAAACAGGTTGCTGATAAACTAACCAGAATCATAAAACCAGGGAAAGATAAGATAAAAATAAACAAAATACGTAGCACAAACAATGCTGTAATCGTAGAAACAGCATCTCAAGATGATGTAAGAAAAATTATGGAAAATAAAGAACTAAACGAAAATCTGAAGTGTGAAATGCCGAGGAAAAGGAAACCACTGTTGATTCTGTACGACGTACCCACGTCACTTGAGCCATGCAAAATCCCAGAAAAAGTATATGAACAAAATTTTGAAGGAAAAATAGAAAGACAACAATTTCTGGAGGGGTTCAAGTCAAAATTTCGAACAGGCCCCAGAGATAAAAGCACTGTCCATCAAGTTGTTGAAGTAAGTGCTGAAATAAGGAAGCAAATAATGCAGCAAAGAAAAATATACATAGAATTCAGTGCCATATCCGCAAAAGATTACACGGTAGTACCAAAATGTATGCATTGCTACGATTATGGTCATATTAGCAAACATTGTACCCAAACGTCGGCCGCTTGCAAACATTGTGGAGAAACTAGCCACAAGAAAGAAGGCTGTAGCAAGTCCTTACAGTCAGCTGTTTGTATCCCATGCAGGAAACGGGGAAAATCGTGCAACAAATCTGGCAAAGATTGTCCGACATACCAACTGTTTCTTCAAAGATTGATAAACAGAACAGATTATGGACAGTAGAAGGAACTCCAAGAGGATGGATAAACCATACAAAGATCAATTATTGAGTATCATTATCAACCTAATAGAAGAAACAGTAGGGAAAGGAAAGAGGAATAAAACAAGAAACACGCCATCGAGGAAGAGGAGGAACGCAGAGAGGGCTGCAAGATACAGGGAGAAAATATTGCAAGAAGGGAAGGAAACAGCAAACAGCGTAAGCACGCAGACAGATGAATCTATCCTCCAACACTCAGAGATTACTTCTACCATCTGTGATATTTCTCCTAGACCTCAACCAAAACGAGCTGGACTTGGGTGGGTAGGACCAGTTCCAATGACATCCAACTACTGCAAAATTAGTGGCGCCTCCAAAAACCGAGCGAACGAAAAACCAAGACACGCTGCTATAGCTCCAGACCATATCTACCAAAAGTTTGAAAACAATCTGCAGCTTGCTAGACTAGAGGAAACACAAAATCTCACTATGGCGTTACGCCACCTAACCAGAATAGCACATCCAAATGGCAAAAACATCACATTTCCGCAACCAGAGGCAATTGATCGTATTCAACTTAAGATAAACAATATACCTACTAATTCAGCCCAGTTACTCACTATAGTCAAGCAAGTATTTGACAGACGGAACGAAATCTTTGATCCAGATCAAATTTATCGTCATTTTGTGATGACTCATGGAAGAATAATGCTTGACTCGAGACAGCCGTGGCCACAGTGCAATATCCATACTCGGCATCCATGAGTAGGGGTGCAGAGAGAATTAAGATCGCACAGTTAAACTGCAGGAGAACCAGTCTGGTTTTGCATGAAGTGAGTAAACTGGCTGAGGAAATGCAAATAGATATCCTCTGTCTTCAAGAGCCCCATTCCAGGGAAGGGAAAATCTCACACATGCCAGTGACGTCTCAGATAATCTCGACAGGGAAAAAACCAATGAGTGCCATCATAGTCTTCAATAAGCAAATCACAGTCACAAAAATAACACAATTCTGCGATGAACATACGGTGTGTGTGGAGTTAGGTACGCAATGGGGAAACGTAGTCCTCGTTAACATGTACTTCCAATACAGAGACGATATTGATCCCTATCTTTGCAAGATTAGGGAAATATGTACAGCCATAGGCGACAGCCCTACGGTGATAGTTGCCGATGCAAATGCCAAATCTGCACTCTGGCACAGCGGTCGTACAGACGCACGAGGAGAAAAGTTACTCGAGCTGATTGGAGAATTACAGCTGTATGTCAAAAACGAGCCAAACAATCCATACACGTTCAGTGACCGAGCAGGTGCCAAATCGAACATAGATATAACTTTAGCAAATCGAAGAGCAGGAAACCTAGTAAGCGGGTGGAAGGTGATTGAGAACCAAACCACCAGTGATCACAATCTAATTATGTTCGAACTGGGAAGACTGCGAGACGGTGCGCGCGAAGGCGCCTGTACCAATATTCAACGGCTATATGACATCAGCAAAGCCAACTGGCCAAGGTTGAGGAGTTGCTTTATTCCCCCCCAAGTCGAAGATAAAGATTTTGATGTGGACAAGGCTGCGGAAGAAACAATTCGAGCAATCCAGGACGCAATGAGAACTGCAATTCCACTAAAGAAAACAACGGGAGTAAAAGACAAACCATGGACAGAAAGATTGCAGAAACTACGAATCACAATGAGGAAGGCAAGAAAAGCATATCAACGTTGCCTCATTACAGAAGAGAGACAGACTCTTCTAGATAGATATAGGAACAAAAAGCAAGAGTTCAAGGATCTGTTGCTGAAGACAAAACAAAAAAGCTGGGAAGCCTTCGTCAGACAAAATATGAGATCAGGCCCATGGGGCATCCCCTACAAGATTGCCGCTGGCAAAATTAGGCCACCTACAACCTTGTCTACTGTAAGAAAACTGGATGGATCTATGACCACCAACTGGATGGAAACTGCACGGGAGTTACTTGCCGTGCTACTTCCAGATGACAATACAGAAAACGAGACAGATCGGCAAAGTGAACTGCGTCAAAAAATGTGGGATCCCTACGAGAGTGAACATCAAAAATGCGTCATATCAGATGAAGAGATAGTAGAGGCAATATTTTCCCTTCCAAAAAGAAAAGCACCTGGACCTGATGGGATACCAGCAGAGGTCCTCCAGGAGCTGGTCATCCAACTGGTTCCAACCTTAAATAAACTTTTTAACGAATGCCTGGTACAGGGAAAAATACCAAATGCATGGAAAACGAGTGACGTGATTATCATAGCGAAAGGTGGAGGCAAAGACCCACAACTTCCAAAATCCTATCGTCCAATCTGCTTACTCAATGTTCTAGGGAAAGTACAAGAAAAGATACTTTGCAAAAACTAAAGGAACATAGATTAAAACATGGGATGAACCCAAATCAGTATGGGTTCAGAGCAGGCAAGTCAACAGAGGACGCCATCAACCGCTTAATGGAAATAGCTCAAAACTCTTCCAAAAATTATGTGGTGGGAGTATTTGTGGATATCGCCGGCGCATTCGACAATCTCTGGTGGCCCGCGCTGTTCGAACGCTTAAGAAACATCAACTGTCCAAAAAACCTCTATACCAGTTTTAGAGATTATTGTAGAAATAGATATGCCAAATTGCGGTGCCCCAACAAGTACATAGAGAAAAGACTGACGAAAGGTTGCCCGCAGGGATCAGTGTGTGGACCAATTTTCTGGGACATTGGTTTGGAACCGGTCATGGAAATATTGCAACAAATGTCAGAACTGCTGGGTGTGGTGGCATTCGCCGATGATCTCGCACTTCTGATAGACGCGGACACCAGGCAGGAACTCGAAACAAAATGCAAAGCAGTATTGGATTGCCTGAGTAAGTGGTGTGCAGCAGTTAAGTTAAACCTAGCCCCACAAAAGACGACCTACATGCTCCTAAAAGGAACACTCAAACGAAATCCGGTAATTAGGATCCAGGGAAAAACAATAAAGAGAAAAGCAGTAGTCCGCTACCTTGGTGTAAACCTGGAGGAACAACTGAAATTTGCGTCTCACATGGAGGAAGTATGTGGAAGAGCAGCACTGGTAATGCACAAATTGATAAGCATTGGCGAACGACGGTTTAATCTGCCTCCGCTCGTCATAAGAAGATATCACGATGCAATACTGACCTCCATTACTGGATACGCTGCAAGCACGTGGGCCAAGCACCTAAGAAAGGTCACACCAAAGGAGCTGCTTCGCCGTACGCAGCGAGGAATTCTGCTCCGACTAACTGGGGCCTACAGAACAACGGCCACAGATGCCCTAACGGTTATACTCGGTATCTGGCCCCTGGACCTGGAAGTAAGGAAGCGAGGAGCGCTATACTGGATTAAAAAAGGAAGGTATGACCAAGCTGCTGAAATAATTGGGAAGGCCTGTTGAAACCAAAAAAGATATTTGGGATGCGCTGATGGATGAATGGCAGCAAACATGGACTAACAGCAACACGGGCAGAAGGACCTTCGACATGCTTCCTTGCGTGAAAGAGAGAATGAACATGACTCACCTACAACCATCTCCAGGGCTCATACACTACATATCTGGCCATGGTCCATATAACAGTTTCTTAGAACAGAGAGGCCTCAAAGAAACAAACAGGTGCGACTGTGGTGAAGTAAGTACTCCCGAGCACGTGGTTTGGGAGTGCAAACAAACTGAAGAATCAAGAGCATATCTCCAAATACAACTTCAGAACAGAAGAATATACGATATACTGCGTGATACCGAGCTCTGGCACTTGCTGGATGAAGCTGCTAATCTAGCGTCGCAGCGCGAGAAGGCGAGATTTGTTGAATTGAAACAGGCAGAGCGTAGGGGACGCCGCGAGCAACCGGCATCAGAAGCAGAAAGAAGGACAGGAGAGGAAGAAACTCAAGAGTAAAGAACAACCCAAATTTGACTACAAGCACTGCCCATGACTAAGGCGGTGCCTGCACCAGGAAGACGGCAAAGACTCAATTCATCGTAGTGCCTCTGGAAGCCAGAGGCACCTTCTCCAGGGCTCAGGGGGTGGCCTGCTCTGATTCCAGGAGAGAACTCCTGATGGGGGAGCAGGTGGCTCCAGGGACAAACCGGAGAAGAACGAGACCACTACCTGGAACGTGAAGCTGGCTGACGACACTTTGTGGTCAGCATGTCAGCAGTCGCCCCGCTGCATCAGCAGAGACAGCTAGCGGCCAGATGTCGACGCAGGCCAGCAGTGGTAAAAGAAGAACGTATACAAATAGACAGTTTACTAATTAGAAGTATGAAAATACAAAGACAATTGCTGATATTGGTGTGAATTAGTAAGATGGTAGATTAATTAGTAGATTAGTTGGTAGATTAAGTGGTATATTAATTATTAGAATAATTAGTAGATTTACTATTAGAATACTTAAATCCATTAAATCCTTAAAAATAATTATCCAGATATATTATTAACAAAAATAAAGTAAATTGTTTTAAGAATAAAACTGTAGAAACTAAGGGCCTACTTTAGGTAACAAGGTAGTAGGCTATGTAAAATCAGGAAATAAAATAAAAAAATATAAATAAACTACACACAAACGCCAGTTATCTGTGGTCTATAGTTTTCGCTGAAAAGTGATACACCATGACACTTTTGTCTTTGGCAGAAGTATGAAATTGCCACAGGTCGACCACTTTCAACCCCCATATCTCCTACACCCCCATAGCTACCGACATCTAACAACCATAGTGCACGACAGGAAAGACGATTCTACTACCACACACAAACACCAAAGGTCTATGTTATGTAGTTGTGGCAGGAAAGAGAATTATACGGAGATACGAATTTTTGGTCGAAATATGAAAACACCCTGCATTGAACAACTTGAATCATTATATCTCCCACATCCCCACATCTATCGGCATTCGGCCAACGTTGTGCATGACAGGAAACTCCATGCTACTTCCACCCACAAACATCAGTGATCTGTGCTAGGTAGTGGTGGCTGAAAAGTGAAATATAGGAAAAAACACGTCTATTTTTTTATATATATAAGATTGAATCCAACGATATTATTATATATTTACTACCTTATTATAAACACTACTGTCTGTGGAAGGCAGTTTAGAATTAAACATTTACATCTCTTTTCTTACAAATTATTTACAATTAGGAAATTAATACACACACAAAAAATAATCAATTAAGAATTATAATCAACAACGGTATTTGCCCAGTATACAACAGATATGTTATAAGTACCATCCTTTCGTTTCTTCTATTTGCAAACAGAGTTTAAATAAGTTACTATAGTAGCATGGTTGGACATAACGACACTTTATTTTAATAGCTGCAACTTTATATGATTATTTATGATATTTACTTTCAAAATTCAGACAGAATAACATCTCTTAAGACGCTAATGACGGTATAATATGAGAAGGAATTTGACAGAATGTAGCGTTTTATATCTTTTTCATTTGCTGTTACCATGCCCCCTTACATCTACATCAAAACCGGAGTTTGATTGATCAGCACCTAGATAAGTGGATTTTGACCCCAGATCAATTGTACATTTCACTAGTATTTTAAACAAAAGTACAAACGAATGCATGGTATAACTATATAGTTCCATAGGCAACAGATGCTTAAAAGGTTTAAGGAAAAGTATAACTTAATTATCTTCACATAAAATCTTAAATATCACAACAATTACAGATGAGAGTATAATGAACATCTCTCTCAAAAATAAAACATCAAAATCAGCCAAAACACTATATATAGTGTATTTTACAATTAAAAATCTTTATAAAAGAATGAAAAATACAAAATATTCATTTTCCCAGGTTATTCAATCACTTAACATACTCTCCCCCTCTCTTTCACTACTTTGTTTTCATTAAGTGTCAGAGAGTGACGTCATAAAAGAAATCCAAACTTATCCACTTAGTTGCACTTTACCACTTCAAAAAATATCGTTTCATTTTATATTCATTTCTACCAGCTGTACTGATTGTCTTTATGGTTACTATAATGTTATGTGTTAATTCAGTCGCGTTTTCTTACACAAACAAGCAACCATAATTGCAAAGCATTTAGTATAAAAAGGAAAATTAACTCTGACTTATTTATAAACGTTTCTCGGGAAACAAACCGAGTAATATTGTTATTAATGCACAATATTTCGGCGACCTTAAACTCCGTCGCCATCTTCAGGTGCAGTTGCAAGTCTTGAAGTCTACCTTGAAGTCAGCCTTTAGCGTGTTGTTTGTAAACTGACATGGCAACGACAGATGTTGTTGTGTTGCCTAGCAGCATCTCAGATGTCATTAGACGCCCGCGGAACACAAAAAGCAGAGTGTTGGTGATGAGCAGCCTCAATTACAGGAATCCATGCATCACTTATCTGGAATCCACAAAACCTGTTAACCAAATCAGACGCGAGGCGAATTTCAAATGCTTCTTTAATGACGCTGTCCCAGAAGCCTCTCGCGTGTGTCAACACCTTAGTCGCTTCGAAATCGATACCATGTCCTTCTGTCAAACTATGTTCCGGGAAATGAAATGTAGGCCTAATAAACACGATAATGGTCCACACGATAAATTAGCCTTCTTGCCGTACTCTGGCGCCACAACATCTAGGGTCGGAAGAGTCCTGACAAGAAATGGCACTAAGACCATTTTTCTACCACCACCAAAATTGAGAAACATTTTGCGCTCTCCAAAAGATGACCTTGCCCTGCGAACACCCGGAGTTTACTGCATCCCGTCTGAATGTGGAAAGAAATACATCGGTCAGACAATACGGTGCATACAACAACGTTGTTTGGAACACGCCCGAATTGTTCGCCTGGTGCAAAAAGACAAATCAGCAGTGGCGGAACATAGTTTGACAGAAGGACATGGTTTCGATTTCGAAGCGACTAAGGTGTTGACACATGCGAGAGGCTTCTGGGACAGCGTCATTAAAGAAGCATTTGAAATTCGCCTCTCGTCTGATTTGGTTAACAGGTTTTGTGGATTCCAGATAAGTGATGCATGGATTCCTGTAATTGAGGCTGCTCATCACCAACGCTCTGCTTTTTGTGTTCCGCGGGCGTCTAATGACATCTGAGATGCTGCTAGGCAACATAACAACATCTGTCGTTGCCATGCCAGTTTACAAACAACACGCTCAAGGCTGACTTCTAGGCTGACTTCAAGACTTGCAACTGCACCTGAAGATGGCGACGGAGAATAAAGTCGCCGAAATATTGTGCATTAATAACAATATTACTCGGTTTGTTTCCCGAGAAACGTTTATAAATAAACAACGCCGAGAAAAATTACATTCATTTATAACTCTGATTTGTTTGTTACATTATCGAGTTAGTTAATGTACTCAGCAGAGTAAACAAAAATTAAACGACGAAATTTGGGTAAGGGTAATCATATTTGCAGCCCTGTTCCGTCAGTTCCATCACCGATAACGTTCTGACAAAAGCAGAAATTTGGAGTTTTTCGTAAATGGGGCTTTCGTTTCAAATTAGTTGTGAAGCTCTTAAAGCCTACAGAAGGTTTTAACGCCTTACAGAGGGGAAAGCTGTAGGATGCGTTTCTTGTTACAGTTTATAAGCCGATCACGCTGTAGCCTGTTTTTATAATTTAATATGCTAATAAACCATTTGGTTTTCTCCAAGTGTGAGAGTTGCTGTAAAATCTGACATCCCTACACAGCCTATTGCCATAATATGCTGTCACCATAAACCACAAACGTTGATTGAGAATGTTTATGTATCATCATATCTTTCGCAAAGCTGAGCACACTTCGCAGCCGTCTTACAGAAATAGATTTTGAGCCACGAAGAGTAACTATCCATTCAAATTTATATAGAAGACTATTATAGTTCGGTATATGTTGACTACTGTTTTCAAGCATAGCCTTAGATCTAATTCGCCGAACAAGAATGAACAAGAAATGAGCGATATTGAGGCTTTAGGCAGATTTCATCTTTTTTTTCTACTGTATGCTATTGGGTTTTTCTTTCATTATCATCAGTTTCTCAACTGTTCTGAGGAAGTCTTCCATCTCTTCATATATTAAGCTCTTCATAGCTTCCCCTTAAGTGAATGGCTATATTTCCTTTACCCTTCCTATTATTGTATGTCATCCACCAGGAGATCCAGTTCTTCATTTTTTAATAGCTCTTCTAATTATTCAGTCCATGCTTCCACAATTTCTTACTCATCCTAGCATCATATATCTAGCCTTCGACTAACTATTCCTAATTCTTATTCCAACATCGATGCAAGTCTCATCACTGATATATGATTTATACGACTCAAGCATTCTCTCATCAGTCCCTTTTCTTCCAATCACTGCCACGCCAACTCCTTTATCATATCAGATTGCGTTCCTTCATAAACCCATCTTTAGCTTCTCTCTTCGCGTCTATTAATTCATTGAAAAAGATGTTTCAAGTGTTTCCTACTCCCTTACTGTCCCTTAACTTTTTTGTGCTATCTTTTTTCCTAACTCTCAAGCCTTTCATCTTCGCATTATTATTGTAGATTCTGTATTATTCTGGATTTTCTGTTTTGGAATAAAAATTTATTCCAGCATTCTTATTGTCTTGTTAAACTGGGTTCTCTTCTTTTCCACTGCGCTGATGCTTTCCTTCCACATACTGAACCTTTCCCTGAATTATCTATTCAAATCTAAAATATGTGCGTTCATATTGTTTTTAATAATCGTACCTATAACTATCTTCACATTTGGCCACTGGTTATTGAGTGCTCTTACCTTCATCTGAACTACTTCATAATCACTTATTTCTTCTGTAATCTGAGACTCCAAAAAGTTATCATCAGGATTTATGGTGAAGATACCCAAAACGTTTGGCCCCTTATTGTTTACTCTACCATGTTCGTTTAGCCCCCATTTCCCACTAAAGCATCGTAAAATTTCCTTGTATCATTAATCTTATTTCCTTCCCAATTGAAACATGTTATATTTAAATCCTCAACATTCTACGCTCAACTCAGAACTCTGATAATGAATTTGCTATCTCCTCAAGAATCTCATCTTCACTGTTCGTTCTTCCACTGCGCAGACAAGATCCTAACTATTTTTTTTCTATTACCTCAAAAAGCAGCCCTAATAACTCATGACCACCAAACTACAGTAGTTTTTGCTAATCAGTATGAGTAAGCAATCCCACTTATTCCTCCTATATGTCTGCGGAACACACTATGAATATCAGAGAAAATACGTAACAGTGCTTTCAGTAACCAAAAAACTATTCCAATTATTATTTGTGGTTTAAGCAACTCTTTCAACTTATAAAACTATTTCACTGTGACAGTCCTTTGACTGCCTTTGTCACATTCTGAATACTACTCTTCATCCTTCTTGAAGAGATCCACCACTTCATTGTTTCAACAGCTTCAACTATTTCTTTGATATTTATGATTTCCTCTATCTGTATTCAGTATCACTCTGTTCAGCTATTTTTGTCCCCTCACCATTAGCCTCTAACCAAAATAAAGCACAGTTCTTCATAATTGGAACTTCCTTAAAATTTCAGCAAGCAATTCAGAATGCATACCATTCCTTTCAGGTATAGGCGATATCTAGAGAGACCCATCTATTATTTGTGTCCACAGGTACAACACCCATGGTAAACCATACGACTCCCGCAAGCATCTCCACGTCCCATAGATGGTGGCAACCGTGACCGATCATGGTGACATAGAACCTGGAAGAGTTCTACCCTGTGTATCCTTTACCACCTTCCTCAGTTTACTCTATATGCTGTAAACCAAATTTTTATCCATGCTTCTTCCTGCCTTCCCCAGCCACCTAAACCAGCAGCCATATAATCAAATATGAAATTTTATAAAACATAGTAAGTGGAAATTTTGCACATTTTCACTACCTACTCACTTATAGTACAACAATTGAAAATATCACACAAAAACGGTTCTAAGAATTATTTGCGCCGTAAGCCGACAGACATAATGAAAAAACTGTTTAAAAAACTAAGTACAATACCTCCTCAATACATATACTCTCTATTATCTCATGTAATAGAAATCCTAAAAACTTCAGTCTCAATGTAGGCATACAATAGCTATAATACTAAGAATAAACATTTCATCCTCAAAGATTACAAGCCATCGTAAGTTATAAGCAAATATTCTTTATTTATTATTCTGTCACAGGAAATACGATGTTATCTTTAAAAAGCTTCTTGGAATTTGCCAACTAAAAAACTAGTATTCGCTGTAATTTAAGAAAGAGCATGTGTCAAAGTTTTTCAAAATTACTGATGTGGTGTATGTTTAGAATTTTAGAAATCAGGTAAAAATGTAGCAATTAACAAGACTGTTTATAAATCGCAATCAAATATAGTAATTAAGATCTGATATCAGTAACGCAGGAGTTGTGAGTACTTTTGGAATATTAAGTAATTAACCTATAACATTATTGTGTGGATTAAGAAGTAAGGTTTAGAGGCATTCACAGTCGGTGCAGTGTCGTCGCAGTGGTAGTAGCATCTCACCTGATGAAGGTAGCGCAGGTTGCTACCGAAACGTTGTGGACGGAAGAACTTATCCAGCAGAATACCAGAGAAGAATTTTGTATAACATTATTGGTTTTAAGAATGTATAGTTCCACATCCCCGTGACTTATTAGATGAGATCAAAGCGAAAATATAAATGAAATTTATCCGAGTATACCGTATTTGTACAAATACTTTAACTGATACAAGCAATCAAAAGAAGGCACAGCCTTACAAGAAAAGTCAAAATTGCTTCTAGGAATCTTAAATGCATGAAAATCGGAAATTCCTGTATGTAGCGATAAATTATACAGACAAGGTGAAAAGCATTTCCACATTAGCATTTTACAACCTGTATAAATTTAAATCAGAGTGCTTTGAAGTTATGATTTAGTGATCGACTATCACAGATTCAAATCCTGAAATATGCCATCCAAATTACAGTTCATCGCAACCATCCAACTAACGCGTTTTCGTCTTCCTACTCAGACTTAACTTTTCATATCGCAATAGAGTTCCTGAGGTTTCGTGTAAGGTTAAATAATAACATTCAATGACAACAACATTCCTTTTTCACTCTTTTCGCAACGACATGTGACTGAAAACTGTCCCTTAATTTACTCATTATAGATTTTACACTCCAGCGGGCAGGGTTTTTGTTGAAAAATTTTCTATAAATTCTTGTTTTGCCCTCATTACTCTTCCAGTATCTTCTCTCCCTCTCTGAACTGCGGTTGACCATGTCTTTTTGTACTTGCTTCATCCAAGTATCTGGTAGTTTTTCTCTTGGTCTTTTCCCAGTTACAGATTTTTCAAAATATGCCTTAGATAGATTATTTGACGACATTCTCATCACGTGACCAAACTATTTGAGTGTTGATTTTCTTAAGGTGTCTATAACGTTCCCTTAAGGTCCTAATTAAAATTGGACTGATTCAGTTCTGATTTTATCTCGGTTGGTCTTCTGGATACTTAATAGAAGGAACTTTATTTCAACCAATTCTATTTCACTTCTGATCCATAGGCGAGGGTGTTTTATACAAAGATACTTTCGACGCCTGGCGAAAACTTTTGTCCCGTAATAGCTTTAATCCAATATAAAAACGGTTCTGGAGATGTGATGAAACTGTACTTTTTATTCTTAAAACCAATAATGTTATAGGTTAGTTACTTAGCTTCCCAGAGGTATTCATAATGCTAGTTTTAACTTCAAACACATTTATTTATTTATTTGTCGTATGGCAAGCAACTAATACAATAATAAATATATACAATGACAAGAACGTTGGTAGTGTTCACAAGCTGATGTCCAATTCTTCCAGCCATTCTAAGAAAGAAACTTGTAGCTCCAAAAACATCTTCATATGGTCCATCATACTTCCGTAGAGGGCATTCCCTGATAATATGCTCCACACTCTGGGAAGGAGCACCGCAGTCACATGCAGGAGAATCCTGAAGACCCCACTTATACAGCATGGCGTTGCATTTCGCATGGCCTGTTCTTAGTTTGACCCACTGGTCTCTATTTAGATGGAATCCTGGAAGTCCAGTTTTGGGATCTTTAATATCTGAATGTTTTACAGATGCGGAGTTCCAGCTTTGTCGCCATTTTTCCATGACATCAAAGTCAAATACATCTTGCCATACCGGATTTCCGGATTTAAGACGAGTGGGTGGTAAGTTATTTAGAACCTCGTGGATTGGGAGATCCTATGGATGATCAGGATGGTGTAGTTTTATCCACTCACGTGCCGTTGCTTCTTGGCGTCTTATATCTGGAGGTGGTATTTTGCTGATCAGGTGCAACCAGGGGACTGGGGTGGATTTTAGGGTGCCAGTTATTACTCTCATACACTCATTCAGGTGTAAGTCGATTTTTCTAGTATGAGTACTACGTTGCCACACTGGAGCACAGTACTCAGCAACAGGGTAAACCATGGTAAGAGCGGTAGTTCGTAGTGTGTTCGCATCAGCTCCCCATGAAGTACCAGCTAGCTTCTTCATGATGTTGTTTCGTGTTTTCAGTTTCTGACTTGTGTTTTCGAGGTATTTTTTGAACAACAGTGAGAGTAGTTAAGGTGAAAATGATAGCCAACCAGTTGCATCAATTATGTTTATTTAACCTTGACCGCGGTTTCGACGATCATAAGATCGTCTTCTTCAGAAGAACTCGTGGAATCACATATACTCGGAAGGAGCCAAATAACTCTTGTCATATCGCAAGACAATATGGCTCCTTTCTGAGTATATGTGATTCCACGAGTCCTTCTGACGATCTTATGATCGTCGAAACCGCGGTCAAAGTTAAATAAACATAATTGATGCAACTGGATGGCTATCACTTCCACCTGATAGAACTATATTTGAATGCAATTTCTAAACACTTTGTTACATTTCACGTAATTTCATTTTAAAAATTAAAAAAAAAAAACACTCACGTGGCAGAATGTTGAATGAAGAAGATTTCTGTATTACCGCCATGACTTGTAATCTTATAGGGTGACGTATTATTCTTAGTATTATAGCTATTGTATATATACATTGAGACTGGGTGTTCAGGAGTTATATTACATACGACAGTATTAAATATATTTATGGAAAAGGCATTGTAGGTATATCCCATTTTTTTAAAGTTTTTCTCATAATATCTGTGAACTTACTGCGCAAATAACTGCGAAACAGAACTTACTACTGAGTGAAACTCTATACTAATCGTGAAACATGCGCATGGAATAATAAGGCATTAAAAGAAGAAGAAGAAATTTTTCATAAATATGCAGGAACAAAATCGTAAAAAACTCGAGGCACTTCTTGTGAAATCAAATATATGTAGACCCTTCGGTCTGGAAAGCAATAAATCACGTCGGGGTGAGGAGATGGAGTCTCAAGTTGGAGCCACTCCCTCCTTCCGGACGGAAGTCGATCTCGAGTGGTAGATCGGTATGGGCAGCCGGGCCTAAGTGGTGCGCATAGTCAACAGTTATCGGAACTGAGTAATGAGATTCGTCCCAAACATGGGAGACAATAATGAACCAGCCCTCGCCCTCTAGCAGTCATGGCAGACAACAGAAGAGCCCTCGAAGGCGACCCTGAGGAGGTAACCGAGGATTCCGGAGCTGGATTACGGAAACTGCTTCCGCGCAGGGGACTTCAGATGCAAATTACTACAGTGGATAGGGAGCATCGTGGGAGGGGGGATGCAGCATGGGAGAGATTCAATTCGCGGGCGGACGGAAAACACAAGGGACCCGGCCGCCTCATTTAAATAGATCAATATTGGCAAAGTGTTCCCTCGCTACTTTGCGGTCGCCCCGTGGATTAGCTCAAGCCGTGCTGCGCCTGGAAAGGAACGGGAGGCTCCGTGAAAATTAAGCTGCGCAGCCGACTTGCTGCAAGTTTCCAGCAGCCGTAACGTTGTTACTGTGTTGACTTGTCTGGAGATGTGCTCGACCTGCTAAAAGATACAGCTCCAAACAGACGAAGCGGTGAAGGGCCCGATCCAGAGAAAGAAGATCTGTATCATCCAAAACAACTTGCAACTGCGATGGGAAAACCGTACTCTCTGTCACTTAAATAACCATTGGTTATTATTTTCTATGTTACTCATTATTATATCTAGTAATTCCAATATTAATTTGCTGGCCGCATACTGAATCAGTTACAGATAAATTTTAGTTGAGGTACATCCATTAATTACGTAAGCTGAAAAGTTGGGGCGGGGGTACCGGAAAAAATTTGCCAAATCTCATTTTAATGGAGGAGGTCAATTAAATAAAAATCTCACGTCAATTTTTCATTAAATTTTTCCTCCTTTTATTTCACAAAAAAGTAGTACATGAAAGACATCAGTATTAACGCTTTGGTATTTAGTGGAATGAAGCAAAATAAATGAACATAGCAAATAAACTTATTTAAAAATAAAATTATAAGGTAAATCTCACGTGAGGGGGTAGGTTTTTTAACTTAGGGCTTTACGCCTCGTCGACGGCTAAGGTTATTAGAGGCAGGATGGGACTGAGGACAAGGAACGGTAAGGAATTCGGCCATGGCCTTTTTGAAGGAAGCATCCCGGAATTTCCCCTGTAGTGATTTGAGGAAACCATGAAAAACCCATATCTGGATTCCAGGGCGGGGATTCAAACCCACGTCCTCCTGAATGCGAGGCCAGAACGTTAACCGTTCACACACCACGCTCGGTGGGGGGTGGGGAATCTTCCCAAATCTCACCAA
Organism: Vandiemenella viatica; assembly: GCA_031002005.1. Lineage (NCBI taxonomy): Eukaryota > Metazoa > Arthropoda > Insecta > Orthoptera > Morabidae > Vandiemenella > Vandiemenella viatica. The sequence goes on along the minus strand of JARYHS010013631.1, from coordinate 141,222,552 downwards.
GCGGGAGGGGGGATCCAAATTTAAAAAAAAACACCTCACGTAATTAATTGACCCCTGCCTATGTCATTCTGTCTTTTTTATTATTAAATTAACTTTTATCGAATTTACTCTATGCTAAAACAGTCTCGGGTATATCGAACACTTCATGTTACTCTTAACAGTCTAATAATATTACCAACTAACTGGTTAGGGATCACTCATTTAGCACCCAGAACTACACATAATTTCGAGTATTAACTACAAATGTAATAGCGCATTTTAATCATTATGATTTATTTCAATAGATTAAAATAAATTATCAGTTATTGATAAAATATAAGAGAATGCGTAAAATAAAAAAGCACCTGTTAAAGCACAGTTACATCAACGTCTTCCTCCATGGTTTGGATATTATGTTAAGCTATAGGTATAGCCACGATAGATACCGATATCGCGGCAAACTGAAAATGTTGTCACCAGGTTGCAAGACCATACGAATGAACTTTCTTATTTAGTTCATGCAGTAAGATTTAAATTTTGTTTACTCTTTCCTGACTGACAAATATTAAAAATTCTATTTTAGTGCATGGCAAATATTTGTATAACTAGACGCTGTTCAATTTTAATAGCATCTGTTGCATCCACACGTGGATCGCAGGTGGCGCCATCTGCCATTAAACTAGATACCGCAACAACGTACAAGTTAATCAGCAGTAAGCTGCGCCTAGGTTAGATGTGATACACGTTGGCTGCCGGATGGATAACTATAAAATATATTTTAATGTGTGACTTAAGTACAAAATGTACTATTTTATTGAGAAGAGTTTATTTAGATTGATGTAATACTTTTTAACAAGTTCTGAAGAAGACTCCCTTAAGGCGAGTCGAAACCGGTAAACAATAAATTCAATGAACGATTTGCTGATGAAATTGTCTTGTTAGCAGAGAGGGCTGAGGATATTGAGAAGTTATTGAATGGCATGAACAAAATACTAAAGGAAAATTTTGGACTGAATATAAATCAAAGTAAGACAAAAGTGATGAAATGTAGCAGAAATGATGCCAATACTAGCAGATTAAATATAAAAATAGGATCGGATGCAATAGGAGAAGTGAGTGAGTTCTGTTACTGGGGAAGCAAAATTACAACCGATGGCCGAAGCAGGAATGATGTTAAAAGCAGAATAGCACTAGCAAAAAGAGCCTTCATGAAAAAGAGAAACCTTTTAGTTTCAAATATTGATCTAGGAATTAGAAAGAACTTTTTAAAACTCTATGTGTGGAGCACAGCACTTTACGGTAGCGAAACATGGACTTTAGGAATACCGGAAAGAAAGAAACTTAAAGCATTTTAAATGTGGTGCTGCAGAAGAATACTGAAAATTAGGTGAACAGACAAAGTAAGAAATAAACGAGTTTTGGAAATGATGGGTGAGAAAAGAAGTTTATGGAAGAAGCTTACAGGAAGAAGAGACAGGCTGGTAGGTCATATTTTGAGACATGCTGGATTGGTTAATTTGTTAGTGGAGGGAACAGTGGAAGGTAAGAACTGTAGAGGAAGACAGAGATTAGAATATATGAAGCAGATAATTGAGGACGTGGGTTGTAGGGGATATGTAGAAATGAAGAGGTTAGCACAGGATAGGAAGGGGATTGCATCAAACCGGTTTAAAGACTGACAACAGCAAAAAAATATTGCAACATGTTGGCTGTGATTCATTTTACAATTATTAATAATCAGTTTAATAATAGTAGAACACTAGGCGGCCGGTGCGAAAATTCCTAGAATGGTATATGATAAATAGATATGTTGCTTGTTTGTTGTAGGATGAAAGAAAAACCGCTCATTCGTAGCAAGCAATTGTTTATTTGCCAACTGAAACAGGTGTATAGCAAAACATTTACAGTGCCTTAAGAAACTATTAGATATATTTCCCTAACATAATCATATACAACCGAAGAGCTTCTTACACTAGAAAACACACATAGTTTATCAATATCTCTGTGATATATGGAGTTGCTACCTTGCGATAGTGCGATCACTCTCTCGCCAGCGCAGCCTAGCAGCTTGACTCTGAACTATAGCCTACCCGTGACCTTGACTGTCCATAGTTTTGCCACTTACGGATGGAATTTAGAACCTTTTATTCCTTTGTTAAAGATGTTACCAGAGCAGAGAATGTAATCTTTAAAATTATACCTCATTTGGTGATTTCGGTTAAGTTTGAATGGAGATACATGGCTCGTCAAAAAAAAAAAAAAAAAAAAAAAAAAAAAAAAAAAAAAAAAAAAAAAAAAACACCTTTTAGAAATAATATATATATGTGAGAATTGAGTCTTTCTCTGGTGTTGACACTGTAACAGCGAGGTATTCACAGCCCGTAACTTTCTGTCGCAGTGTCAACTTCGGCCGTTCGTCTGATGAAGGCAACAGAAACTGTTATCGAAAAGTCGCACCTGGAAGAACTGATCCGGCAGAACACCAGAGAAGATGAAGGGTCACGGGGAAGAACGATCATAGTCCATTTTTCCGCAGAGTTGGGAATTGATAGCTTATAACGGACAATTTGTTTCTGCGATACAATTCAAGTAACAAAGAGCATAGTGCCTATGTTATAACAGCGAAAAGATTGGAGCTTGCGAGGTATCCTCTTTGTACGTCGATAATTTAAGAAATCCTGATTGGTCTTACCAATACTTCCAGGTTCTTTTGCAATCTATAGATAATCGATAGCACGTTCTGGACCATATATATGGCCCCAGGATATCGTCTCACACGTTTTTCTGCTATCACCTCACAGATAAAATTCAATTATATAATCCTCTCTATAAAATCAACTGCCATTTATTGACGCAACTTAACAAAATCAAACATTTACAATTCTCCATGATACATTCATCAAATCTCATATCTGCTTCTCCTTGGCTTAAAAACAAAACAATCCAACACAGCCTACCAACTTCAACATATTAAAACATATTACAAAAACATAAATTTACCCATTTTTACATACTACTATACTGTACGGTCTTGTAAAAATAAATACATTCATATATTCCATAATTCGTAAAATTATTACTAATATTATTATTTAAATGTCTGATGTGGGATCTCATAAGCTGACGGGAAATAACGATCAGTCTCCATGCACCGTCTGGCAAGAATGATCAAGGTCACATGGTCAATGACGTAGTTTTTCCAATAAGAGATCACTCCTATAGGAGGGTGACAAAGAGACACCTAATGACTGGATGGACGTCATCGGAAATAGCAGAGTCAAACCAACACCTTTCACGGTCATCAATTGTGCCACAGACGTCAAATTTGAAACTTGGACAGACTATTTATCTGAGATTTATGTTAAAAAGTGCCCTATGCCTATACGGCCAATAAGAATTTTAAACGTTGACGAAAAGGAGACTAGATTCGTTATCCACAAGGCAAACTATTTTGGAAGCTTTCTTTTTGTAGGGAAACAAGGCACAGGAAGCAAGAAACCAAGAAATCGTCGAAACAAAGTGAACCAACCATACTCAGAGAACTATACAATGGACAAATGCCTTTGAAATCAGAAAAATTGAAGGACCTATTACATTTAAAATAGTTCTTGACCAATCCCGATTCTCAAGCATTTTACGATTCGCTGGTTCCTGCCCTCGATTTGGATGAACCAAACGAAGTTGATACTGAATACGCAGACGACCCACCAATTGTACTACCCCATAACTGGCAAAACGATCGAAGATCCTCTTCTTTTGAAAATTTTCTATTCATGTTCCCTCCATTTAATGTCATTTTTATTGCTGATTGTAAAATAAATGATGTATTAATATAAAAAAAAGCTTAAAAAAATATTTGTATACTTATTTTTCAGTAATTTATTCGACTTGAACTTAGAAAATTGATTTTTGGAAATTGGGAAATGTGGGACCATGATCGTTTTTCCCCGTGGCGCTTCATATGATAACAGAGTAAACATTCTAGAAACAATTAGCAATGATAACTGAAAGTTAAGCCCGGCAGATTTTCCTAAGCTACGTTTAGTTTCGCTGGGCCTTGATAGCAAGAAATCCTACTCCATAAGAAAAAGATTCTCCCTCGATTCACAAATTATGGAAAAGGGGAAATTTGTCAATATTAGTCACAAGGGATGTTCTCGTGGTAGAAAAAATATTCTGCCCCCCCCCCCCCCACCCTTTCCCAATCACAGAAAGATAATAGAATTTCCGGTTTCCCGAAGTCGTAGAAAGGAAAGGGATGTGTATTCGGAATGGGAGGCACTCCGCAGCGGAAACTCTCAACTACGTTAATCTAATATTACGATTCTGCAGCCTTAAAAGCATTTTAATGCACTTTTACGACAAATCCGAGTAATCTAAAATGAAATTACGCTGTCCCTCTGCTGTCATGATTGCGAATAACTTTTTATAGCTGATCTCGCAGGAAAAAGCATAAGGGGATATTTCGAATATACAACGTAACACATCCAATTTATACCGTCCGCTGTTTGCTTAACTTGCATATGGCCTGATACATATGTATGGAGCAAACTCCTGGCTGTTATAGGCGTCCCTCAGAGGAATTATCTATGTACAACATTGGAAAACAACGGTCTCGGTCGCACATTTCGTAAATTATTTTGAAAGAAGTATTTCAGAACAAATTAAAATATTCAATGTGACTTAATTTTTTTCGTTCTTTTCCTCCTATCGATATCTGTTACCTATTATTTTTTTCAGTGTTTCGGTTTAGTTCTAATTACCTAATCTGGAAAACCAGGCAAGCAAAATTAACTCTTCGGTTCAAACTGAATTAATAAAATAACAAATATTATTAACGATTCAAAGGAAGTAAATAATGTTTACGCGTTTCTAAACGCTGTAAATTGTAAAAATACAGCTTTGTATCTTATGTACCGAGCGTGGAGGGTGAGCGGTTATTGCTCTGGCTTCGCATTCTGGAGGATGCGTGTTCGAATCCCCATCCGGCCAGCCAGATTCCTATTTTCCACAATTTCCCGAAATGCCGGCATGGTTCCTTCAAAAGGCCATGATCGAATTCCCAAATCCTTTCCTTCCTCTTACTACCTCGACTCGACGTTGACAAGGCGTAATAATAAACAAACAAACACACACACACACACAAATGCGTCATGGTCAACAGAGGTAGGAAAAGACTCGGGTTAAGGAACGGGAAGGAATTCGGCCATGGACGTTTTGAAGACAATTTTCCGAAATTCGCTTGGAATCATTTCAGTAACCCATGGAAAACCGAAATCTGGATGGGTGGATGCGTCTTCCCGAAAAATACAGTAAAACAAAGATTAAGAAATGAACAATAACATTTTCAAGAACATCTTCTGCACGGTTTATAAATGTAATTAACGTGCTGAGTTTCTGTTAAATGTTGCTAAGAATATTTCTAACATTAGTTTTAAAGACTTATTATCATGAATCCGAGTTTTTATTTATACAATCTTTGGTAATTCCTCAATTTCATTTTCTGACGGTTTCAAGTTTTTTAAGCATTATTTCACTTCGCCTGGTCAACATTTAGCGTTGGTCAGACCACTGAGTATTGTAAGTTAGTATGGGAACACATTACTGGTTTCAAATACAGTAGATGGAGGAGATACAGAAAACGCCAGCTAGACTTTCCTGTGGAATTTGTTGTAGAATGCACTTGGAAGCTGATACAAGTCAGCTGGATTGGGAGTCTTTTTAAAAGGGAGGAGACGAGTAAAGAATTACTGTAGATCTGTATGTATAAGTCATACGTTGATACCGCGCCTCGGCTGTTATTAAATGAGAAATTAAGAATCTTATGTGGAAAGGAAGAGAACGACCGCCTTAAATTGTCACTAGGCATTGGGTAAGTTATGATCTGTATATAAGTGTATCAGCGGTTGGAATAAGTTAATAGCGAAGGTACTAATCAATGTACTGTACATCAAATAGTGAAAGAATTTGAAGAAAAATAGTCTTAATGAAATGCCACCGAGCTTCACTACAATTAATAATAACGCAAAAACTAAGGACAAAATATGGTGAAATCAACAGGGTAAAACAGTTTAAATATCTGGGCGAAATCATAGAACCAACAGGACTAGAAGGGAAAGCACAGGAAGCAGAAGATGAAGAAAGCAATGGCGTTAGTACAAAATATTTAAAATAAAACATGTATTTCAGATAACACCAAGATAAGACATTATAACACGGTGATTAAGACAGCAGTTACATAAGCAAGTGAAACATTAGTAATGAACACAAAAAAGCAACAGAACAAATCAAGAAAGAAAAATTATCAGAAAAATCCTGGGACCCAGAGTGAATGAAGATGGACAGTACAGACTTCAAACTACAAAAACTACAGAGAAAATATCAAACATAGAATCAGATATGAAGAAAAGAAGGCTGAAATTTTATGGACATCTGAGTAGACTTCCGAAGGAAAGAATCTTAAGATAAATTTTAGAATACACACAAACAGTAAAAACAACAACCACATGGATGAAGGAGGTGGAGAAAGACCTGAAGTCTTCAGGTATTGCTGAGGGAGACGTCACAGATCGAGAGATTTTTAATAAGAAGGTGAACTCATGTGAAGTTTTTTCAGAGACGAAAAAGGGAAAATCAAAACGCATCTGGAATGCCGAAGAAAAGAAAACCGTCAATGAAAGAGTGAAAAAATATTGGTCCGATAAGAAGAACATCCCAAAGAGGAACTGAACGCATCCAGTCAGGATAGCCTATCGTTCTCCATTATGGGGACATACGAAAATAATAATAACATTGTGCCTGGAAAGACATTCTGGACGCTTAACTTTGACGCAAAATCTTTGGCTTTAAAGGGGATCGAACACCGGTCATCCAGGTCGTGATCAGTTGTTCTACCGACAGAACTATGACGCCCGTTGGCTTTGGACAGTATTCCCACGATGAATCAAAATTACAACAATAATAAACTGTGTTGATTTGACTGTGTGAAAGTATGCCTATAAATGAGAAACGACGTAGATGACATCCGTTTTAACTCAAAACTGTTGCAGCTGATTTTGAGAGGACTAGTATTGAAATAATACACCAAAATTTTCGATAAAAGGATCTCAGTTAAAACTTTTCATTTGATTCCGATTACTAGTCGCTAATTCTGAATATATTCGTTTAGTTTATTTTCTTCTTCGAGTTATGTTTATAAATTGTCACGAAATTTTTCGAATACATCACATCCTAGATATAGGAAAAGTTATCAGTAACAGTAGCTTTGAAACACAGTACGCTAACCTAAAAAGCATAGTTTCCTATTCTTCGCATCATATAGGTTAGAACACGTTGTGGTTATTAAGAAGAGCCACAACTCGTTCTGAAACTTAGCTCATGCAACCACGACACGACGGACAGGTTTTAACTGTATCTTCAGAATGTAAATTAATAATCAGGTGATGTTAAGAAAAAAACACTATTTTTCATTATCATTTCTTTATTTTTAATCATTATCTAATATAAGTTGACGATAAAATTATTAAAACCAAGAAAGTTGGTAGGAAAATTATCAATACAATGCAGAGTTATTTATTTTTTACAACAACTATTACCGTGAAATTTTGAGTTACATTTATGTTTTTTGAGCCAATATTTGCATTTTTTTTATCAATACAGTATCTTTCAGAGTGAAACATTATAAAGTCTTGCTGACTTTTAGATGGTAATCTAAATGCTCAGCGAAGTATTAAAGGAGTTGAGGGTACGTCCTAAACGTTCATAAAGTCACTCTTTGAAACTGTAATTTCCTTACGAGCATAAAATCCATCGAGAAGACCTTCCTTGTTTCTTAACTGATAGAAAACACATGTGACCTCTCAAGGTATAATTTTCACAAATAACGTAACTTTTTCGTTAAATTTAAAATGTAAGCTTTTTCTAATATAATGTGTCACTGTAAAAGATGCCGTAATGATAAAAAAAATGCAAATTTTGCTTAAAGAACATAAAATGTAACTCAAAATGACACGGTTTTTTTTAAAATTATATATTTTTTTTGCTTATAGCTCTACGCCACGTCGAGCTCGAGGTCATTAGAGACGGGAATGGAGTGGGGGCAAGGAATGGGAAGGAATTCGCAAATGGCCTTTTTAAAGGAACCATCCCGGCATTCAACTAGACTGATTGGGAAAACAATGAGAAACATAAATCTGGATAGCTGGATTCTAGCACGAGTACTCCCAAGTGCGAGACCAGAGCGTTACCGCTCACCCACCACGCTCGGTAAAATGTCACGGTAATAGTTTTTGTAAAAATAAATAACTCTGCAGCATTATTGATAATTTTGTAACTAACTTTCTTTGTTTTAATAATTTTACTGTTGACTTATGCCAGACAATGATTAAAAATAAAAAAAACGACAATGAAAAAGAGTATTTTATTTTCTTAACATCAACAGCAACAATTAACTAACATCCAGAAGATGTAGTTACAACCTGTCCGTCGTGTCGTGATTGCATGAGCTAGCGTTCAGAACGTGTTGTGGCTTTTCTTAATAACAGCAGATATCATGAGATCCATGACGCGAATTTCGCTTTTTTAGCTATCTACAGCGCGTTCTGGCTGTTTTAGTAAGTGTCATGACGCAAACAATGTGTTGTTGCCGTTTTAAAGAAACCACAAAGAGTTGTGGTCGTTTCTTTCGCTCAATGAGCGTTTTCGCTCTTTGAGCTTAACAAACACTACAGTAGCAAACATCATATTTTAATGTACGATCGTAATTTTTCACGGCGTTGAATATTAATATATTTTCTCGGGCTTCCAGCCGTGTTAAGATGTCACATTTGTGGGACGTTTCGAAGGCGTCTTTCTCTGCCTTAATTCTCAACCAAATGTTGACGCCTTCGAAACGTCCCACAAATGTGACATCTTAACAAGGCTGGAAACCCGAGAAAAATATATTAATAATCATATTTTAATAGTCATTTCATAATTACAATTTTTTCACATACATTAATTCTGATTAACGCTTCAAGATTTTTCCGTTGGTAGTCTATATAGCAAGATTTTTTAAAATAAAAGTTCTCTTTATTTGAGCAATAATAATAACGGTAGCTTGCTTGTAAAGAAACATGAGTAACCTTGGTACAGTCACTTACAAAGCATTAATTACTATTTCTTCAAAACATACAGTTTTACTAGCGGAACAATCTATCAAATGAGAAAATGTTTTCAATTTAAAGTATTTCGCATTTTCAAGTAAACTTTTTTTCCAAACTAAACCAAAACATCATGACACACGAAATATGTCATTGTTGCTCCTTACATGTGCATCAGCGACAAATATTTTTTTTCACCTACAGACATACATACTGGTGTTATTTGAAAAGAATGGTGGGTTTCGTTGATTAACTTTTCATTTGACGGAAGAAAGGCAGGTGAAATTTCGCAGCTAAAAATCCATGTGACTATTGATTGACGCTTCCTGCGTGAAGAACTTGACATATCTGATAATTGGATTTCAGGCATACTCCAACCTTTCATATCCTCACATTGAAAGATTTCAGGCTCCAATCACAATACTATGTCTCCATTGGCTAAGTAACACGAAAGCAAACTGAGAAAGTTACATTATTCTAAAAATAGAAATCTTTTTACCTTTTTTATCGTTCTGAGAAATATTTATTTTAATCTATCATCGGAATACTTTGTTCTCATTACTTCTTTCACATTACCTTTTAATTCAAACAATTCAAAATCTGCATAGCAGTAGCTAAACTATATTTTCTTTAGTATTTCTGTATTTATCTTCGTTTTTATTATAGGACCATTCCGTTTGTGTATTAAATCGGGAATCGCCTCCCGCTGCCGAAGACAGGTTTACTATTATCTTCGAGAAAGTAAATAAGCCGTTAACGAGAATTAGAAACAATTTCAGCTTGAATTTAAAAAGATTTGACAAAATCATGAAAATCAAACTGAGATATTTAAAGGTACTTGTTAAATGTTACCTCTCAGCTTCCAAACTGATTTCATGTTTTTGATAAATCTGAAATCTTCCAATGTAATTACTGGTAGCTTAATTTATAGATCCAGTTTCTTGGTGTTTTGAGAAGGTGTTTGAATTGTATTTAGTTACCTCGTTTCATAGAGTTTCTGAAATTCACTTATGAAAAAATTGGCCTTCTTATGACTTCATAGTAGCGTCTGACAGAACATCGGAAGGTGTTCGTTTTTAGGACCTTACGCCTCGTTGACGTTAGAGGAGGGAGAGGATTGGGGGCAGGAAACTTGAAGGAATTCGAAATTGATCTTTTGAAACAACCGCCCCGGCATTCGCCTGACGTGAACTAGGGAAACCATTGAGAAACCTGACGAGGATTCGAACAACGTTCTCCCGAATGTGAGGCTAGAACGTTGCCACTTACCCAACATCCTAGTCTCTCGATTCAAATTTTAAAAAGGCCCTCGACACCGTACGTCACCTCTGCTAAGTCTCTGTTCGGTTCTTATAAGATTCTGTAGATCTGTTATTGGTAAGCTGTAGGCTTCCTTCAACAAGTCGGATCAATGAATTAGTTATAGCAACGCCATGGTACCGGCGGACTGCGCTGCCACTTGGAAGCTTCTTAACCCAGCTGACAGAACTACTGACTCAAAGATGTGATGATGATCGCCATATTCTATGACCGCTGTGTCGGTGGCTTTCATGGAAGGAGTTATCCCTCGATTGAAAGTGTCGGGAAATTTAACTAGTGTAATTTGCCTTCAGCATAGATGTAACTTTATATGAGTGCTACTATTTGTGTAAATGCAATGACGGGTGCGAGTGTTCGGTGTAATGTGTTAACTGTGTTGTGAATCAAATGATTAAAAACTAGTAAGAGATTGAAACAACGTGCCGACTCATCCAGACCTACTCTTCCTAAACAAGTCATCTTTAATGTCCCATTCCACGTACGAAATACTGTAAATAATATTCCATATCCTCAATATTGTTTTATCAACTCCAATCATACGCACTGCAGAGAGGTTATGGATTTAACTTGGACCTTTGGTACGCAATCTGGTGATTAGGAATAATGCATGATCACCTCTCTTCCCCTGACAGCAAAATCCCAATGGAGAATCTTTCATCGGGACTCGAACCAGTTAGTCCCATAATGGGAGTCGAACACCATAGTGATGTAACAAGCTGAGACAATGGAGAGTATAATGATTCCATCAGAATTATTATTCCTTAGAAAATAGTATTAGTCAGCCGATCTGTATTCTTATATTAATCGCAAAACACATGATGATGAGCAAACGTGAATCACATAGCATTCTTCACTCGCTAAGCACGGCAAGTTTTCTCAGCCAGTTGATACTTGTCCCTCGCACGTCTCTTAATTCATTTCAATTATCTGTAAAACCGTTCATACAGATCCGCCTTTTCAATTGTTTCAGATGGGGCTGACAAGCATTATATTTGCCAGAATCCGGAGAGGAAATTATTTTGGAAAAATGTGTGAGGTGATTGAATCAGCTCTAATGTGTGTCTGAGTAATGGCTTGAGACTAAAACCTGACAGCAAATTCACATTATTTTTGGAGGAATAATAAACCAATCCTATTATATACCAGACACTTGTTCGTTCGATCCAGGTATTGGAGGGAGGAGTTGGAGGGAAGTGTTGAGTCTTGCTTTACAACGAATGTGTTTCTTTCATTAAGATTAAGTTTTTTTTTTCCAAAGGTCGTTCACTTCTCCTCTTTATTTTGCAGAAGGTTAAAAGCATTCGGAAAGTGTTTACTGTGGATATATCGCAATGTACAATAAGAATTAGTCTAAAATTAAAGAGGAAAATCTGAAAGATTGCACACCGAGCCTGGTATGTGAGCCATAACGCTTGGACCTGTCATTCGGAAGGATGTGGGTTTGAATCCTCGACCGGCCATCACAATTTCGTTTTTCAATGATTTCCCATATCACTCCAGGTGACTGCAGACATGGATCCTTCAAAATCCAATGACCGAAGTCCTTCCCGCTCCTTGCCTCCTTACTTTTCCATTTCTAATAACCTCGATGTTGACGAGGCATAAAGCCATAAGCAAAAAGAAGAAGAGAGATCACTTATGCCAGGCGACGCTGGCTAATATACGAGGGTTGGAACTTAAATAGTGGCAACTATTTATTCACAACCGATAAAAAAGAGTTACATGTTTGCACCTGTTACTGTTCTTCAAAGTAGTCACCAGCGTTGTGAAGAACCTGTTGCCAGCGATGTGGAAGGCGTAGTATACCGTTAGCAGAGCCTGTTCTGTTGATGGTGCGAATGGAGCGGTCTACTGCCTGTCGAATCTCTGTAACAGTTCTGAAGCGAATGCCACGAAGTGGTTCCTTCATCTTCGGAATCAAATCAAAGTCACAAGGACTTAAGTCCGGGGAGTATGGTGGATGGTTCAGTACTTCCAGTCCCATCGACCGAACAGAGCAGCCACAGCTTGCGCTGTATGCACCCGCGCATTGTCGTGCAAAATGATTGGTGGGTTGCGCAGAAAGTGTTGCCGCTTCTGTCGCAATGCTGGTCGCAGGTGATGCTCCAAAAACAAACAGTTAAACTGTGCACTGGCGGTCTGCCGTGGAGGAACGTAATGTGTTAGGATAACACCATCACAGTCGTACTCGAGAATCGCCATAACTTTCACCATACTGGGGCTCTGACGCACTTTCGACTTTCGCTGCGACCCATCATGACGCCATTCGTTGGATTTGCGTTTCAGTTTTGGCTCGTACGATGTAGCCCATGTTCGAAAACATAGTGACGCCGTTATATTAGACCGCTCGCTCACAAGTGACTGCGTTTACCTCGATTGTGCGCAGGCCGGGGACGTGGGACGGGCGAGTCCATTTGCTCGGAGGTAAGGTAGGTATGTCAACGACGTGTGCTATCAGCGACAATAGTAGATTCCATTGCATAGTGTCTCCACAGCAGTGTTGCCACTATTTAAGTTTCAACCATCGTATTTAGAGTTACTGAAAACTAGTTAATACAATCGCAAATTTTGTGGTGCTTCTATTAGGTTCTTTTTTATTATTATTTGAGGATCTATAAGGAAATTGAAGTACAACAGGAATTAGTCAGAAATTCATCACTGAAAGGCAGTTAAAGCTAAACTCTGGATGGTTACATAGCGGTTTAAATCACATCCTCTCAAACGCATTGTACCAAGGTCAGGAATGCAAATCTTCTCGGTAAACAGAATCTGACTTTAACATTCGTCAACACGAACTTCATATTTTGAGCGCAGCTCACTTTGTTCTCGTGGAAGGTAATTTAGGAAGCGTGGGCTCATATTTCAGTCGGCTTGCCGGCCGAGCTTTGTCAGGGAACGAGTGTCTCGACACGTGGTCGTCATTTGTCCACTTCCAGACTTAAATTACGGTGACAGGAGAGCAGAGAGGAGTACGCCTGCGGTCTAGGAGGCGCCATCAATCTACAGCACTCAGCCTCTGTGCCATAAAGAACGGAAGAGCCCTGCTCTCAGCAGGCAGTTCTTATAGGGCTACCAAAAAAGCCGCTCCGTAGCGCCGTATCTGTAAGAATTTTTGCCGTCTTAAATGTGATTTCAAACTTGAATTTTCTAATACAGCAGGCGTGTAACCAACTGATAGCAAATATTGAAGCAATTTTAAAAACGCTTATTTTAGGTTATATTAGTTTTAATTTTTTGAAACGAAGGATTGTAATCGCATCCCGCAATAGCGTGAAATCCTGGTAAATTTTTGCACAATAATATATATATATGTGTGAAAAAAATGATGGCATCTCGAGTTCTATTCCACATTAATTGATTAGAGCCCCTAAGCAAGAAAAAATTTTCATCGTGAGGCATTTGATTTGACTTGTAGAGTAGGATAGGTGGTGGTTAATGGCAAATATAGAACCTAATCACTGTAGTCCAAGAGCTCATAACGCTTTTTTCATCAAGTGTTTGATACAGATAGAAGTTTTCCACAGTAGCATCGATAGGATATATGAGTAGTAATCGACTGTTTCCCTGACCTACCTAGGTACGCCATGTCAGAAAGATGCAAATAAAATTTGTGCCAAAAAATTATTTGAATGGAAAGTTAATAAGAACTATTCGGCAGTTAAGTTGGTTTAGAATTTTTTTAAATAATGCAGACACTTTGGGTGGGTAAGCATTGAGGAAAAATTTTTTAAAATACAAAAAAGTAATTGATTCATGCTGAAATTTTAGTAGCGTCTTATATATATATATATAAATAGACGTGTGTTTCCCTATATTTCACTTTTCAGCCGCCACTACTTAGCACAGATCACTGGTGGCCGCATGCGTTAGTAGTATGGAGTTTCCTATCACGCACAGCGTTGGCCGAATGCCGATAGCTGTGGGGGTGTGGGAGATATGGCAGTTAAAGGTGGTCGATGTAGGACTTTTTCATATTTCGACCATAGACTAGTGTGTCCCTATACTTCTCTCTCCTGCCACAACTACATAGCGTAGACCATTGGTGTTTGTGTGTGGTATTAGCATCGATTCTCCCATTGTGCACTATGGTGGTTGCATGTCGGTATCTATGGGGGTATGCGAGGTATGGTAGTTGAAAGTGGTCGACCTGGGGCACTTTCGCATTCCGACCAAAGACGTGTGTGTCCCTATGTATCACTTTTTAGCCAAAAGTATCCAGCGCAGATCACTGGAGTTTGTGTGTCGTAGTGGTCTCGAATCTCTCATCCAGTGGCATAGCTATCGGAGGGCTAGGGGGTGCCATGCACCGGAGCCCCCAAGTTCAGAGGGCTTACAAGCTTAGCTCAGAGGGCCCACAAGCTCAGTTCAGAGAACCCCCAAGGTCAGCTCAGAGGAGCCCCCAAAGCTCAGGGAACCCCTGCCTGTAAACATCACGGAACTTGGTAGAACTAAAAAAAAGGTCTATTATCATCTATTTCTACCAAAGACGTGCGTGTCCCTATCAGGCAGAACTACCAATCGCAGACCACGGGCGTTTGTATGTGGTAGTAGCCTGGAGTCTTCCATCGTGCACTATGGCGATTGAATGTCGGTAGCTGTGGGGGTGTGCTAGATACGGTGCTTGAAAGTGGTGGACCTGATACAAAATAGGCATGTGTGTCCCTATATTTCCCTTCACAACCAAAACTACCCAGCGCATTCCACTGGTGATTGTGTGTGGTATTAATCTCAAGTCTCCCAGCGTGCACCACGTCATATCGGTAGCTATGGGGGTGTGAGAGATATGGTGGTTAAAATTGTTCGAGGGAGAGCAATTTCATATTTCGACCAAAGACATGTGTGTCCCTATATTTCACTTTGCACCTATAACTGCCCTGCGCAGATCACTGAAGTTTGTGTGTGGTATTAGCCTCCAGTCTCCCATCGTGCACTATGGTGGATACATGTCGGTAGCTGTCAATTAAAATTCTTTACTTTCACGAACGAAGTCGTGGGCAAAAGCTAGTTATATATATTTAAAAATTCTCATAAAAAGCTAGATACTTTTTCTGGGATTTAGTAACTGCCAAACGTCGAAATAAATGTTGCACAGACAACAATGAAAGCGACGATCACTGGTATAGTGTGATCGCTTTCTGCGTTCTCATTGGCTGTTGATCACGTGGTCTTGTACTTCTATACAATGTATTATTGTTATTAGGACCAGTAGTGTGTACAACTTTATCAGGATTTCACGCTATTATGCGAAGAGTTTATAATCGTGGTCTTCTATACAATGTATTATTGTTATTAGGACCAGTAGTGTGTACAACTTTATCAGGATTTCACGCTATTATGCGAAGAGTTTATAATCCTTCGTTTTTTAATAAAGGATATAAACAGAGGCGGCCCTAACAAGTTTTTCAGGTGGTGCGAGATCTCACTGAAGCGCCCCAAATGAGCAATCGCTTATTTGTGATTAAGGTGTCCATTTAGATAGCCTGACGATAACAAACAGTTATTACATCCTACTAATATCATAAATGTAAAAGTTTGTTTGCTTGGATGTTTTTTTGCTGTTTCACGTCGAAACGACTGAACTGCTTAGGATAAATTTGGAATAATGTATTGGCCATCTACTTTTATCCCAAATAGCAGTTCCCGTGGGATTCGTATACGAATATGTGTATGAATGCTTGATGAATTCCACTCGAGCAAAGCCGCGGTCAAAAGATAGTCTTTAAATATGATAAGAACTCAAACCTCGGAAAGATTAGTGTAGGATAGCAGTGGTATGAATGAGAAACAACAGTGAAAAGGAATACTATATGTTTGAAAAGTTAATTTAAGCTACTGTGGTGAACACAATGCTCACTTTTCTTACAAGTCAAATTCACAGTTTTTAATAATTTTTTAAAAAATATATAAAAATCCAAAATATATGAAAATAAAAATTCCCTCTTTTAATACTGAAAAATAAACTTTACCAAAATTTTGCCAAAACCCTCGCAAAATAATGCTTATGTAGATTGAATGCATGTATTTTTTCGCCAAGGTAAAACCATTTTGAACAAATATTTTTTATTGTTTTTGCTCCACTCTCAAGCTAATCCCGGCAACGCCCGTGGAAAGTTATGCAAATAGAGTGACCAACGCATTCTAAATTGTATCTATCATATGCTAAAACACGTTCATTGTAAACAATTCTTCTGGATCTGTTGCTATCTCATTTATGGCTCATACTCAAAAAATCTTTACTTTCTTCGGCATCTGACTGGGTTAATAACAGGAAATGTTCCAGTCTGAGAATTAATTTCTCTAGCTGTCTGTTATCAGATCAGCTACGCTTTCTCAAATTCCGAGCTGTTTATCAGCAACTGTGAAGAGTTTCATAAATCCGCTTGAAGTCTGCATAGCCTTTGCTTACAATGTTTACTTGAAACAATGTATTTTACCAAGTCACCACTGTAATTATGTACTCAAATTGCTCCATGATCTGGGTAAGTGAAAAAGCATCTGTTGAATGATTCTGAATAATTCGTTTCAGAGGGGCGTTACGAACTGAAGAGTAGTGATAACGAACTGTAGCGATGCTAGAAACTCTATTCTTGAAACGAGTTTCGCAAATTTTTTGGCGATAGTCCATCTAAGTGCCTGAATACCACTTCCCATCGCTTTGTTGACCGAGAGAATAAAACAAATATTCTTTAAAGAAATCCGGACAAGGAAACCGATTTAACTGATGTTTTGGCTGCACTTGCTATTACCAAATTTAATGACAGTTACATGGATTAAAAAATGCTCGAAGATACTGGTTCAGAATTTTGCTTTGGGCACATTTGTTTCCTCCTTCCATATTGGATCCATTGTCATATCTTTGGATAATCGTTCATATCCAGATCGAACTATTGCAAAGTATCAATGACAAACAGGGCAGTGAGTCCTGCTCCTAGGTCCCAAAGAGTCACTTTCCGAATTGTAAGCACAGCGAAATACTCACGCACCTAGACTTCGTCTTCATTAGTGTCAACAAAATCAATGTCAGAGATAACTGGCTTACATCAGGAGTTCAATTCAGTATGATTGAAAAATATTTAGTTGAACCAACCATAGTCAAAATTTTATTACGAACTTCATTCGTTTTGAATACATTTGCCGATATAATAAGACATTAGTCTCGTTATTAGCAATACGGCGGAGATGCGCCATCATCGCAGGATCATATTTTCCTGGTAGTTACCATCATTCATTAGAGGGTAGCGACCCACTGTGATTTTTCGTCTTCTGTCTGTCTTTACAAATGCTTGTCTACTACATTGGAGTTATTTAATGGAATCAACGCTTCTGTGGTGTGATTGTGATCTGAGGAAGTTTCGTGAGTTTTGAGACTCTCTGATTAGTCATAGAATCCTTCTTTTCTGTTGAGAAAACAACATATAAACAATATACTTTTTCTGCAGATTTAGAATAAGCAAGCTATCTACAAGTTTCTCCATTTGGTGATACTCTTTGAAAATGGGTGATTGAAAAATGACGTCCCTGATTTTTTTCTTGCATTTTTTCGTTGCTCGAATAATTATTTCACCTCTGCCAGCAGAGTCAATGAGCGAAAATTTTGATATATTGTCGTAATTTGTACTTTTAAAAGGCGAGACTGTGGTGGTACGACGTGTATACATTTGTAATGTTTTGAACAGCAGACGACGTCCCAGCTATAGATAAATCTTCTCGCACATGCTGCTTTTTATCATGAGCCTCGTCTGAACAACTTCCATCAAAAGTTTTCTTCCGTCTCCTGTTGAACTTGTTCTGGTAACCACGATTCAGATGAGTTCTAAATAAAAATTTGTTCTCAGTTTCGTCTTGTTTTTTTTTTTTTTTTTTTTTTTTTTTCTTTTCTTTTCTTTTCTTTTCAAGTATTGTGTGCCATACAGGTTTTTTGGTGGGTGGTTAACATGTCTGTAAAAGACAGATAACCTTTGTAAATATTTACGATACCAACGTTAGTTGTAATCACCTAGGATCTAATATGATAGAAAGAGATAAGTTGGTTGAATCTCGTTCCATGCACATGTACCCGCATGCATGAACTTCGAGACTACAGCCGAGAAGGCAGGAAACAGGTGCGGGAGGCGCGACGCGGCACGGGAGGGTGCTAACTTTGGAACGAGTTGTGATTTTCGTGATTCGAGTAACTCGAACTGACTCGAGTAGCAACTCGATTGATTCTATTCTACGATTACATACGACTATACATTAAGCTGAAGCTCTTACTTTTATAAAAATTTTCTGGATGATGTGTGTTAAAATAATGTATGAACAGCAAACTGGGTTATTATACAATTTATTTTTCATTTTTTGCGCAGACGATCTCTCGCTGCATTTTCGGCGCCCCCCATATGACGGCGCCCGGTGCGGTCGCACCGCTCGCACCGCCCTAGGGCCGCCCCTGGATATAAACGCCAGTTCAAAGAATTAAAAATAATATGGATTATCAAGAGACACTTACTGATCTTTCAAGTGCTGATGTGCGTGGACTGCAATATGAAACGTTTGCAGTGCTTCAAAAATTCGCCTGTCAACTATATAGTTTTAAAACCTTTACGGAGGTCAATAAGGCACGATTTCAAAAGTTTTGTTTCACTTACAAATCTAAGAGTACAGGTGAACCATTCCAAAAAGCGCTGCCCAAATATGATGATTCGAATTTACCATCGTGTAAAATTGAATTACATCAGCATCTTCTGCGGACGCGATATATATAAACTAGTATTTGGCGAAATGCTCATCTGAAAATTCCTACGATTTTGATACCAGGAGGGAATGGTTGGACAATAAAAGATGAAAGTATGATTTTAAATGGTTTGAAGGTGATTGCGTGCCACAAAAAGTTTGGGGGCTATCAAAACTAGCAAAACTACTGGGTACAAACTCCTGGAACAAAATTTTCAGCGTTAAACAATTACTTATTTTTGTGTTTTTTAAAATACAACTTTGGAGTATTTTCGCTCAATGTTAACCAATCCAAAAGTGTCTGCCTTATTTATTTTTTAATTTTAAGTCAACTTAAATGCCGAATAGTTCTTGTTGGCTTTTCATTGAGATACCTTTTTTTAGCACAAATTTTTTTGCACCTTTCTGACATACGCAGTAACTGGCTTAACTAGGTCGGTCAGGCAAACAGTCGATTACCTACTCATCAATCTTATCGATATTACTATGTAAAACTTCTACCTGCATCAAACACTTCACGAAAAAAGCGTTATGAGCGCTTGGACTACTTGAATGTGTAACGAATACTTGAGTTAATATCAAACCTGTCCGCAAAGCGTACGGCATGAATGCTTTCGATAGTGTTGATGGTGATTCCTCAGTCGGATATTGACGTAAAATTTGGAGGAAGAGTGTTTCGTGAGAGTAAACATGAATTACTGAGCACGGGTTTGAGCTTTTATCTTCATACATACACATTACACTTATCATCAGTCATCTGCAAACATACAACACTGATACATGTGGAGGAAAGGAACTGGCCATCCTACATCTGATGAATGCTTGTCAGGTATTCCTCCTTCTGAAGGATACAATCAACTTTTTCGTTTTGGATCATACATACACAACGAAGGTAAATCGTAGGTGCCATTCTGAATAACTGCATTCGTGAGAAATTGTTTGCCGATGATACGATTTATTTAAGCGTGTAGCAGAGTGTTTGATCGCTACTTCTGCAACAAACAACAGCAGTCACCGACTCCTCGTATTCGGACACAGAAGATATTAGCACCTACACAAAAAGAAGGCCGTAAACTTCTTTAGAAATAATTTAAAATTGCCATTTATCGGGGGAGAATAATGTGTACTGTTCTAAGACTGACTGCTTAAAAATGGTAATCAGTATGGACAGGGCCGGCGCTAGGATTTTGGGGCCAGGGGTAACCAGTTGGTAGCCCTTGGCGAATTCATGAATTCATCGGTTAGGACCCTCCCTCAGACCTAATGGGTGACTTTTTTTTATATAGCTCTACAACTTGTCGAGTGGTGGGCCCCTACAGCCGGTGATCGGGCCCCCACCAGCCGGGCGGGCCCGGATACATTTGACCCGCTTACACCCTCCCTAACGCCGGCCCTGAGTATGGATTATAACCTAGTAGAGGGATCATTTTAAATATCTATTTTCAGAATCATGAATCTTTATCTCTTTTGAACGCAACTGCCTGTTCTTTGTGTACGAATACGTACATACATTGACAAACAGCTATTAAATTTGTCTTTTACTGTTAATGTGCTCATTTATTCGGTTTTGCTTATATCTTTACGCCTCATCAACGTCGAGGTCACTAGAGACAAGAAATGACTGGGAGCAAGGAACGGGAAAGAATTCGGCCATGACTTTTTGAAAGAATTATCCCGTCGGTTGCCTGGAGTGAAAACCGAAATCTGGCGGGCCGGACCTACATTCGAACCCACGCCCTGCAGAATCAGGGGCGTAGCTACTATGGGGCTAGGCGGTGCAGTTCACCGGGGCCCCTACGCTCAGGGGGCCCCCAAGCATACCTCTGGGAGCCCAAAAGCGTACTTCTGGGGGCCCCCAAGCGCAGTTCAGAGGCCCACGACCCTTCATCGCAAACTGGCGACCTTTTTTTTTAGCTCTACAGTCGTCTAAGGGGGTCCCCTGAGACAAAGGAAGCCCTTCACTAAGGGCCCTCTCACTGCTTAGGGGGCCCCCAGCCACTGCCCTGGGGGCCCCTAAGCACAATTCAAGGGCCCCATCCTCAGCTAAGGGGGCCCTTACCAGCAACACAAAGCAAGAAAAAAAAGGTCGCCCATCTGACCTGAGGGCCCAAAATAAATTTTTTGACCTTGTTGACCTAGCTACGCCACTGTCCTGAATGCGATGGCAAAGAGTTACCACTCACTCAGCACCCTCGCTACATTGTTAGTTGTATTTGATTTTGTGAGTTATATGTGCTGCAATATTCATCTAATTTAAATAGAAAATCATCATGGTAGCGATATTTTAAACGACTTAGGACACTTCTAAAACTGTTCCTTAAACACTTTTCCCGCCTGCTGCGAGCATTTTGTTTTCTTGGATTTCACAGTGCTCCCTCAGTTACAACGGTAACATTCCTTTAAAATACCTCCAGAAATATAGCATCACCGCAGAGCAAAGCATTTTAATTAAAACCCCTGATAGCCAAGAAAAGATCTGCTCTGTTGACTCATGTCGTTGCAGCACCATGAAGATTCCTGCCGCCCTACACGGCGTTAGTAGTTCGAGCACCGATGGTTCCAGAAACTTTCACCATCGGGACTTTGCTGAAACGGTAGAAGAAGTGGTGGTGAATGACTCCTAATGACCAGATTGTGTACGAGTATACTAGATTAAATCCCAAAACTCTCCGTAGTAACTCTGCACACACGGCGCCGTTAATAGTGATCCATTTGTCGGAAGGTGACGTCAGACTTGGTGGCCCTTTGATGGTTTTCTGACCAGTAGACCTGAATAGACAAGCGCTGTATTTCAACATCTTCCTAATTTTATTCAAGCAAAACGCTAATAATACAATACGCTGAACGTACACACAAATTACTGTCATCCACACAAGCCGTAAGTATCACATTAACTTAAAAGCTGAGAAAGGCAAAGGGAAACCACCCAATAAAGCTGCCACAGGTGAGGAAACTACCACAATAGCAGCCTGGGTCACCGGATATGGTGATCATTATTATAGCCTAAAGCTGGACTCGAAAAAAGAGTCACGGCAAAAAAAGTGAGTGATGTTGCTGGCCAGTGCCGCTTTAGGCGATGGCGAATTCATTACGCAGCATGAGTCATGTATTCAAACAAAAACATAATTTTTCACATTCTGTTAAATAAATATGAAATTGAAAGAATTTAGGCTTCCTTGATGAGTCAGTTACTTACATTATTTGTCGCGTTTATGTAATGTAAACATGAACAGTGAAGTAAGTTATACGGAGGACAAAAGAAGAAGTGCCCGAGAGTAGGCAGTAACATAGTTTGGAAACTAATTCAAAGTTACAATTAAGTAAGTTGCATATCACTCAATATTTGACATCAATAGCGTCTTCTAACATGTTGCTATATGGTATCAGTAAAAATGGAGTGGTCTGAGAGTTGAATGGTAATCTTAAGGTCCCCAATTCGAATCCCGCTCTTGCGTGGGATTTCAAAAGTCTCTTAACCCGACCTTTACCTATGGTAAAGCTTGCTGTGTCATGTGAAGTATGCCAGAACGTTTCATGGCTCGTATTCCACGTTAACGATTGGCCCTGATATGATTACCTCATTAGGTTAGTTAGCCACGACAAGAAGCACATTGTGCGGGAAATCGAAAACTGTCACTTGGTGGTTGAATAATCCTTCGGGATCTTCCGGTCAGTAAAACCATACGATGATTTGATTTGAGTTGTAAAAATTATATGTGGACCGTCGGTCGCTAACTTAAAGTATATACAAGTTAAGTGATAATAATGAAGCTAAAAAAGATTATGGAAAGATGGAGACACCGTCAAATACACCATAATTTGTACCGCTTGCTGCAGGGGAAATATGATGAAACACGTTACCTAAAAATAAAAATAATCCAGCCTTGTGTAGATAACAGTTGCAGTACAGGTGTCGTGATTTATACGTATCATATACACTGAAGAGCCAAAGAAACTGGTACAACTGCGTAATATCGCGTAGGGCCTCCGCGAGCACGCAGATGTGCCGCAACACGATGTGGCATGGATACGACTAATGTCTGAAGTAGTGCTGGAGGGAATTGTCACCATGCAACCTGCAGGGCTGTCCATAAATACGTAAGAGTACTAGGGGGTGGAGATCTCTTCTGAAAGGCACGTTGCAAGGCATCCAAGATATGCTCAATAACGTTCATGTCTGGGGAGTTTGATGGCCAGCAGAGGTGTTTAAACTCAGAAGAGTGTTCCTGGAGCTAATCTGTAGCAATTCTGGACGTGTGGGGTGTCGCATTGCCCTGCTCCCTGCTGGAATTGGCCAAGTCCGTCGGAATGCACAATAGACATGAATGGATGCAGGTGATCAGCCAAGATGCGTACGTACATGTCACCTGTCAGAATCGTATCTAGACGTATCAGTGGTCCCATGTCACTCCAACTGCACACGCTCCATACCATAACAGAGCCTCCACCAGCTTGAACAGTCCCCTGCTGACATGCAGGGTCCATGAATTCATGAGGTTGTCTCCATACCCGTACACGTCCATCCGCTCGATACAATTGGAAACGAGACTCGTCATGCCAGACATGTTTCCAATCATCAACAGTCCAAAGTCGGTGTTGACGGGTTCAGGCAAGGCGTAAAGCTTTGTGACGTGCGCCCAGCAAGGGTACGCGAGTGAGCCTTCGGCTCCGAAATCCCATATCGATGATGTTTGGTTAAATGGTTCGCACTCTGACACTTGATGGCCCAGCATTGAAATCCGTAGCAATTTGCGGAAGGGTTGCACTTCTGTCACGTTGAACGATTCTCTTCAGTCGTGGTTGGTTACGATCTTGCAGGATCTTTTTCCTTCCGCCGCGATGTCAGAGAATTGATGTTTTACCGGATTCCCGATATTCACAGTGCACTCGTGAAATAGTCGTTCGGGAAAATCCCCAACTCATCACTACCTCGTAGATGCTGTGTCCCATCTCTCGTTTGCCGACTATAACACCACGTTCAAACTCACTTAAATCGTGATAACCTTCCATTGTAGCAGCAGTAACCGATCTTACGCCTGTGCCATACACCTGTTGTCTTATATAGGCGTTGCCTACCGCAGAGCCGTACTCTGAGTATTTACACATCTCTGTTTGCATACGCATGCCTGTACCAGTTTCTTTGGCTCTATTGTGTGTGATGATCTCAGTGCTTCATCACCATGGAGGAAGGAAATATATGGAGGAGAAGTGACGTTATATCGGTGAAGCAGGCTCTAAACTCTCGCGCATGTGCAGTGGTGGCAGCGGCGATATTGCGCTTCCAAACAATTGCGATGTTCACATTGTGTTAGATGCAGTGATTATTTCATTTTGTAATGTGTACAAGTGTTTTATAATGCCATCTTGTGTTGCGTACCGTTGTACAAATAGGCCAGACAGGAAAGAACTTGGAATATCATTTCATAAATAAGTTGAATTCTAATTATCGTTTTTGAAGTGGGCCGTCGAAGTTGCAAACTTCGCTGCCTGTCTATAAATATTTAGTCATAGCTCGCAATGGGATGACTTTATTCTCAAATTTTTGTTGGTGTAGTGTAGAAAATCAGCATACCTTGAGATTTTGCACATAATAGACTAGCATTACTTTTTAACGAGTGTTGAAAATGAGATTTAAAGGGGTGTGTTTTACATCGCGATTAAGTCAATTTAGCATTGCGCTTTCTTTCGTCACGTTGCAGTTTATGCCGACAGTGTATGATGAAATTAAATGTGTTAAATTATGCTATGCAATCTAGGAATCTTGATGAAGCAAACGATGTTGTTACTGCAAATACAGTTTGCGATTCAAATACGCGTGTGTGGGTATGTCTACATAGTTTGATTCTATAGTGGCAATTTAATGGAGATTGTGGTTAGGTCAAAATGCAGTCTGTACCTGAATGGTTTTGTTGTTCCATGAGGGACAAAGAATTTATCTATTACTGTTAGTAATTTCATGAGAACCAAGTTAGTGACAAAACGTGTATCGCGATGGAAACTACTTCCACTTCCAGCTATTCAAAATTAAGCTTACGATGTTTGTTAACAAGATAACTATTTTTATTCTGGTCTAGTCCGCATTTCAATCTAACCACAAGTGGTAGTAAAAAACTGATATATCCATTCTGCATGTCCACCATGTAATTCATTGTGGCTTTGGCAGAATTAATTTTTAGTCCAGGCCGCATATCAACCAATCCCAGTATATCCCGAGAACTAAGCAAGATATCTAAAAATTTTATACTTTATTTTCGATTTTTCTCGTCCTGTTACATAAGAATCGATCATTAAATTTGACTTTTGCGATATTTTTCTTCCGCATTTCAACTCAAGACACCTCACTTTTGATACAGTAGAACTAGGCGAGATATCGAAAATGTTTATTCTTTCTTTTGTATTTGTCTCGTCTTTTCAAATAAGAATCCGTCATCAAATTTGACTTTGACCAATTTTTTTCTTCTGTTTTCAACCAAAAACGATTCACGTTTGAGACAGAATATCTCGAAAACTAAGCAGGATATCATAAAATTTTATTCTTCATTTTTTATTTGTCTCATCGAGTTACATAATAATCCATCACCAGATTGCGGCGTCACGTTTATCCTAGAGTCCCCTTGAGGTTTTTGTACATATTCCCCGTGTCTGTATGGAAGCGGCCATGCCCCCCCCCCCCTCCTGCCATGTCCCCCCACTCCTCCTCCGCCCTGCTTGACTCTTGCGTCGTCTCCATATATTTCCTTCCTCCATGTTCATCACATGTTTATTTTAGAAGGCCATGAATGTGTTTCTCTGGACGCCAGAGAAGGTATACATAACAAAAGACGATACATCTCTCTGGACGTGGAAGAAATGAATGGATGTTCGAGTTGAACTTTATTTTTTTTTTTGAGAGCTGAAAATTCTTTTTTGAAGGTGGGATGCTATCAATGTTGTATTTGTGTTAATCCCATCAGAGAAGTCGTCGTCAGCAATGGTAATGTACCTCATAATATAGTGACTGACTTTCTCTGCCAATAGACTTAAATGAGAACGAGCTGTGGACTCTATTTCATATATAAAAGACAGAAATTATTGCTTATATCTACGAATACATTGTGTTTTCTTTATTAATTAAATAATGTCAAAAGAATTGTAAGGTATAATACTGTGATTTATGTTTATTTTCATTTGTTTCAAATATAAATTAAATGCTCTTTAAATATTAAAGTGGCTGACCATTTCATTGCAAATATAAATTAAATGTTTATTTATAAATGTTTCATTTATAAATTAAATGCTCTTTAAATATTAAAATGGTTGACCATTTCAAGTGTAAAATGCTGCGGGTGTACCATTCAAATCCTTGCCGTAAATACCTCAATTACAGCTATGTCAATAATTTTTGAAACTGATGGATTCATTTCTTTAAGAATTAAATAAACTAATATCAAAAAGAGTGAAGTAAATAACACGAAAGATTAAGTTCAAATCCTGTTGTTTACCATCTGAAGTCAGGTAAAAAAATGTTTCTTCCTTGATTACTTATGTTCGTCTTTGAACTAGTTATCACTAGTACAACAAATAAACAAATGCAATTTATTATTATGTTTGCGAACATAGCGATGTGACATAGAGGGCAACAATGAGCGCGTGAGGGTGAGCCGGCAACAGGCTGGTGAGATAAGGAGATAAAGAATAACCTTGAGTAACAGTGTGAATTTAACTGGAGTGTCGCGAGCTCGTTAATGGTATAATAAAATGCTGTTTTTCTAAAATCACTGTAAGGGAATTTTGTAACTGTGGCCGAACAGCTAGGCATGAAAGAAGTTAAAAAAATACATTTTTTTTTAAGTCAGAAAGTTGGGGACATAGGGAATTAATATTTATTGATAATTGGTACGTAAAATTTTGTCTTTGTGCGTTGCGAGTGAGTTGCTCTAGCTAGCAGCCAGCGGATGTAAGCTGAGATGACGGTGGCGTGGTGACGCTCTAGCATCAGCGATTTTGACCACGCTAGGTGAGAACAAAAGCCTGGTACACGCCAGACTCGCTCTCAGTTGCTTTCCAGCATTACGACAGTCAAGATGTAGTTCGCTAAGTACCATGTAAGGCACGTGGTAGCCTCAGTTTGATCTCCAAATTAGCTTGTTGATATCCAAATTGGTTAGTTTGTCTTTAAAAGTGTTCAGCCTTCGTTATAGTTAATTTATAAAGTCTTCGGTTTGTTTTAAGATGAATAATATGTCTGGAACTGCCCCAGTGTAACTTGTTAGGTTGACTAAACTTCCCAGTTGATTTTGTTGGTAGATGTGGCCCGCCAGTAATGATAATAATTCATTCGTCGTTGCATTTCAGTGGTTATTTGTGTATGTGAGAGAGAATGGCCTAATTGTGTTGTCGTTGAGAAGTGATATGTGATTGACTATAGGAAGCTTTTGTTGGGGTAAAGGCAGTAATTATATATTAACCTTTAAGCAGTGAATTCAGTTGTTAAAGCAAAGACGTGTCATTTCCCCTTCAGTGTAAATTAGTTGGAATCGGACAAATTGTATGTTTGGTTCTTTATATTAAATGATTAGTAACTTAATCTGCACGTGTTTGGTCTCATTAACACTCGCAGACTAAAGAATCCACATATTGTGTTTAAGAATGATATTGTTAATTTAGTATTTTGGTAACAGAAGTAAGTGGTAAAGAAGAGCGAACGATAAACAACCTTCACGAGGTAAGCGTTGTTAAGGTTATGTGCTTTTGTGTAGGTTGAAATGAAACTTTATCGCAGTTTGGTAATTTCTGCGTAATTAAAGAATTATCTGGTGTCAGATCCTGATATAAATTGCTAGAAATAACATCTTCTGGCTAATAACCACCTTACCCCTCCCCATTTTCCATTGCAAGTAAATTTAAAGTTGAACGAAAATCTTTAGTAATATTGGGTAATTAATGTAATAGCAACCACTCACGCCACCCTATTACACCGAACTACTTTCTGTCACGTAATACAAACCAACCTATTGGTTGGCAAAAATAGGAGTCAGGAGTGGATGTATTTCAATAATGAACGGAAAGTGAGGAATCTATTATTATCTAATAATTATTGTGTCAATTTTTTATCATTCCAGTCAATCACTGATCGAGAATGCAGTCACTGGGAGACCAGAGGATATGACAAGAGGTGCTGCGACTAAGAAACTGAAGCAAATGGCTTCACGATTATTCTGACTTATGAACTTGCGGCGACAAATGCAATTGTGCTTACTTTACATTTCGGTGACCAGTCCAGTCGAACAACTCATCATTACAACTGAGTTGTGTCTGACATGCTGTTGGAAGTGATTAGTGAGTTATGACGTCGCTGTATACACTACTAGGTGATGTTCCAATTACAAGGTCGGTTCCGGCAACACTAACTGCGGGATACCCGCGCAACAACAGACATGGTAATATCGTCAGTTTAATCATTCATCTGCCGTGACTCAAATGTAACTGAACATTAATATCCATTAAAGCCTTGTTAATGCAAACCAGATTAAAGAATCTCCTATGTTTTGTCATTGTAACCGCCACTTCTCTAAAATGGTATGCTAGGTGTTGCATACTAATCAATTTCATGTGTTGTTCTTTTCTTGTATTTGTTCATTTTTAAGTCAATTTTCAGTTATTTGTTTTTCATTGAGGCAATAAATAAATTCATCATAAGATTAAATTCAATTAAATTCTCTGTTAATTTCGTAATTTCATTTGATTTTTTAATTAATAAAAACCACATCATCCCTCTTATCCCTTGCATTTAATTAAGTTTACTTTTAATTATTTACAACAGATTGTTCTAAAATGAATTATTTGCCATGAGACCCACTATTGTTTTTTAAAATTATTAATATTATATAGCCTATATAAATATTTTATTCTGGTTCATTGAGAGAAAAACAAGGGACACGCCACATCCTGATCCTTTATTGAAAAGAAAAAAACATCAAATGGAATAAAATTTTCCTCCACGAAGTGTAACATGACTGCGAAAGACTAAGAGATATTGTGGTGTTGCATATAACCACATTAGTATGAGGTATCAGGGTAACGCAGCAATGCATGCAGTACGAAGATTTAGCGTAATATTTCCGCTGAGCAGAGGTCAGGGAAGTCTTAGCCTGTTACGGCGAACTCTCCATTTGGACTGGAACGAAAGAGGACAAACACACACAACAGGAAGTGCTAGTTTGAAAATGGATGACATTTACTTCGAACTCCGTGATAACGTCAAGACACGCCAAATTAGGTTTTTTCTTCTTCTTTTTTGCATATTGCCTTACGCCTCGTCGATGTCACTAGAGACGGCATGGGATTGGGGGCAACGAACGGGAAAGAATTCGGAAATGGCCTTTTCAAGAAAGCATCCCGGAATTTGCCTGCAGTGATTTGGGGAAACCATGGAAAACCCAAATCTGGATGCCCGGACGGGGATTCGAAGCCGTGTCCTCCCGAATGCGAGGCCAGAACGTTAACTATTCGCTCACCACGCTCGGTGCAAAATTAGAGATTCTGTGAATGCTCACTGCGAAAGATGGAAAACCGAGTGGACACGGAAAAAGTACGACAGTATCGGAAGAAAGCATTCAATCCCGTAAAAGAAAAGATGTGCTGAATCTGAGTGTGTTTGGAGGGACGAATGATATGCCAATAGCGTTTTAGTTTATAAAATTGTTACTATTCTATGTTGTTTCAGTCCGCCTATCGGGAGAAAGACGGGAACTCCTACAACGATAATTCGACCATGGAAAAGCCGCCAAGAGGTGAAGCAGCAACCAGAGGTTTTAAAAGGTGGCGTGAGAAGCTCCTCGGGGTCTTTTCGGTCTCACTGGTTCGTGTTCACTTGTGCTTGGGCACGAGATCGACCAAAAACCCGACAGCATATCATGCGATCGGTTATATCTTCATTTTGAGTCACAAGCTGACATAAATTCAGTGTGGGGTCGGAGGTTGCTGACTACGTCAACACCGACCAGACGTAAAAAAAGACAAACTTCAGAAATTGCTAATACGGTGTTTGTACAAAGGACCTTCACAGTTGTCCAAAATAACGCTCTGAGCAGAGGAGTCCGCAACATAAGAATCCTCACTCTGCGGTATACAAACTGAGAAATTAGCCGTGGCTTATGTAAGTTGGATTCTGTAGTTGCTGTGATTGAAACCGGGGACACTAAAATTTAACAAGTAATCTTATTACGTGTCCTGATTAAACTGTAAATTCTTTTTTGTATAAGAAAATCAGAATGGGTGTTTTTTGTCCTGTATTAAAAAATTAATTTTAGTGGCCATTAATGTAGGACAAAGTAGTTGTTTGTGTATAACTTTTGTTATTATTATTAAATTTAAATATATCTTTTGTTTGTTGGCCACCTGTCAAAGAATATATTGTCAGGTTATTAACTTTTTTATTCTTAATAATGATTAGTATATTATTTCGAGCACCCTTTATAATGAATGTTTAAATCTCGCAATCTGATCTTAGACGTTAGATATCATGTCGTATAATACAAATGAGAATACCTTCCTAACATAAAAAACTGTGCCAAATGCAAGGATATTTCTGTTACTACAATTTCATAGCTAGCCGAGTTCATTAGAGCCGGAAAAGAATTCGAAAGAAAATATGTGAAGGCCTTTAAAAGAAACATCCGTCATTCATATCTATTGATGTCGGCAATCATGTAGAAGTGATATCAGGAATGTTGATCCGGGGAACGAATCCACGCCCTTCCGAATATTAGGCCGTAACATTAAGTGCCCATTCGAAAGGCATAGAAGTTGTTTTTATTATTTCCTACACTTAGTGAAGCACACCTTTGACTTGGAAGTTGACACGAGCCACAGATTTCTATTATGTCACTTTAAATTTATATGAGTCATTATCCACTACCGAAAGATTAATATTTCTGCAATTCAGAAGGTGCTGGTTACTCCGTCGATGAAACGTTTAACGCTATGCTTCATTATTATTTTCACTATACTACGATACATTTTTACATCCTGAATGGAGCATCGTTTCTCCGCCATAGCTCAGTAGTCATCTTAATTCTTATGTCGATACAACTCCTATTGTACGAGTAACCTGATCAAACGTAGCATAATAGTCAATAGAGTCAGTGCTCTTTAAATTTGCTTCCAGCAATCCACGAAAACTAATGATAATCAAATCGGGGGATATAATTTTACGCTGCTGCTTCCAATGTACCATATGTATTCAAAATCCAATTGCACCACTCGATACGCAAAGGGTAAAAGAATTTGTATTATACCAAGTGGGGGACGTGAGTAGTGTTATAATAGGATAACTGGCAGGGAATTCCCCGTGACGTCGCAGGGCCTGTGCTGGGGAGCGCATAGTTCACTTTTCCGCCACCAGATGGCAGCACCAACTGAGGGTGCTCGGATCGCCATGTGACGTCACTAGTTCATTTGGCAGCCAACAGATGGCGCCACCTTTCGATCGCATGGCCCGCGCAGCTGTCCTCAATTCTGACGCGACACACCCGCAGGCAACAACTGTCGTTGCTATTCCATGGCGCGAAAGCAGGAATCTCAGTCTGACGCGACATCGCCACCGGTATTTCGGACTGCTCCGCATGACTCACGTGACGTCACAGGCCGCTACTTGATATGTAGGGCGCGCAAGAATATTTCCGTCTGTACAAGCAGTACAGGAAGTTTCCAATAGCCGCTATTTCGAACGTATCATTGGCGTGGAATGTGCGCGTCATGTTATACACTGCTTGCTGGTATAAATTAGAGATCCCTCAACAATCGTTATTACCAAATCTGTAATTTTCTCCTAGGATCTTCGAAGAACATTTTATCATGTCTTATTGATATTTCTAATTATTATAATTCATTAATTATTTAGTTACCATAAAATTAACTTCTAAAATTATTATTTTGGACAAAATTTATTGTTGCCTTCTGAAAATAGTATTATTGGTTCAAATAACAAGTCCTATTCGTTGTACATTATGTAAGGTCATTTCGTCGTTGCCATTTTTTTATACCCACTCCAAGTTGTCTTGGATGGTCATGCTCTTAACCCAACACGCCTCTTGTGATATGTCAGTTTTAAATGCTGCTCTCTTTTTATTTCTAGTATTTCATACTCGTAATAAGAATACTATACTACGCCATCATACTCGAGGAACATACAAAATTGTTGGGTAGGGGTTTCGTTAAATAAAAAACATAATTTCTTGATAAATAATACAGATTTATTGAAATTTTAAAATATATTTTATTGTATAATAATTCATCAATCAATACTTATGGTTTCATTCCATGTGTGTCATAAGCCTCTCTTGCTTTCACATACTGCCTCCCCCCCCCCCATTTTACCTAATTCTTCACTTAATATCATGGGCGCCGGGAGGGGGGTGCCCTTGCACCCCCCTGGCATCCCGGGTCGCCCGTAAATTTGGGCCGATAGGGGGTGGGGAGCACCAATTACGGCCCTGGTGCACCCCCCTACATCCCGCATCCCGGGTCGCCGTGTGATATCCATTTATTGCCTTACACGTTATGAAATTCCATGCCAAAGCGTGTGTACCTTTAAACGTTGCTAATGTTTATCAGATGGGAAATGTTTTTATATGGGTGGCATATACTCTCTGTCTCACAGATTACTGTGAATAACATAGATGTGCAACTTACGGTGGTATCTCAAACTTTAATGGCACAAGGGAAGAAATAATTCACATAAACATCAAATCTCAGCATCTCGACTGTGGCTCAGTGGTTAAGGAGTCTGGCCAGAGATCTAAAGGGCCTCAGTTCGAATCCCTGTCTGGGCGGTGATTTTCATAAGCCCTTAACCTACCTTCACCTCTGGCACAGATTGCTGTGTAATATGAAGTACGCCAGAAGGCTTCCGTGGCTCGAATTCCACATTAAACTGTAGGTCCCCTCTAGGGATAACAACACTATGGGTGTGTACACTTTCAAAAGCATAGATTCAAGACAAACGAAAGCGTAACGTGGGTTTGTAACACAAGTTCTTCGCTTCTCTGGTACATCCATTCATCACGATTTTTGCCCCGAAGGACATATAGTGAACAACCTGAGAAAAACAGTTCGTGCCCCAAACCTAACGGCAGTAAACTGTAAACAGAACAGTGAAATGGAAGAGTGCCTGGATTCCTGAAATCACTCCAGACAAATGCAGGGAAAGAAATCTTCAAAAGTCCATGGCCGAATTCCTCACCATTCCTTGCCATACATCCTTTCTCACCTCTAATGACGATGACATCGACAAGGCACAAAGCCCGAAAGAAAGCCTGATATGCTGGAAATACTAGAATTTTGAATGGTCATTGAAATTTATCATGTGTAACGACAGCAATGTGCCAGTAATAATACAAGGTAGACTGGGAAGTCAAGAAAGCCGCGACAAACACCTAATTTAAAAATTCATTCACAGACAAAGGTATGGAAAAAACACAGCGCACACGATAAAGTTACCATAATGCTCTTAGCTAACTGATAGTTTCATGGTCATCAAACAGACATCATAACCCACATTTTTCATAGAAGATCTCCACACATTGAAAAGTATACAAAAAGTCACCACAGGTGCAGACAATAGTTCTATTACGCCAAACATAGCGCCGATTGTTAGGTCATTCGTATATGAAAGTGCTTGTTTGGATACTTTATCCACTCAGGCCTCATCACCTAATGTCTAGTGCCAGATTTTGGTCATGGTCAACTTAGGCTCCATACACCACTCAGAATTATTCTACTTATATCCATTATACGCCATATACAGCCCTCTCCCCCCCCCCCCTCCCCAACACTCTTCAGATCTTCCAGTCATATTCAGCCCAGCTCCTTTATTATGTCACTTGTTGAATGTTTTCCACTAATAAATCTAGCTACTCTCCTTTGCACCTTGCATTTGATGTACAAAAAATGTGGACTCAATACTACATCACTAAGGGCAAGCAATGATCTGACTGTGGGGTTAGTACCCAAGTAATTCGCTTCTCTGGCACACCCCCTCAGCATCCTCTCCATTATATGATTTTTACCCCGAAGTGCATATAGTGAATAACGTGAGAAACACAGTTCGTATGCCAACACAAACAGCAGTAAACTGTAAACAGCACAGCGGAATGGGAGAGTGCCTAAGCCCTGAAACAATGGTTAGGAGCACACATTGATGGTGAGTATAATTCTATAATCATATATTTTAGACTTAAATCCACAGAGGAATCACGCACATTTCCATGCCTACAGCGAGCTCGACACAACAACCAGCACCAAGATAGAACTAACACAGAGGAAGAAGACACACACACGCACGTTAGTGGAGGAAATGAACTGCACAACCTACATCCAGACAAACGAGTTAAAGGAAGGTCTGACCATATTTATGCATACATACCCAGAGAGAGACGTACACACACACACACACACACGTACATGTATACAGCGAGTTCGAAATAAACAACAGCAAGCATCATGGAAACGATGAAGTGGGACAGAATTGTAGTTACCACTGATTAACTAGACAGAACTCTCGTTACAAAAATCATCAGACAGACCAGTTAAAGTCAGGTATCACCATACATACACTTACATGCACAAAGAGAGACGCAGATACACATGTCCATGTCTACAGAGAGTTCAGCAAAACTACCGGCACCAATCATGGAAACTCTTTCAACCATTCATTAACAATGCCCCAGTACCATGAGTTATAATAGACACTTGACTATCAGCAGATGCCTGAACCCTCTCATATTCATACTAGATCTCACCCACAAATCCATACGTCTCCACGCACAAGCACAAAGAAACTTAAGTGCAGGAACAGTAAATAATACATCCAGACAGATGAGATTAAGTAATGTATCACCATATTTGCACATAAAGACACAGAGATAGACGCACATGCATGCACATTTCCATGCCTACAGTGACCTCGACACAACAACCAGCCCAATTATGACAACGAAAAAGTGGGGCAGAACCCCAATGACTCATGACTGACCAAAAAATCATCAGTAACATGTGTTCAAGGTGCCAAACTCTTCACATCAACATCGTATCATTTATCTCACACTACAGTCCTCTCTGCCATCCAGTATCATGTGTCCTAGGTACAAAACTATTCACATCAGCACCACCACGTCTATCCCACACCTAAGCCTTTTCTGGCATACAGCAACATATGCCCCAGGTACCATGAGTAGCAGTAGATACTTGGTCATCAAACATATATCATAACTCCCAATATTCATACTAGGTCTCGCCCACAAATTCATACGTCACCACACATAAGCACACACAAACATAAGTGTAGGATCAGCACATCATACATCCAGACAAACGAGTTGAAGGAAAATGTCACTATATTTACACACACACACACACACACACACACACACACGCGCGCGTTTCCATGCCTACAGCGAGCTCGACACGACGACTAGCCCAATCATGACAACGAAAAAGTGGGACAGATCCCCCATGACTGGCCAAAAATCATCAGACATGTTAGAGTGTGTGCGTAGGATGACATGTTTTCGCCATTAATCTCAGTACTTATGCCACACTCATCAGTGCTCATCACAACCAATTGATTACATGTATCATCAACACACAGGTAGCCAGTCATTGTGAAATCTCAAAGTCGAGTATAATCCTACAGTGATAGACACGCAACCACATAGGAAGACACACATACACATTTCAGTCATGTAGCCTACTCTGCGAATATTCTTACATGGATATCACCGGAACCCGATGCTTTACGCCCTCAGTTGTTTCACACTACTATAGACTATTTGCACTATGCCCCATCCCAAACTCCACACGATGTAGAAAAGAGAGTGTAACATTTGAATTTTCTTTAATACACGAATTTTTAAATTATGTGTTGAGTATGTTAGCCTTATTGTCTCTTCCATATCTTACAAACATTGTGCATTGGTGCTGGCATTGGAACACGCTTTTCTTACTTCCGACCAAAATTTCTTTGAGTTTTCTGTGAGGTTTATAGAAGCCGAATTTAAAGGCTCGTGCATTGCATTTTTCAGTCGTCGTCTTTAATAAGTTAAACTATCTAGCTCTCTTAAAATACCCTTCCCATCATAAAAGTGTGTACATTCTTCTTTGCTTTCTCAGCAGTTTTTCCACTTCGCACTTGTACCATGATGGTTCGTCCATACCCATCTGAGATTGTTCGCTTTCTGCTTTGCCAGTTATGAAATTTTCTTTTGCACTACTTATAAGCCTTCCTAGTTTAAACTACTTGTTCTACAGTTAACTTTGAGCACTTTTAACTGTTGTGATTCATTACAGCTATGCTTCACACGTGGTGAAAGATTTTTCTGTGTAACTAGTGTGCCGGAATTTCTTTCTTCAGCTATGAATAGTTCTCTTCATTCCACGTGGCTCCTCATCCCGTTTAGCCGAGTCTCATATGTAGTGTATCCCTGATATATTCAATAGAACCCTACATAACTCAGGCATGATCATCATAGTAACACCGTAGTCTCGGATTCCCCTTGCTCTGAACCAAAGATCCACTATCAATTCTCTCAACGCTATCGAAATTTGATAGCCTCTGGTAACAGATTTTGCCTGTGTAACCAGATCAGTTTCGGACAGCACATCAAACCAATCTGACTGTTTCTTTTGTTTGGATTTTGAATGTCGGTAGTACTATTCTACTGACAACTTAAAGGCAACTCTCAAAACCTAAAGTCCATATCTTTCTTTTCGTACAAAGGGTCTATAGTGGAAGATAGGGTGACAGGATTTTTATAAAATAAAACCATTGTTTATAGTAGAAGGAATTTTTAGTTGAGGAAGCTTTGGTCTTCAATTTGTTTATATTGCAATACAAAATAAAAAAATATACAAACAAAAATCACTTTTAATTCGTCAGCCATAAATTACAGATGGTTCTGGGTACTCTAAAGTATAATTTTGGATATACTTTTTGTTTTTATTCATTTTCAGAATGTGAACAGATATGAACTCGCCATTCTACATTCATCTAAAGACAACCAAAATGCTCCCTTATGCATAACAGATATTCCCATCCTTCATATGACAATCAGTATGGTCGATGGAAGTAAATTCACTCAGCACAGTTTATCACTGTGAGATTTCACTTAATGTTTGAATTTGGAAAGTGGCCTGGATGAAATTATATTGATAAAAAGTAAATAACACAATGTGTATCTCAAATTTATGACACAAAGTAGCAATGCTTACTGAACTACCAGCAAAGAAAATTAGATAAGATAATGACATAGCAATAGTAGTAAAAACTTGAAGCACATCAGGATTTTCAAGAAAATCTGAACTTGAGAAATGAAGAAGGAAGTGCACTATTAACACAAGAATACTGGCCAAACATAAAGCACAAGAAAGAAAAAATTTAAAATCACTTCGTCAATTGCTTCCCTTGATAAGAAAAAACGAATTATGCAGCAATTTTACTCTGCATACTTAAGAATTTCAGAAAATGTTAACGGATGGTATTTTTAAACTTATTGAGTTATTCGTGGAAGTTTGGTTCCGATTTGTCCATGTATCTGAATACAGAAATGTTATTTTGAAGTTTTTTTAATTATATATTTATTAAATAAATACCACAAGATCATACAGCAAAGTATTCATAATCACAGAAGATGGAAATGATTAGTACGGAATGGGTTTCTTTTTTTTAAAGCCGGTATCACATACTGCTTTATGGCAATGATGAATACAAAATGCCTTGCGTCATTATGGAAAACAAAAGGATGGGGTAGGTAGCCATCACTTACAAAAGATAAAAACATAAAGGATAATGATGGTTTGGGAGGGGGCTTGAGTGTATTTTGGTTTGGGTGGAGGATGGAGGGGCATTGAATGTCTTGGACTGGATTGCTGCCCCCTTAAAAGATCAGGAGAGCAAAAAAAAAAAAGGGTCTTCAAAATTACGACATCCGGTTGGACCTAGATACTGTTTGGGGGTAGGAGCTTGAGCACCGTGGTCACCCCCCCCCCCTTGAACCTGCCCCTGTTGTGTAGCATGGTCCATGACAGTAGAAGGATCACTTTGGTGGCTCGTGGAAGTCAGTAATGGATCAAGATATTTTTAAAGTTGAGTAGACTGCTGTTACAGGGGTATTGTTAAAGAGATTTCAGAGGGAAGGATGTGTACATCATAGAAGGAATATACGATGATGAAAAATTTGGTTAATAGTCTCATGACCAGGAGAGAACCGTGTCAAAGGTTAGTTTTGGAACAAAATAACTCCAGGCGAATGTTGGAATGGTTCCTTCAAAAAAAAAATGATCAAATTTCTGCCATTCATCACCCCCAGTCATTTTCTGTGTCAAAATACCTTGATGTTGATGAAGTGTAAAACCATAAGAAGAAAAAATGGTGGTGCAGATTATGGCACAAGAGATTCATTTCTGCACAAAGTGTGGAAGGTAACAGGGTAAGATTGCTTGTAACAGGTTGTGGGAGTATCTGGATAAAGACTTTTCGTTGGAATAGATGCATCTGTTTCAGATTGCTAGATATTATTATTATTTGCATATAATTTTTTGAATCATTTATTGCCATCACATAAGATTACTTTCCATAACCTTTTTATTTAACTTGCTATTAAGAACATAAAATCTGTACAAAAGGGAGAAAAAATATTCTGCACTTAACATATCATTAGTTTCCATTTTGAATCCATAAATAAAACATTATGGCATCAAAGGAACATACAATGAAACAATAAATTAAACACAATTATTGACAATACAGGAAAAAAACACTAATTCATTTGTACTAACAGTAAACCAAAAGTGTGTAAGTTACCACAAAACAAACACAAAAAAATACAAATAACATTACAATGTGTCTATTATACTTCCAACAACCGATCACTTATTTTAAAAAAGAAATAACAACAACCGTAAAAATCTGTAAATTCAATAACTTTTAAAAGCCACAAGGCAAGTTTAAAATGGTCACAAACTACACAATCCCATGTCAGTAACTTCACTGTCAGTGTTGATAAATTTCTTCATCAATCAATATCTGAAAATTCCAAGCACGTAACTCTATGTTTCTTGTTAAATCTTGATGATTTACCGAGATCTTCTGAAGCTTGCCTGTTCATGTAAGCAGAAAACATGTCACAGAACAAAAATATACACCAAACAACAGAAAAAAATACCAGCAAACAATGATCAGCACGAAAAGTACAGCTTCTACACTTCCATTTCTTTATTTAACTTTGTAACAATTTAAATAATATGGTAACAATGAAATAATGGGCACTAAGTAGTGAAAAGGAATAACAAATTAAGATAGGGAAATGAACCACCTCTTCCCTTAGATTATGGCTGGATGGCATGAACACACATAATGAACACAAACACAAAACAGACTGTCTTTTGAGTGTTTGTGTCCATTATGTGTGTTCACCCCACCAAGCCATCATCCAAGGTAAGTGGTGGTTTGTAATTTGTACAGTATGTGTGATATGTAATTTCCTCCCATCATCTAAAACAAGTACATCTAAAACAAATATTACTTTTATTCTTTTTTTAGTATTGAAATAATTATAGTATCAAAAGTATATATTTTTAAGACTTCCTAAATAGTTTTTGACTACCAAGTTGCAAAATGGTTAAATCACTATCTGTTTGTAATGCCATTGCTGATTTTACCAATCTATTTTTTGTTTTATTTTTCTAAACTTCTTCAAAATTTGTTTTCATATAAATTAACAATTTTCATTATTCTGAAGTAATTATTTCAGATTGGAATATTACTCGTGTTTAGTACTATGTCCAAGAAGAAGCAGGCAATATGGTCAAAGAAGCAAACTGTCATACCACATGACAACCTCATTAGCTAACTGAGAAAATTACACTTGATGTACCATACGATCAGTCTTCAGCTAGAGGTTTCAATGTTCAATTCACACAAGTAAGTAATGATATGCTGCGATTATTGCTCAGTGTGTTTAGAATGTATGTGTATTTCTATTAGGCTCGAAGAACTAATTTAATTTAATTGCAATGGAGCACAGGCTCCGGTGGCAAATTCCCTAAAACGCACATTGGGCAACGAAAACGTCCAAAACATGTTGTGGCCTCTTTAAAACATTAATAACACATTATTCGTGTTATGGCACTTATAAGAATAGCCAGAACTTGCAGTTATTAAGAAAAGCCATAATGTGTTCCGAACATTACCTGTTGCAACCACGATGTGATTGACAGGTTGTGATAAGACAACAGGAGCATTGCAAATATGATTCTAATTTGTTTCATTCTTGAATGCTATAAGTAGTGTGAATATCTGTTTGTTTACCATGGATAGTATAATGAACATATTTAAATGATATGACATCTAAAAATTGATTCTAATTGATTGATGTTGATTTAAAAAACAGAACAATACTGATGACGTGAACAATTAAACGTAGTTGTGAAATTATGAAATTCAAATTTTGGCAAGTCACAGAAGTATTAGAGAAGAAATATGAAAGTGAAATCGTGAAAGAATCAACAAACAAAAATATTATTTTAGAAAAAGTTGAAAATTTAAATTTAATAGAAAGTTGTTTTATTTGTGAAAATGAAACGTCAGCAGCTCATAAACGAACAGAGTATCATGAATACGTTCACATTATCTGTGGAAAAAGCAATGAGAATGTGGGATTTTGTGCAAATGTTACTTGTTACCTCTGTTTAAGACAGAACACCATCAATCCTGAGAGAGACAGTGCCAAGAGAAATAGACACATAAGATGATTTCACTAAACAATGCAAAATTTCCTGCTTTTGAAATTGGTTCGAATGTTTTAGTTAGGATATCCGCAGTTGATAGATGACCTGCTGCTCCCAGAAACATTTATCTGTTGTTATAAGCATTAATCCATCAGCTCTCCATCAGTCAGGAAACAAGGAAGATCTTCTCGATTGACTTTGCCCTCTTAATAAATTTACAGTTTCACACAGTACCTATACTAACAACCAGGATGTGGCCTAAACTCCTTTAACACTTTGCTTAGCATCTATGCTATCATGTGTCACTGTAAAAGAATCTAGATTGATTAAAAAATGCAAATTACACTAAAAGAACATAAAAAATAACTCAAAATGTAGAAGTAATGGTTCTTGTAAAAAAAAAAAAAATACACACACACACACACACACTTGGTAATGTTTTTGATAATTTTACTACCAATTTTCTTTGTTTTAATAATTTTAGTATCACCTTAAGAAAATAATTAAGGTTAAAGAAATGGTAATGAAAAAGAATGTTTATCTTTCTAAACATCACCCAATTATCAGTTAACATCCAGAAGATGTAGTTACAACCTGACTGTTGCTGTTGCATCAGCTAATGTTAAGAATGTGTTATGGATTTTCTTAATAACCACAACATGTTGTGGTTGAATAATATGTTATGAATGTTTTAAAGAGACTGCAATGCATTGTGGACATTTTTTTTTAATTAGCAATTTTGTTTATATATATATTTGTGTATGTATACAGGGTGTTACAAAAAGGTACGGCCACACTTTCAGGAAACATTCCTCACACACAAACAAAGAAAATATGTTATGTGGACATGTGTCCGGAAACGCTTACTTTCCATGTTAGAGCTCATTTTATTACTTCTCTTCAAATCACATTAAACATGGAATGGAAACACAGCAACAGAACGTACCAGCGTGACTTCAAACCCTTTGTTACAGGAAATGTTCAAAATGTCCTCCGTTAGCGAGGATACATGCATCCACCCTCCGTCGCATGGAATCCCTGATGCAGCCCTGGAGAATGGCGTATTGTATCACAGCCGTCCACAATACGAGCACGAAAAGTCTCTACATTTGGTACCGGGGTTGCGTAGACAAGGGCTTTCAAATGCCCCCATAAATGGAAGTCAAGAGGGTTGAGGTCAGGAGAGCGTGGGGGCCACGGAATTGGTCCGCTTCTACCAATCTAAAATGAGCTCTAACATGGAAAGTAAGCGTTTCCGGACACATGTCCACATAACATATTTTCTTTGTTTGTGTGTGAGGAATGTTTTCTGAAAGTTTGGCCGTACCTTTTTGTAACACCCTGTATACCAAAAATTCAACAGCCAGAAGATTTTTTACTTAAAAGGTATAATACGTGGAATCTGAGTTATGAATAGGCAAACTATCAGATGAGTCTTTAGGTGTTAAACATCTTCAAGAGAACTCACAGTTAATGTACAAGCGACATTAGGCTGGCAGTAGTTAAGTATAGAAAACACCACTTTTTTAAGCCAGCTAGACTTTTGGAAGTAACAGTTTTGCTATAATTACTAGAAGAAAAATAAATATTTGGCAGTTATTTAAGAATACAAATCTAACACTATTTAGTGAAGATAATCTATGGTGATGGCTGCAAAGATTAAAAATTTAAAATTACACATTTCCTCTACTAGTCAACCAAACTTCGAATTCCCTCCCCCTTCCCAATTTCCCCTGCTGATACAGGTTTTCAATGCCCCTTTTTGCCATTTGTTTTTAGATGATCTCTGTTTTTACACATTATTATTTACATCCTCTAGCTGCAATTGTATAAAATTAACAGCTACCTGTTTTCATTACATACTTGTTCAAGAACATAAAGTAGGGCTACAAATCTCTACAATAACACGCAGATGCTCAAGATCAATTAAGTTTTGTTTACTTAACAGAAAAGTAAAATTGGGTAAGATAATTTGAACATAATTTGCTCACAGAAAGAATAATTAAAGGAATGCCTCATTAATTTAGTGGATCATTAAAGACACAACATCCAGA
This sequence comes from Vandiemenella viatica, assembly GCA_031002005.1. Classification (NCBI taxonomy): domain Eukaryota; kingdom Metazoa; phylum Arthropoda; class Insecta; order Orthoptera; family Morabidae; genus Vandiemenella; species Vandiemenella viatica. The sequence continues at coordinate 141,179,582 of JARYHS010013631.1, read as the reverse complement.
CTACCATTAATGTCAGCTGCTCAAACAAAAACAACAAAAAAATTGATCAATATATTTGCTTTTAAGCCAAATTCATATTAAAATTTGAGGAATTTGTAAAATTTTGTCAATTAATTGCAAATTATTCTACAGTTTAAGCTTTTAAATCCAAAAGATCTATTTGTGTGCAAATCTTATGACAGCAAAAGTTCAAGTGACAAAGTTGGGGAAAGTGTAGTGCTGCATACTGTTCCAAACTAGGAAAGTATACAGACCATACAAGCAGAAATTTATCTTTACCTTCACCTGAACTATTATTTTGTTCCATCATGGAAAGTCGTGTTCCAAAAACAAGCAGTTTATTTATCAAACCAGTAATCAAACAGCTGCAATATATGTCTTGTTTCACGGTACAATCAGACCCTTTCTCCCCAGTGACAAAGTTAATTACTTTAGCTGTATGGAAGAGTCACGTTGCCCATCTTAGTGAATCACAGAAAATTGTTTTTTTAGAAAACAAATGGAAAGTGTGGAAACTTCAAATTTTGAATGAAGAGATACAATACTTACATCTTTCAAACATCGCTGGTCATGAATTCAAGTCACTAGACCATTGGAAGTTACTTTTTACGGTGACTGGATGGATGTTAAATATGGGCACAGTTGTTGCATCTGTAATTAATATTCCCCTAATTACTACAGATGCATAAGCTTAAGAGTACATAACAACATCTTTAAAGTGTAGCCAACACAAAACTGGCACATGACAGTGACATTAGTGCCTACAATTTAATTTCAGTGGAGCACATGCTCCAGTAGAAATTTCCATACACAACCATGTTTCCCATTTCATTTACCCACAGACTTTTGTCATTTACAAATTTTAATTTTAAATTCTTACAATGTTTATGCCTGAAATCTAGTGCCATGTTGAGTCAATGTCATCTTCTCCCTTTCATGCACTGCTCTTAATTCTTCCACCAGTATCTTTGCAAGCCTAATGACCAAAATATGCCTTTTACACTCCCAGCACTCTCTTCATCCTCCTCTTGTCTTCCAATGAATCCCATTCCAGTGCCTCTGTCATATCAGTTACTGATTGTGTTCCATGGTAATTTCCAGAGACAAACCTAGCTGCCCTCTTTTTCACATCCTCCCACTCCTGCATTAGACTCTCAAAATGTGGGTCCCAAACTACAGCACTGCATTCAAGTTATGTTCAAGAAAATTTTGTAACACAATTTTCTAACTTCTTCAGTACATCCCTTATTAAGGTTCAAAGAAATATACAATCTAGATAATCAAAATGTTCTAAATCCATATGTCCTGCTTGGTGGGAATATTAATTCAAACTGGAAATTGTATATACGCAAATTGTAGTTACTTCTCGGACACATAGGGTCAATGTAGAGGAAGCCCTAAACAATTAAGGAATATATTCATACTTTAGACACATGAATCATGTATGGATGAAATAAGTGACAATTTTATAAAATAGAAAATGATGCCCATATTTGATGTCCCAATTTGCATACTGAGAGTAAATGTGTGACATTTACTACCATGTCTTTCCACGTCCTATCCTTTTAAAGTGATTTCCATCTGGCATTTATGCATGAAAGTTTTTTTTTTTTAATAAAAAAGAAGAAACTACCTCTGACCTCAGAATAGTGAATAGCATAGTGACCTCAAGCTGCAGGGTTTGATGGTACAAATCCAACTTCAGTAATGGGCATTTTTTATTAAGTGTTGTTTCCATCCTGTGGTCTCTGTAATTTTGTGCATATAAAATCAAGCAATCACATTTGGAGAATCATATATGGTTGGATCAATGATAAAGACATGATGAAAAAAATAAAAAAAGACACGATGAAAAAATAAAAAAAGTTCTTTGGTTACAACAAATCAATCTTCAAGAATTATTCAGCTCAACACTTTGATTTCTCTACAAGTATTTGCAGGATTAAAATTCCTTTCCCATTTATGGACAACAAAGCAAAAAAATTCACACCAAATGTATTTCAAAAACTGCTTTTTTTGCTTATGGCTTTATGGCTCGTTGAGGATGTGGTCATTAGAGGCAGGATAGGACCGGGGGCATGGAACAGGAAGGAGTAAAAACCAAGGCCTGGTCAATTTGGAGAAACCATGGAAAATCCAAATCTGGATGCCCGGGCAGGGATTTGAAGCCTGCATCCTTCTGAATGTGAGGCCTGAGCATTTCAACTCTAACTGCACAAAGTTTAGGACTTATTGTTTCATACAGTCAATAGAGTTGCAGAATACCGTATAAATAAAATAAAAAAGTATGAAGTAAATCTTCATAATTTGGAGGTTATTTTGCAATACAATTGTTTTAAAAGTCTCCATCTAGGCACAGTTATATCATTTAATATGCACATTCGTGATAAAATATGACACTACAGGCAGCATTTAATATTAATATCACCAAATAATACAGTTCATCAAAGGTGCCCGATGTACTCACACAGTCAAATCACTTCTAATGATTAAAACAACACAGACATTCCATCTTGGTACCTTACATTTTATCCACTATGGTACAGAGTCACCATATTTAATCCGAGGAAGAATATAATACCCGGGTTCAAAACTCAGCCCCATTGTACTAGTCCCACTAATAACAGGTTTTAGGCAGTTTTTCACAGTTATATGGATGAATGTTATGATGGCACAGTCTTTCCACCTAAAAAAAAATATACATGATCAAAATTACACCTAACAAGTCGACACAAAGCTATATGATTTGCAGAACAATCACAAAACTTACTAATTTCTCTTAGGCCATATGTAAGGTCACACTTCGCTGCAAATTTTATTGCATTGCGGTTGATTAGATTCAGAGTATTTTTGTTTAAGCAGGGTATTTAGCATAAATAGCAATTCAATTAAAAATTTAGACTTTTTCTATACTGCAAGTTTATTAAATTTATGTTAAGACACAAAACTTCTGATCACAGATCCACATTTCACTTTAATGCAAGAGTACTCCACATTTCAATAGCATTTTTTTTCTCCCTCAACATCCATGTACATATCCTCTTATCCGCAGCCAAAATTATATAGGGCCTACTGGTATTTATACTTCACATTAACATTTGAAATAGACTACTGAAGGAAATAACAGAAAAGGTAAAAAAGTAACATTCTTCCACATGCACAGCACTCAAATAGCAATTCACAAAAGGAGTTCTCATGATGTCACTGCTGAACATGTATTTATTGGAAGATAAAATATGCTCAGACAGTAGTCTATTAATTAACACTGCCTGCTGCTTTAACTTCATAATCACTACAAAAACCAATAAAACTGCTAAGGAATGATAAGGGACTTATTGCCATAGGTAAATTATCCTTAGCAGTGCAATCTCCTGTATTATCTATTCATTTAAATATATTATTATCTTTATCAAGTCCCTCCCCCAACCTCCACATGCATAGAATATGAGATGGATTATTGAGGATCAATTTAAATGTGGGTAACCTCTCAATGCACATATCCAATTCAATAGCCACAACCATCCGTTTCAAACAGTTCTATAATTCATTAATCACCTACATTGAAATCAATGACAACTCATGTTTTATAAGTAGATACAGGAACAATAACATCTGTTCATTCAGCCTTCATGGTCATTATATGTTGACAGTAGACAGGGCCCGCTCTAGCCGTATTGCCGCTCCGGACAAATAGACAAATTGCCGCCCCTTAAGTTTATGTAGAATTATATATGTGAGCGTGGAGACTTTCCCGGCGTACTGAAGCAATGTAGTCTTCACGGGTGTGCAGCCGGATGGTGTTTTGAAAACACGACGTTTCGACAACCAGCTCGGTTGTCTTCATCAGGCTTCCGGTGTCTACAGGCTGAGGAAAGCTGGCAGTCACCGCGTAGACTGCTAGCTTTCGTCAGCCTGTAGACACCGGAAGCCTGATGAAGACAACCGAGCTGGTTGTCGAAACGTCGTGTTTTCAAAACACCATCCGGCTGCACACCCGTGAAGACTACATTGCTAGAATTATATATTTTTTAAAAAATTTAATTTTTAATCGAATAAAATATTTAATTTTAATAAAACCTTATATTCATAAATAAACTTATTGAATTTTGGTCTAGTGGCACAAAATAGAGAAATTAATTATGAAATATCTGTACATATTATACGTTTTTAAATGCTATTACAGATGGATATTATCACACAAACAATCTAAATGCCATTATTTTGAAAATAAAACGAGATTACATCAAATACGATAAAATCACAAAAAAAACTTTTTTTTCTTACTTTCAAGTTGCGAATTTATTTTTACATCTTAAAATTTACATCATCAGCAATTTCATACTCAATTGCCAAAATGGCTAAATCATTAAATTATCAATTTCTTGGTTTTCGTAAATGCTTTGCAAGGCGTCGAATACATCTCCCAAATGAAATTTTAAAGGTTTTAATGCCTCTATCCTCTCTATCCTACTCTCCCATCTAGTGTCACTCCATGTTTTCAAAGTTGAACCCTGAACATGCTTTAAAAGTATTGCCTATCGAAAAGTAGATGCCAAAAAGAATAAATATATTTTTTGGACCATGTTGAAGAAATTAGCGGCTTCCAAGGATGCTTTTGCCATTAATAACAATATTGAGAGAATGGCTACTACACGGAACATTGAATGCTCCCGAATTATATTATTTAATTCTAAATTGCACTCCTGCTTTATTGCGCCTCGTATTGCACCCGTTGTCAGTCCCTGTCCTCTGATATCCTGCAAATTTAAACACAAGTCATTAAGTTCTCCAACTATAATGTCAGACATTTGTTTTCCTGTGAATCTTTCGACTGGTAAGAAGCCTTAAAAGCTTTCATTAATTTTAATCTCAACATCAGGATTAAATTTATTGGTTGAAACATCTGATTACAAAAGTAATTTGCTGTATCTTACTAAAGTCAGGAGTACAGTTTAAAATTATGGAAAAATAATTGAATTTTTTTATTTCATTAATAACATGAGAGTTTACACTTTGATGCAGCAGATCTACTATCCCGGTTTGTATATTTTCCACAAGATATTGAGCTTTAGTCTCTACTTTTTGGAGCACTCAACGGACGTGCTCTTCCATAATGGGATCGTATTCAGACAGTAACTCAACTATTTTTAAGAAATTACCGGTATTGAGCTCAAACAACTTGTCGCTTGTACCTTGAAAAACCAGTCAACTTTTACCAATCATTTTGGTAATTGCAACGATTCTTAGAAGCACCTCATTCCAATGATTTATTTCGGCATTAATAACTCTTTGAGTGGCAGCATCTACACTTTTACAACCATTTAATCTTTTTTGCCTGAATATGATTTTTCGAAATTTCATGCTCTTTTAAAGTTTTGTCGAGGTGCTTCCAATTTTTAAAACCCTCTTTTGAGAGAGAACTAACTAAACAACTGAAAATTTTGCAACAGAAGCAGTGAACGCACTAGCTAATCTCGCAATATTTGCTCTGCGTTGCTGAAAATTCGTGCATAATATTTTGCGCTAAAACGTCGATCTGTGTCATTGGAAGGAAATTTGTAATTATGCAATAGTTTAGGTGGACCTTGCCTTACTAAAAAGCTTCTTACGGCGTCTCATAAAATTCTTGGCCACAAAGTTTTAGAATGCCTTCTGTGAGTCTCACGTTGGTGTCAGTTCCAGTTGGTTTACAAACTTCGTTCATTTGTTCGCTATTATTCTCCGACGATTCTATACTTCATTTGTATCCCGACCTGATATTGGATTCTAAGATTTGTTTTGGTAAAACCCTTAATACAGTAAATTTTATTAACGCGCCAGATTGATTCTGCCTTTACGCTTCCTTTCCCAACCTTCTTTTTTTGTACTGGTAACCAGATAGTTTTCTTTGACCGTCAGACATTTTGGAAGAGGCATGCACGTAACTCAAACAATGTACACTATAAAATAATATAAAAAGTAAATATTTATTCTTGCTCTAAATAATCTAAAACCATAACTAAGATAAATTATTCTCAGTCGATATAAAAAATATTTATGCACAACACAAAATATTTTCTTCCATGCCCTGTGAACATAAAGAAAGTCTAGTGTTACTACACAGTCAAAGCTTATTCGTGGATGATACTATCCGTAAATTTGCTGCAAATACAGAAACCGTGTATTCAGAATGGCAATTTCTATAGGCTTGAACGGAATAGGTTCCAAGTTCACAAACAAAAAAATGATGTTGTGGAGTGATTGTCGCGCAATGCACTTATTAAACCAATTGACAAAGTTATTCACATTCACTAAAATAGTTAATGAGTTTCTGTTTGTTGAGACGATTTACAAATGCAGCAATTAGAGTATCTGTAAACCTCATTCGTATATATAATAAACATCATGGATTATTATATGTTAACAGTTAGCATTCGAAATTAAATATACTAATGGTATGTGAAGTAACTAATCGGTAATCAGCAGCTGGTAATATTATTTATTTATTAATGATTGTAACTACTGTCCCACACCCACTAAACTACAGTATTTTCACAAGCGATCAAAGCTAGCGTATGTGGTTCAAGTTTACGTCGCGATACACGACGATGATAATTTAGGATAAAATTGATTGTATCAATGCGCGTGTGATTGAGGCTTTGAATTTGTAGCGCCAATATTAGCGAAGATTAAGGTTAGGTTGAGATTCAGCCTAGACCAATATGAAAACTGAACCTTTTTGTCACAGCCAATGGCACGAGGAATTTAGTTATTTAAACAACATTCATGAGCACTATGTCACGTTGTGATGACATGTATCGCGACGTAAACTACTCCCGCGTATATAATTTAACCCAACCAAAACACTTACGATGCCTGTAATTTGTACAACAAATCTGTGAGGCTCGGATTACGAGAAGAAATTATTATGCAAATTATTCCACTTCGATTTCCAATAACTAAGATCCATATTGATTTGGTTCATCAATTCAATAAAATAAATACTCAGCATCTCCCGCCAAGCACTATCGATTCCATGTATTAGAGCCTAGCTGCAATTGCAAAAAACACTCCTATTCACCGCGTCTAGTAACTTGTGGGTAGTATAACGTCGGAATCAGTGCAGGTAGCCGAGGGCAGGTGTAACAGCCCCCACCTACTGGGCTTCTGTTGTGTGATTTTGTCGTTGTGCGCCTATGTCGTATATCCAACTAAATAACAGTTTAATCATAGATGTACTTACCTTTACAAATTATGAAATCCTGAAGTAAATTTTATGAACTACCACTTATCACTAATAACGTAATAGTAAGACTAATGCTGTTGTGTAATGAAACCACTTTTGTAAGTAGCAATAATAAGCAAATTGAGACAACAACGCGTTCTACTCGCGTGTTAAGGCCCAATTCACACACAAGAGACGTGGCGCGGACTTCGGGCTGAGACATGGCGCGGACGCGGCGCATTTTGAAGTTGCTCCTATGGCGGAATTCACACAGAGGCGGCGAGCGCAACGACGCGCCCCTTTGAGGTCCGCAACCCGTCTCTTCGAAGTCTCTAGGGGTACGCCCAAATAGCTAAGAACTGTAAGTTTTTAACGAACGAAAAAATTGGTATGTGGTTTTTTTTATTAATTGGGTACTTAATACATTAATATTATTAATATTTTTCTCACACTTACAGCCGAAATGGCGCCCCTAAATTTTAGCGCCCCGGGCAAATGCCCGGTTTGCCCCCCCCCCTAGAGCGGGCCCTGCAGTAGAGCATAATAAAACTTCTAATGGATGCAACGTATTTGGTTCATTTTCACACAATTTACTTGATGTACCCGAGACACTGATAGTTATGGATACCAGTCAGCACATGTGATGTTTAAAATGTCACAATGGTTGAGGCAAGTCATGACAATGGAAGAATACTCAATTCAGTGCTCTTGAACAAACAGAAGAGACCTACTGGAATGCCATGGATAAGATGGATCAGACATGGGGAGAGAGAGGCCAACGGAGAGGATTGGACAAAAATAATAGCAGCGACTTGGAGGGACTGTCATGATTAAATGAGGATACATGGATAACCAGTACAGTTAGACACAAATAGTAGAGAGGTCTGTCTAGAGTGGATGACGATATGAGGACAAGCAGTAGGAGGTGGTAACATTAAGTGGTGACAATGAGACTAAACAAGTTGGATACTTATACCAACTCTTATTCTTTTTTTAAGGCTTTACGCCTTGTTGACATTGGGGTCATTAGAGGCGGTATGGGACATGGGACAAGGAATGGGAAGGAATTTGGCCATGGCCTTTTGAAGGAAGCAACCAGGCATTACCCTGGAGTGATTTGGGGAAACCATGGAAACCCCAAATCTGGACCCTGGACGGGGATTCGAATCAGTGTTCTCCCGTATGTGAGTCCAGAGCGTTAAATGCTCACCCACCACGCTCGGTCCTTACTCTTCTACAGTACTATTTGTGGATTAATTTCTTTATATTAGCACTGGATAGTGGACTGCTTTTTTTTTTTTCTTCAAATATAAAATGATCTTGATTCAAGAAATTTAAATATAATTTCATCAGCCAAGAGGAAGTTTACTGTCATACCAGGATTGCTTTTACAACAACTACTAAACATTATTGTAATCGAAATTGCTTTCATGGTTAACAAAACTGACCATTTATTCAAAATTCTGTTAATTTTATTCAATAATTTTAAATAAACCATGTAGAGACAATGACTCAAAAGCTGTTTGCTTATAAAACTGTTAGTCACAAGAAAAGGCTATCAAGCATCTTGATGAAATCAAAACAGACATAAATTAGAAAAAGGGATAATCTTGAAGTACCCCTTTAATTATCTTACAGTTCCCTACTGTGTTGGTACTTACCTAGAATGCTGTACATACGGAACTAACTAGGTTTCAAGTCCAAATAATTCAGACGGTACTGTAAAGGATGTTCTGTCCAAATCATACTATAGTTTTACATTGAAAGAACGTGTGAAATGCTGCCACAAACCAATCCATAGACTGAACAGTCAAGAAAAAGTTTTACATCTTTCAAGTTTGCTGAGAAGCAATATTACTTTGTCACCATTTGATAATTTAGGGCATCCCTTCTGTTAGATGGAAAGGAAATGATGCAATTCCAGGTACTTTTTCACGTTGTTGACCAAGCCTGATATAAAAATTTTGTAAAACAGTTATAGTTTTTTATTATTATTATTTCCAGACACCATTTTTGGCAACATTAATCAGGCAATCAATGAGTTAATCAAGACAAACATTTTCAAATATCACTTTTCTTCCATTTTCAAGGTATAAATATAAAGATGCAAATTAATTCACCAAAAGATCTTAGATCCAGTTAATTCCTGCAACCTATCAGTTTGACTTTGTACATAAGGTCTCAGAGTTTTGTCTCCACAAATTCTGGTGTGCTTCAGTTATTTCCATAATGGTATTACATTCTAAAGTTGTTTTATCATGCATTCATATTGTGTGTTCTCCCTTCTTCCCATATCTTCCCTACAAAGATAGAAGAAAGAAATGAAGTGGCCAGTAATCTGTGAATTTTAAATGTTCTAAGTACAGTAAGTTTGCAAATGTGCTACATACAGGTCAAAATGAGCAACTGTCTCCAAGTTAAACTTGGATATTAGGGAAAACCATAAACACTGCATCACTTAATAATAAACAGAAGCAGATGTCAGGTACCATTTTCATATTATTAAATATCAAAATAAATGAGGTTTCCAATTTACATAAAATTGTCATAAATGTGATTTACAAATTATACCATCACTGGGTGGCTTTTGCTTTTGTCTTCGACTTCTTCAGTTTCTTCAACCCATCCAGATTTCCTTTTAATAAGTTACAGTATGCCTGTTGGAATTTGTTGACCTCTTTTGGGTGAATCTGAAAATATGTGCCATTATCCCATTAACTGATGCCGAGGTCAAGATTGCGTAATTAATATAAAATATCTGTTGAAGGCACATTAACAGCACATCGAAAATAATCACTTAGCAAGCAGTTCCATAAATTATATAGTTAACAATAATAAAAGAAAAAACAGTGTTATCAGTCAGTTCACACACGTAAAATATTGCAAATAATTTGAAATACAAGATGAAAGTATTACAGCCAAGAATCAGTAGAATACAAAAGTTATTTTATTCTAATGACTAGGTTGGGAAACGTGGAGCCTACTGACATACAAAATTAAAAAACAAGAAATATTTGTCATTAAAGCTTGTATCACAATGAAATAAATGATATTAAAAATTTATAGCCACAAAAAAAGGAAAGATAGTGGATTCATTACAAGATGTAACTCACAAATATGTATCACATATTCACCTGATGAACAGACTTGAGTGAATGAAACAGGTTTATATTTCAGAAGAAGGCCATAAATTGTATCAATACATGTAAGAAATATTGTGAGTTGTATAGTTATCTACTGCTTCGAATTCATGTGCTTGGAATCTCAATGAAAGATGCACCGCCTTCTTCCAATTTTTAGTGAAACTGTATCAATCATTAATAATGCTTTTTCTGAATAATAAATAGGACACCTAACTCTTCAAGCCTGCTCATGTTTAGTGAAACACTTTATTACCTGCTCCTGTCAAGTGGAAAGGGAATGACACAGAACATGGAAGAACACACATCTTCTGCAATCATAAGAGATCATTTCCACAGTACAAGACAATTATCTAAAATAACCAGTACTGAAGATGTTCAACCTATTCTGTGTCTTCCACTGTCCTGCTGAATGCAAAGTAGTAATCAATACAAAGGCCAGACATCTCAGATTCAATACCCATAACTTTACACACCATGCCTCGCCCAAAAATCATACTTAGATATCAATATGCACAAAATAAAATGCCAACTTATCATGCCATGAGTGCCAACTGATGTTGGTACTACAATATTTTTTGTTACTTGCATTTGCCTAATGTAATTAATAAACCTTTTCAAAAATGGTTTCATAAAAGAGAAATGCTTTCTTAATGCCTTTTTAAGTGTTTTTTGTAGGATAAATATAAAATATCTCTTTCATTTATCAGCAACATAAAGAAACATTACTAGAAATAAGGTTACAGGTAGGATTGGTGCAATAAAATGGTACAAGATGTGGGATGAGAAGTGGAAACTGTACAAGATAGAAAAAGTTCAAGATTCCAGTTTGTAATATAATCTTGGTATCTCAAGTGCACATTCAAAAACAGTTGAGAGAACCTACATAAAATTAATAGCAAACCATTTTAGAAGCATATTCCAGTAGTTTGAGAGTCAGAAACCATGTTAGTGAGTATAATTCAGAAGTTGTCGAGTATAGCATAAAGAGTTTTTCTTATTTCATAACCGATTCTATTGCATTTATTACACAGCTCTAGAATTAAATTACGATTAAAACAAGGTATGATGCTTTGGGTCAAGAAAATTGCATTAAGAAGATATGAAGAATTTATTGATTAAAAGAATGTGGGAAAGATTTTATCAGAATCAGTTTAAAAAAAAATTAATAACAGCTTAAATTTTCAACTTGCAACAAAGCTTTATAGCTTAAAAGATTCAGAATAAAATAATACACAGCATATGAAAAAATAGAGTCGATAGTTAAAAGGGAATTAGGTTTTTAGACAAAAAATGAGGTATTGGCCAATTATCACGTTTCAAAAATAATTGTGTGGAATTAAGCTCCTCACAGGCATAAGAAAGTAATTCAAAAAGAGAGGAATTTTTTAAGCACACAGAGCGATTTTGGCTGTAAATTCTGATAACATTTAGGCCACAACAGCAAAATTAAAGTTTAAAAAAAGATGGAGGATATGACCTATGATGTAGCAACAATAAGTTAGTATACTTTGAAAGGAATCTATAGGAAGGAGATACTGTAGCGTCAAGATAACCAACAGATAGGAAATAAAATTTGGTGATTTTAAAAGTTATCCCAGACAGATCAGATCCAAACTTTGAGATATGAAATGTACCAGATTTGTAACTACTCTGACACAACAGGAAAAGTGTGGTTTTAACCTCAAAATACTATAGGAATTAGGTTGTATCATACACCATAAATTATGGAATTTTTCATTGAATATGATGATAGCAGAATAAGCTGACATGTGTAAGAACTTAGGAATTAGGATGAATTTAAGGTTTTCTTACTTCAAGAATATTTATCTCAAAACCAATAGCACTTAGGAGAAAGACTCACAGAATCAAAATCAACATTTCAAGCACGCACTAACACACACAAAATTTTCAAGTCAATTGGGGAGAAAATAAGGATGAGTTTTGCACACGACCCCTATATGTAGTGCAAGATTTTGGAAATTCTATATAAGACCTGACCACACTATCTTCCTTCTCTATTGTTCGGGCAGGTGTGATTGAGTGAGGATGGATGTATTGCAATGCAGGGCAGATGGTTTACGGGGTTGCCAACCTTGACACCGGTTGATGTAATGTTCAGCTTGACTGCATAAACTTTTTGGGGTATCACTGAAAGTTGATTTTAATGTGTTTGAATAGTTCAATAACCTACAGTCATATATAATTTCAGGCAGAAGTCTGAATTCTTTCTAATCCACTGGTGTTGTACATGTAACCAATTTTTTTCTAAATTCATCAGTTTCAAATCAATTTGGATGTTGACAGCGTTTTCTTTAATTTTAACATACCTTAATCTCTTGGGGTTAGTACAAGTGGTTGGCAACCGAAAGGAATAATCTGTTATGTCACCACGCAGGATCAGAGTTAAGCAAGCTTTTGCATAAACCCCATGCAAGGGCATGTTTTAGCAAATAGAATAGGCACTTGAAGAGGATCAGTGATGAAAGAATGCCAAAGAAAATGTATAGTTTGAAATTGGAAGAGAATTAAAAATATGTGGATAAAGGTGCTAGAAAAGTGTGCAAGACAGAGGAGCAAACTGGACAGAAGTGAAAAATGGAGAGAGGTGGAAGGATAGGGGATCCTGCAGAGAATTATGTTCCCAGATAATCCAGCCAGAGGCTGGAAGCTGTTTAGGATGATGGTAACATACCATCTATCCTTGAAATCCTATATTATAATTAAACAGGTGATTTGTTTACTGTAACAATTGTTTCAGTGAAATTTTTTTAATGGTTCTTATACTGAAAATGGAAACTTGTACTTGTTCATTATAAAAAGACCATTTGTCAAACTAATTAGCAAACCTTGTAACTCCATTTTTTAAATTTTTTTCTAGTATTATACATTTTAGTGCCAACTTGAAGAAAAAACAAAATTCTACCAGTTTCAGCAATCCTCATAATTCCAAAACATTTAAGAATCAAGTAAAACTGATTTTTGCAAACCTCTTAACTCCAGTGTTTTAGTTTATGAGTTGGCAGACCTAGTAACTCCCTAGTTGAGCATTGTTGTGGTCCTGTTAAATGTGGCTCTATGGTCATTCTGTCTTTACACTGGGATGTTTTCTGTTTTATTGCTGAAGTCTAAATAATCTCAAAAAGTAAGTATTACAATCATTATTATTTCTACTATTAAGTTTGTAGCGTACTAGTTAAGTGTTGAAAATGTCCAGTAAATATTGGAGTTAAGAGATTTTCTACCAGGTTAATTTGTTAGCTTGGCGAAGGAGTTGAGAGGTTTTCTAAATTGTACAAAATGTTGAGTAGAGTTAATATTTTTACTGAGGTTATAAACTGTCTTCAAATATATTCATATCAAAGAAACAATTTTGAAGGTACGCAAAACATTTCACCTATTAACACAAAATATTACTCTTTCATTAATTTTCAGTTCAAATCACATAAACGGAATGCTACCTCTATATTAGAGATACGGGGGAAATTTTTTAAATTTTGTTAACTTCTATTTTTACTTATTTATACTTTACACAGTGTCAGGAGGAAAGACACAAGTAGAAATGGCCGTAGATGAAGCTTTTCCATAGAAATGGCCCTAGACCAAGATGTTCCTGTAAAAACAGCCTCAGGTGTTCCATGGGAACTTTTGTACTTAATGCTGATGGAACATTATTAAAAGTGAATGAGTCAAATGAAAATCTGACAAAGGAAACTAATTTAAATCTAAGTGAAGAGGAACGAATTTTGAAGAATTTTGACCTGGATAAAAGTACAAACAACTCATATTTACAAAATTCAGAGACAATTAAAACATTTTTGAGGTGTCGATTGAACAGGGAAATGAAGGAGCAACACCCTCCAGTGAGGTCATTGACAATGTTAGAGATGTTCAACTGGAGGAGCAGCCTAGCAAAAGAACATACAAAAAGAGGCATTATATAAAACCAGCTACTTGGAAAAGTAAAAAGCAGCTTGAAATTCGGAAAAGCTTATTATGTAAGAGAAAGTCTGATAATGGATAGTGGAGGTATGATGCACAAAGGAAAGAGCAAAATGAAGCCACGGCACTCATGTGAAATAAAAGATAAAAGTTTGTTACAATGTGCAACTGTCACAGATAAAGACACAGAAGGCAACTTTACAGTTTTGGGGCTATGAATGGCAAGGTAAAAAGCTATTTGTAAAATCTTTGACGACGAAAATTAGATTGAAAGAGGAGCAAAAGAAGCAAAAGGAAATATTCATGCCAGTATTTCTTTTTTTTTCTTTTTTTCTTTTTTTTTTAAAAAAAAGGAACCTGTAAAGTTTGTGTTTATAAAACAATTTTTTTAAACACCTTATCTATTGGTGAATGGACTGCACTAAACTGGCAAAATAAACCTCAAGATTCAACAGCAGGTGATCAGATAATGGAGTCGAAGATGGTACTATAACAGTGCCTGCCACAAAACATTTAGAAAGGCAAAGGAGGCTGAATCTCTTGAAGAGTTTTTTAATGCAATGCCTAAAGTTGAATCACATTATTGTCGGAAATTATCTACCAGATTTTATCTTGAGCCAAACTGGAAATTCAAAAGGCAATTATATTACTTCTACAAAGAGTATTGGGGCCAAAATAAAGATGTAACCCCACACTCTTTTTCTAGGTTTTCACAGGTGTTTGAAGATCAGAATCTAAGCCTATTTCAACCTAAGAAGGATTTGTGTGATATCTGAGAATCTTTTAAAACTGGTAACTATAGTGAAATTGATTATGAAGCTCACATTATAAGAAAAAATGAAGCATGAATGGAGAAAAAAGTCAGATAAGACAAATTTAAAATTCCTTACTTTTACTATGGATTTACTAGCAGTCCCCTAAATCAACTGTTTCAAGTATTCATTACAAAATAAAATTTCAGTTCATAATTTTACAATTTACAACCTAAATACCAATGCTGGCTATTGATTTCTTTGGAATGAAACAGAGGGCAGTTTGACATCAAATGATTTTGCAAGTGTTTTATCAAGTTTTATGCTTTCGCAGTTTGCTATACCGGAAGACCAAGAAAAACCTGTACTGTACAATGATTGATGTTCTTATCAGAATAGAAATACACACGTTTCCAACAGCTTGTTGCACATATCTATCATAAATAATGTGTTTTTAGAATATAAGTACTTGGAAGTAGGACACACGCAGACGGAGGCCGATTCTGTACATTTAGCCATTGAGCAGAGGCTAAAAAAAAAAAAAAAAAAAAAAAAAAAAATCAATGTTCTTGTGGACTACATTTTAGTGTGCGCAGAAGCAGAAAATCTGTCCCATACTAAGTAGAGTATCTTGGCCATTCTTTTTTCAGATCATTTGACAACTATCTGTATTATAAAAGTATACGACCTGGAAGAGCTGTTGGGGCGCTACGTGTTGTTGATGTAAAAGCCTACCACTATCTTCCAGAAGCTGATTGGACAGATCTACCATCACAAAAGAACAAAAACATGGCACCTATGTCTTTTGGGGCTCTTCCTAAGTTGTACAAGACAGAATCAAAATCAAAAGTTTGATGATCTGAAATCTGTTTTAGAATATGATTACCACACATTTTATGACAATATACCCTTTGTTTGATTTTATTTTTGGAATCATTAAATCAAGTGTTGTGTAATGTATAGAATAAGGTTCTAAAAAATAAAAAGTGTTATAGCAAGTTTTTTTTTCTTTAAAGTACATAGCACTTAAGTACAATACTACATTCTAAGAAAACCTTGTATCTCCTATGTATTTTGCTCTAAAACCTCTTAACTCATTAAATGAATTCAATTCCTGTAAAATGTGGAAAAATGCAATTTGTATAACCTCAATGAACATTAAAAAACTACTTGCATTAAAAAAAAAAAAAAAAAACGTATGATGGGGACACTGATAGAAATAAAAATCAGGTTTTTCTTTTCGTTTGTGTCAAGTTTGTCATTTGGGAGGTACGCGGTATGCTAATTAGTACGACACATTGGCATCAATTATCTGGAAGAATAATCAGTGTAGACAATCGATACAATAGGCATATAGAATTTAATATACCAACAAAAAATTGTATTGTATGGAACATCTACAGATTTATGCACAGTACATTAGGGAAAAACTAACAGGTATTATGTGTACACATAATTTAGCTACTAATTATGATTATTTTTTAAAAAAAATCTCAATCGAGACAATTTTTAAGGCTGAATACTAGCTCATGAAGAAAAAAAGAGTTAGCAAATTAGTTTTCTGTCCTGTCTTAAAATCAAAATTCTTTCATTAAATGACAAATTTGAAAACTGCATAGTGGCTATATTTTTTTCTGAGAAAAGATGGAATTAACTTCTATTAAGGGTAAATAAAAATGATAAAATATCAGATTTATAAAGACAAACATATTTTGATATGGTGGGGTTACGAATTAGTGGAATACATTACCTAAAATGACAAACTTTCGTCTGTTTCAAAATCAAGAGATTTTTACAATTTTAGGACAGCAACTGAGACACCCATTTAGCAGAGTTTCTGACGTTGAAGATTGCTGGCATAGACATATTAATAATAAATGTGCTAGAAACAATTTTTTCTCTACAACAAACACAAAGAAAATCCTTTTACTATTACAATGAGAATTTTGCAAAGAAGTCTCTAATCCACAGTAAATAAGAGATTAAATTGAAATAAAATGTAACTGAATAACAATTTCAAGCTGTTGAGCAGAAATAAAATGTACATTATAATAGCTGAATACAAGGAAGAATGGAAAAAATAAATAAACTCTTACCACAAATAGAGGCAGTAGTGCAGCAACCAACAAGAAAAGAACTAAATAAATGTTGAATCAATAATCAAATCAGATTTTACCTGCCCCCCTTTACCATCTCTCCTGTCTCTCCCCCCTCTTAATTGTGGCATTGATTACCGATTCATGTGATGAGTGTCAATGTAATCAGATACGATTTCCTTACCACGAGTCCCATCTACTCAGAGACTCACTGTCAAAATACTGTTTATACAAGATCTTCTTTATTGGGTTTGGCCCTGCCCTGATGCCTCAATCTATAGTAAGTGTTGGGTTTACTTTTTCTAGGCTCATTGGCTGAAAGTATTTTTCCTCTCAATGTTATCATTTTAATAGTTGGTAGTGTAAATGTAAAAATCACACAGCACAAATAATAAATAATTACTTTCAACCTACAGGAGAGAACAAGAAATGGTCTGTGATAAGAGATTGTGTGCCTGATCTTTAAGAGCTAAGAATATTTAGTAATCAACTTTAGTGAACTTATGTCAGAACAACAATGGTAAAGCTAATTAAAAATTTATAACATAAATAACTGAGAATACAAACTAACATATGGAAAAACATTTAATTTTTTGTGGCAATAATTATACTGTACCTAATTTTTCTCCAAAAATGAAAACAGCCTACAAATATAAGAAAAAATAAACAGTTAAGTAATAAAAGTTTATGAATTGCATTGAACAAAAGAGGGAGCTAATAAAATGAGAAGTGATGAAAATACATATACTTAACACAAATGAAGATTCTCTTGTTTTAAAACAAATAACATTGCCATCAAGTAAAATTTTTGCCTCTCCAGCCAAGGTTGAGTCTTAGTTTTTTGTATATATGACCCTGAAACAAAGCACTTGTTCATGCACTAGTAAAGCCCACACTCACAAAGGCAAAAAAGAAAACGCCGATGAGCAAATCAAATGTAAAGCAATGATCACTGTGTTGTGTGGTATCCACGGAAAATCCAGTTAATTGTAAACAGGTTTTGATCAACTTTTGTGAACATTTGAGAAGGAAAAGACCTAAAACATGGAAGAATCAATCTCAGAACCTCCATCAAGACAATGCACCAGTGTTCAAAATCTTTTCAATCACAGAATTTAGTTTAATTTAATGCACTACACACGTGAACTGGCTACACAGGTGGCAGGGGCCATGTGAAGTTGTGAAGTGCATTGGGTTTTAAGCTGAGGGAGGGTGACTGAAGAGGAAATTCATTTATGGACAGCCCAGATAAATTCAACACTGCGTGTTAGAGGTAGCTTAAAAGAATCTCGAACATTAAAATTTATAGTAGTTAACTGCCGAAGTGTTTGTAATAAACAGTCTGAACTCGAAAACGTTATTCGTAGTACAGATACTGATAATTTGCTTAAAACTGGATATAAGGTACACTGAAATCTTTAATAGCAGCATGGTTGTTTTACGTAAGGATATGTTGCATTCCTATGGAAGTGGTGTTTATAACTGTTAGTAAGTACCTCCAATGTAACAAAATAGATGTCGATACTGTATGTGAAATCTTACTGATAAAGCTCAATGTTGCTAGGTCAAAACTTGTGATAGGCTCCATCTATCATCCACCAGATGCAGGCGTAACTATTAACCAGGCCTTAAGGAATAATGTAAATAATATAGCTCATCAATTTCTGGATCATAAAATAATGCTAAGTGGTGACTTCAACTTGCCATATATCAACTGGACTGATTACATTCATGTTACTGGTGGCAGGGATAAAGCAGCTTGCAAAATTATTCTGCACCTTTTCTCATATCACAATCTTAAGCAGCTAGTAACTGAACCAGCACGGTGCCTAAATGGTAACAAAAATATTTCAGATATTCTCATTACCGATAGGCCTGAATTATTCACGGACATTTCTACCACCACGGGAATAAGTGATCACAAAGCTGGAATTGCTACAGTAAAATTAACAACCACACACAAGAAGAAAGGATTGTTTACAGATTCGAGAAGGCTTCAAAAGTGTGTTTTAGTTCATTTTTGAGGCCTAATTACTTTACCTTCATAGTAGCAAGGGGCACTGTTCAAGAGATGTGGCATAGATTCATACGTATAATCAGGGAAGGTTTGGAATTGCATATACCGAAATTGACAATCAGGGAAGGGAATGATTCCCCATAGTATACACATGACATTAAAAGGTTACTCAAAAAGCAAAGGAAGATCAAGAAGGAAGATGCGTCGAACTGATTTAGATAAGTTAGATGAGATAGTGGGACACGTTAAGAATGTGATGTGTGAGGCCTTTAATGACTTTCATTGCAATACTCTCTCTAAGAGCCTCACTGAAAACCCTAAGAAATTTTGGTTGTATGTAAAAAAAAGTTAGATGTAGTGACAACAATAAGCCAGTTCTAATACAAGACAGTCGGGAAGTTGAAGACAGCTGTAACAAGACTACCATATTTAACACCGAATTTAAAAATTCATTCATGCGCGAAAACATGGAAAACATTCCCACTTAATCACATTTTGTAGAATTAGAGATGGATCCAGTAGAAATTGATAGCGTAGGTATTGTAAAGCAATCAAAGCTCCTGAAGTGGGGTAAAGTGCCAGGTCACGATGGTATACTGGTAAGAGTATTTTCATTATACGATGAGGAAATTGAACCATTTCTGTCGGATATATTCTGCAAAATTTTTAGAAGTGAAAAAAAGTACCTCCTGACTGGAAAATTGACTAGCTAATTCCTCTTTTCATGAAAGGAGAATGGAGTGACGGAAGTGTAATAGGACCACTTCTTTTCTTAATTTTTATAAATGATCTAGGTGACCGCATTATATGCTGGTTATGTTTGTTTGCTGATGATGCAGTTATCTATAGGGAAATAAGGTGATCTGATGATTGCTTAGAAATTCAGCATGATATGGATGCTATTTCTGAATGGTGCCGTAAATGGCAGCTTACAATCAATTGCAAAAAGTGCAAGGCAATGCAAGTAAGTAAGTAACAAAAAGAATCCATTTGTTCATGAGTACAAAGTAAACAATTCAGTTGTTGACACAGCTGATTTCCTGAAGTATCTGGAGGTAATTGTACAAAGCAACATGAAATAGGCCTTGCACATAACTTCTGTCGTAGGCAAAGCTAATTCTAAATTACAATTCAACTGTCATATTTTGAGGAATTGTAATTCTCATTCAAAGGAAATAGCATATAAAACACTAGTGTGTCCACATCTGTATTACTATTGTGGAGTTTGGGATCCATATCGCAAGGGCCTGACTGACTCAGTGGAGAGGGTACAGAGGAGAGCCGCTCGATTCATGATTGGTTGTTACAGCCCTTATGAAAGTTTCACAGAATTGATACATAGATTGGGCTGGGTTTGTTTGGAAGACAGACGACGTCGTTTGCATTTGAGTTTATTGGAGAATATGCAAAATTCTTTGACTTAAGAGTGCAATGAAATACTTCCTCCACAACCTATTTAGGTCGCAATGACCAGAGGGATAAGATTCGAGAAATAAGATGCTGTACTGACACTTCTATATACATGGTATATACCAAAAGTAGTAGGACTGATTTTTTTAAAAAAAAAGTTATCGAAGATATCTTTACAATTCCTTAATCCTCTTCGAAATAGCACCCTTAAGCAGCTACACACCAAAAATTACGCTGCTGCCATTGGCCGTACGCCTTCTGGAATTCAGTTTTGGGGACGCTGTTGAGATCCCTCGTCGATGCTGCTTGAACGTCCTGGATTGAGTCAAACCGCTGTCCCTTCAGCTGCTTTTTCATCCGTGTGAGGAAGAAAAGTCAGATGGAGCCAAATCAGGACTGTAGGCGGGGTACAGCTACGCGGAAATGTCGATTTGGGCAACAATTGCCTCATGACGGCGCGCCTGGGCACGGCGCATTGTCGTGATGCAGAGTCCAGTTGGCGGAGATGACTTGTCGGACGCGATTCACTCGGTTCACTTGCAGGTAAAAGTTCGAAATGTCAGTTTCCATAGGGGAAACGAACTCCTTATGAATCACCCCACGATGGTCAGAAAACACGATCAGCATTGTCTTGATCTTTGATTTGCTCATGCGAGCCTTCGTTGGACGGGAGGACGTGGAAGGAAACTGTTGGCCCGATTCGGCGTTGTAACGTTGCTGCACCCCGCCTACAGTCCCAATCTGGCTCCAACTGAGTTTTTTTTTATATTCCCACGGATGAAAAGGCAGCTGAAGGGACAGCGGTTTGACTCGATTCAGGACGTTCAAGCAGCATCGACGAGGGCTCTCAACAGCGTCCCCGAATCTGACTTCCAGAAGGCGGACGGCCAATAGCAGCAGCGTAATTTTTGGTGTGTAGCTGCCTAAGGGTGCTATTTCGAAGAGGATTAAGGAATTGTAAATATATCTTCAATATTTTTTTTTTTTTTTTTAAATCAGTCCTACTACTTTTGGTATAGACTTGTATTCTTTCTTTCCCCATGCTATTCAGGATTGGAATGCGCAGAATTAAGGTTAGTGCTTAGAACCCTCTGCCACCCACAACATTTAAGAATTGCAGAGTATGGATGTAGATCCTCCTTGATTAATGCAATATTCTGAACCAGTGTCCTTTCATATTTTTTTAATTATGCCACCAACAAGCAATTCCCCCTCCACCATATACTAACTGTGCATCTAATAAGCTGACTCTTTTTGGTACTTACCTTCATTTCATGCTTATACACTGAATTAGACAACCTGTCTAGGTCCCTCAAAAATATGTTAAAGTGTAATCCTCTTACACAGCATTATGCTATCTACAAACAACCTAATCTTTACATGTAAACCAACAACACAAGTGTTTATTACCCTGTGGCACTTCTGTTTTCAACCTTCCCTAATATTTCATTTCCTACCATTATTCTTTGCTTTGAACTCTTTTGAATTTCTCAACCCAGCAAGTCACATACTGATTAAGCCTGACAGTTTTAACTTTATTTTATGACCATGACTGACTTTGTCAAATCCCTTGGAGAGATCCAGTGCCACATTTCATGATGAGAACTGTTCACCCAAAATTTTCTATTTTGCTTGATCGTTTAGCGACCGAGTCTTTTCTTTTTACTAACACTATTTTACATGACACAGAATGTATATATTCTGAAATCCGTGGTTAAATTTGAGAAAAGACTTAACTTACAACAGTGGAAATCTTTTTGTTCTTCAATGTAGCACGCATCAAACACATATATTCAGTTGGCTCTGGTAAGGGTTTCTTGCCACGAGCAGGATGTGGTCTTGTGCGGCCATCATCTGTAACAATTTCAGTCACACTGCAAAATATTGTTTCTTCTGATATTTTTGAGGAGGCAATGAGGAAGTCCTTAGATCATTTTAAGATTTTATTAATAGAAGAGAAAAATTCAATGATTTTTAATAATTGTTACATGGTTACTCACAGATTTTAGAAAATAAAATAAAAGTGGAATCAAAAATAATATATTTAATAATTTGATCATATTATTTTGCAATAGTGAAATGTTTTCAACAATCTATCAGAATGAAATCTCTCTTAACTGACAATGACAAAGGATATCAACTCAGTGCAGCAAGGAACACAGTTATTAGACAGTGAAGAGGGAGAAGACAAGCAATCAAGATCATTCAAGAACATGCTCCAAGCATCAGCTGACCCCATCAACCAGGTGTATCCCTGCCAAACCTCTTCCTCTGCTGTCTAACTTAACCCACAATGCTTCTGGCCCCACCACTTCCACACAGAGAGTCATTCAGCACACATGGCCATTGACCATTAAGGGTTATAAAAGAGCAATCACTCCAGGAACCCAACACTTCACTGGAAGATGAAACTGGAGAGCGACTTCAAAACATAGCATCCAATTGACACACACCCCAACTGGGTGGCCCAAAAATGTTTTATACATCATTTTATTTGCTGAGAACTATAGACAACACGAATCAATGTATTATAAAACCAGAAAGTAAAGCAGCCAGGGGTGTAGCTACCATAGAGCTAGGCGGTGCAGTGCACCGGGGCCCTCACGCTCGGGGGATCCCCCAAGAGCAGCTGAAGGGGCCCCCCAAGTGCAGCTCAGAGGGCCCACGGGCCTTGTGAACCTAACGTTACTGCTCAGGGGGCGCCCAAGTCGCCCATCTAGGCTGAGGGCCCAAAATAATTTTATTTTGCACCTGGGCACTTGTTGACCTAGCTACGTCACTGAAAACAGCAAATTAAATACAAAACTGCTGACGAGGGATGGAGTCATATTTACAAATAATGAATAAAATAAAACTGAAAAAGAGGAAGAATTTAACATAAGGTGTTTACTAGAATTAACACTGAAGTTGTGATGCAAAATTCTGCCCCACAATATTACACTGAGCCCTGATCTAACAATCAAATGACTCTGTTGTAGCACTTAATAGGATTTTTCAGTTGCTCTGAACCTATGTGTAAAATTTTGAACTTATATCTCCATGAAAAAGAACAGAAACTAAAATCAAAACTGAGAAAAGAAGTTAGAAGTTAATAGGCTGGTAAAGACAGAAAAAGAGAAGACTAAAAATGACCTAGCATTCACTATAAAATCTGTTAAAAATAAGAAACTGCACTGCAAGATTAAGAGAAAAGCCTCTGGGATAATAACAGAAATGGAATGCAAAGATGGAAAGATAGTGTATTATTTCAAGAAGATAGCTAGAGAAATGCAATAATATTTTGATTAATTACAAATAAAAATTGAAACTACAGCAAATATGAGGAAATGGAGCCATATAAAATTTTCAGCGCAATAGGACTAACATGGAAGATACTTCCTGGTCAAAAATAGAGAGATCTGTGTAGAGGATGAAGTTTTGTCACTTATCAGGTATAGAAGAATTTAATATAGAGTCTTTAAACTCTCTAGGATCCATTTGAATAAAAGTACGAAGTAATAAGAGCTATCTAGAAGGATATTAGAATTGAGGAAATAGATTATTTAATTACTTATTCAAAAAAGGAAATAGAGAAAAAAGTCTCAAATTACAAAGAAATAACACCTCTTTCAAAGTCTCGAAGTTTATGACCCAGTGCCAGAAGAAAAGATAAGGAAAATAGTTGAAGTAAATGTACAAAAATAGCAATGTGCATTTAGATTTAATTGGGCAACAATAGATCTTATCTTTGCTATAAGGATGCTTTCTAGTCCGATTTTTGGGTAGGTATTTGAGGCATCGTGAAAATTTGTACAACACTTCTTTTGTAATGTCTAAGTACGAAATCGAAGACCTGACTGATGGGTGATGGGGTAGAGTGGTATTATTAGTCTTGAATGATTTTATTTCAAAACTCTTTCATAAATATTTTTTTTAAAATTGAGGCATACTGAGCTTTGCACAGAGTAATATTTACACCTAGAAAAAAATATTTTTGAAAATACAGGCCAGTTAGGTGGGACTTTTTACCTTCCAGATGATCAGAAATGTTATACCTGCATGCAAGTGAGTATTTAATCAGCCACTGAGACCTATAGAGTTCAGATATGTGGTTACTGACTTTTAGTAGGACACTATTAGCTGTAGATCTTTTTTTGTTTACCTAACATTCTAATTTCTTGGCCATAAGAAAGCATGCTTAAAAGCTCATAGAAACAAGCAAGATATTATTTTAAAATTGGTATCAGGGTAATTAGCCTTAGTTATTTTCCATAGTTTTGTCACCTTTCTTATGTATGAGGGCAGTTAGTATGACTTAATTTTTATATATATATATATATATTTTTTTTGCTTATGGCTTTACACTTTGTTGTCATCAAGGTTGTTAGAGGTGGGATAGGACTGGGGACAAGGAACGGTAAGGAATTCGGCCATGACCTTTTGAAAGAAGCATCCCGGCATTCACTTGGATTTATCTAGGGAAACCATGGAAAACCCAAATCTGAATGTCCAGATGGGGATTCGAACTTACCTACTTCTGAACATGAGGCCAGAGCATAACTGCTCACCCACCATAGTCATAACTTAATGAAAGAGGATTAATTCCTTCCAACAGCATCCAATTAAATAAGAATGTAGGAATATTTTACAATACATCAATAATTTCTTTACAAACACAATTGGCTAAGCCATAGAAATGTTGGGATTTGGGACTGCTTAATTTCTTAACACAATATACCACATCCTCTATAAAAGTAAACTAAAGTCTGTATATTAAGAGGATGCATTTTATCTGAATTCTTAAAGCCATACTTGTTCAAAGTTATTACTCATTAATTTCAGTATGATCCTCATAAATATCTTGACACATCATCTGATGATCAACTTAAGTGATAAGGACACAATGGACATATGGTAAGGAGTGATTTTAAATTTCTGCATCTACTGGAGAGGGTGATAGGTGGAATATCTCATGGAAGTGAAATGTAATATCACACTGATCAATTATGCATTGATTTTGGGAGCAATGTTATATTGCTCTTAGATAATTATTGTTTCACTTATTAATACAATGAGTTTCAAATACAGGAGTTGGATAGAGTGCAAACATAGGCAGCTAGATTTGTTTTAAACAATAGCTAAAAAATTGTATAGGCCTACCTGTGAAGGTTGTAAATATAAATATGATCATTAGCTCAAGACAGGGAATAGTTAAACATTAGGTCCTTTATGGCTTCCACGGCTATCAAAACAGAACCATAAATCTGTACCAAAACAAAACTAAAAAAATAATGAACGCTCAAGAGAGAAATTTCGTTAACAACAATGAACAATGTGAGCAACACTTATCTGAGCATAATGGACAAGGCTCACCACAACTGCTACACAATTTCTTCAGTGTTCTTGATTTTAAAAATGACTGGCAGATGAATATTTTCAGTGAAGTCCTCAAGCGATGAGCAGTGGAAAGAGACTTATATGCTACATTTTAAACTTGGCTTTTCTGGGTTGCTGATGATGGTGATAGATGCACAAAATAATTCTTAATAACAGACATGCAAGCATTTTCATAATGATACATGGTGATATTATATCAGTTATGAAGTTATTATTATTAAATGCAATCACAATTGTAACAAATCATAGTCATTAGTTCAAAATGGGGTCAGGGGTAATATCTAGATCGCGATACCGCTGCAACCACTTACCGCTTCACGATGTAAACACTTCCAGTTGGAGAGAGTATGACGTCACTGTGTTTCCGTGTGTGACGTGTTCAGCCTTCGATTGATTTGAGAATACACGTTAGACCATAAAACGTAACCATTAGTAATAATAAAAAATTTACGGATTGAAAAAGTTAAAGAAAATTATTACTTGCACAGTTACTAATATTATTAAAATATGTACAACATTCCTAACTGATAATTGATATAATTCATTAGCGGTTAATATCATTAGTCACAATTCTATTGATTTGTATTTGATTCCGTTCTTCTGTATTTCCTTGCGTGGCTGAAACTGCTGTTAAAATCATTCATACGAAATAAAATATTTATAAAAACAAGATTTCGTCAATAACCGTTTGAGTTTATGTTGAAACGCAGCCTGGACCATACTAAAAGTGGTAGATACGATATAAATTGGGTTTCAGCAATATCATGTGCGACGGTTACATTTCACTATGGTCCAGGCTGCATTAAGATGTAAACAGCAATAGATACGACATAGAAATTAGGTATCTGCAATAAGGTGATCGATAGTTACGTTTCAGTGTGGTCCAGGCTGCATCAAAACCTCATCGCAAATGAATTTATTCCTGTTTCTGGTGCAAAATTAACAATTTCTCGATATGAGACGTATTAGCGATGGACTACTTTCCGTGCAAGGCCCCGTTAGTGACATTTAAAGCTGCAAGCGGAACGTATACGTCACATTCAGCAAGGTAGTGATGTCATACTTTCTCCATCCGGAAGTGTTTAAATAGCGAGGCGGTAAGTGGTTGCAGCGGTATCGCGATCTAGATATTACCCGGGGTCAGTTGTTAATCTTCAACAAGCTAGCAACTAAAAGACTCGTGGGGGATAAGATAAAATTCATGAAAAATTTCAAGATCTTTTAATTTACAACTTCCTATTGAGTCCGGTAGGCAAGCAGTAACGCTCAGCCCAAGTCCTGGGTTTGAGGACATGCTCAAATTGCTGACCAACCATGCAGATCATAGTTTACCAAAAACATTCCAGCCAAATGTTAGGTCATCTTTCAATGGTATCTACAAAACAGTTTCCAGTATCTGGCATAAATGTAGTTGTTATAATTAATATACATACTATGGTAACAGTACATCTTCTGGTGTATACATCTATCTGTTCTGTTACTTATTATTAAACTGTGAATTGACTCCCTTCCTCATTGCACAGAATCAGCATCTTATACTGGGATTTATGAAAAATGACATTTGTTGTATTCTGAAGCACATTACTAATGAAAGTATCAAAGATTACATACTGAGAATGAGCCAAAATTCTGCTGGACATATGAAATTAACATGCAAAAAAACTTTTATCATTAATGAACACAGTGAAATACTTCTCTCATTCTTGGGATGCAATTACAAGATGGGTAAGATTGATGACTACATAAATTATTTTTTTCATATAATTTTGAGTTGAAAAACACAGCAGAGATTAGTTCTGATGCACAACACACACTGCCAATCACACTTTACTGTGAACTGCATAGTGTAAATGCAAGACGGTAATTCCCCTGTACAGACTTCTGCATTTAGCCATTAAAGATTGATTACATACTCCCTGTTCCCGAATTACAAATGAAAATTTTCCAACCCTTTATGCGAGAAATTAAGAACTTCTTTATGGCTTTCATCTCATCCTTCTGACATACTACAGTACATCTTCTTTACAACCAGAATTCTCTTCATCTGCCTCCTGTCTTCTAATAAGTACCCAGTTGCCTCCTTTATCACATCAGTTACTAATTAGGCTACATACTGTGATAATGTCAGCATATAAGTAAAGCTGCCTCCTTCACCTCCCATAGCTGAAAACCATAATGCAGGTCCCAAACTGCCCCAACATATTCAAGTGATGGCCAGACTAACATTTAATATTCCAATTTTCTTACTTAAGTTACAGTGATATGTGAACAAGAATTAAACCCACTTTGTGCCCCTAATAACCAATAATCAACAAAAGTTTTCATTTACTAGTTGGAATGCACCTGTTGGACCGACTGTATCAGGGAAGTGGGATTGAGATGGGTTACGAACTTTGTATCGGGCTCTTGCTATGGCCTTATCAAGAGTGTAGGAAAATTTTCAGGTGTTGGTTGGGGAGTAAGAGACAAACAGGTTTCCAAAGTGGTAATGACCAATATATCTGAGACAGAGAAGGATTTCCAGGTAAAAATATATATGAATCATAAATTTGCATGTAGGAAAATTGCAATAGCTGTTAATAGTAATAAACTACTGCTTTAATAATTCCATTTCCATCCCTTCAGTATCTAGTGGTATCATCAAACCAGCTGCTTAATACTACCGGGCTTAAGAATCCAAATTCAGTTATAAATTTTACAAAACTTACATCTCTTCATCACCATCATAACAGATCCACCACCGCGAGCACGCTGAAACATTCGCGTCAGCTCCGTCAGAAACTAGAAAATAATGTGCAAATAAATACAGATGTCAATTAAAATTGAAGAATAAGTATGTTCTGCATTTAAACCATAATCTTACAACTTCGTTTTCAAGAAGAACCATACTATTTATAATTTCTTAGGCAACTTATGTTAAATTTTATAGCCGTGTTAGCGTCTGCTATGCTTCTAGTTTTTGTGCTATTATCTCTGGTTTGTTTTGAACACGTTTGACAGACCTACCATATATGTTTTATGCTATAAACTACACTGATAACATTTTAACAAGACTCTTGATTGAAAAAAAAGTAAATCTATTCCCAGCTCCTGAGTCTCGTCCTACAATTGTATAATAAATCTTTATTTTAGTTTTTTATGAGCATAAGGATACTATAGTCCGCTTCACCAATTTAGTCCACTCAAGGTCACACAGTCTTGCCTCCATCCCCTGCCCGCACTGCCCCCTTTACCCTCAGTGTAGCCAGCGGTGTTGTCAAATGTTCTTCCACTGCCAGTCGGTTCGTAGATTTCGCTGCGGTCGGTTTTGTTTTGCTAGTTTAAAGATTATTATTTTGTCTTTATGATGAGTGACGTTGTAGAACAGAATTCTACATGCAGTGCGTTGCCGAAAAGAAGTAATATCGGTGTTCGTGCAGGTCGTCCAGATATCAGAAAGCAAAGTAAAGTTGTCGTGGCAAATGTTTTCAAGTATTTCAGCAACCTTTCCTACAACGAAGAAGCCAGGAGAAACATTAACTTTGCTCAGGTACAAGCATTGACAGCGGAGGCTTGTGGTATTTCGAAGAAGTCGGTACAACGTATCGTCGGTATATTAAGTTCGGTAGAAACCGAAGATTTGAGCCCTGTTTTTGAATCACCAAGAAAGAAGTATAGGCGGGAACACAAATGCACTGAACTGGATGATTTTAATAAAGAAGTAGTTCGCAGAACTGTTTTAGAGTACTACGACAGAGGAGAATACCCAACGGCTATGAAAATACGGTCCGATCTCGCCCGTAAAATCAGCTATTCAGGCTCAGAAAGCTCCGTTCTTCGTCTTCTGAAAAGACTGGGTTTTAAATTTAGGAAATTCAACGACGGACGAAAATTTTTAATGGAACGCAGTGATATTGCGGCTTCAAGAGCAAAGTTTTTGCGAACAATGAACTCATTGCGAACAAAGGACACTAGGCCAATTGTTTATTTGGACGAGACTTACATTAACCAAAACCATACAAACAAATATATTTGGCATGATTCGAGAGGTAACGGAGGTCTTAAAGTTCCTACTGGCCGAGGAAGTCGACTTGTTATAGTACATGCTGGTTCTGCACATATAGGTTTCATACCAGGAGCCAAACTTGTGTTTCGTGGCGGAAAAAGTTCGTCTCTATCGGATTACCATACAGAAATGAACGGTGAGGTTTTTAAGAAGTGGTTTAGTGATATGTGTCGCTCGCTGGAAGAAGGATGCATTATCGTCATGGACAATGCCAGTTATCATTCCATTCAAACAGACAAACCACCATCTTCAAACTGGCGTAAGGGAGATATTATTGAATGGCTACGTAAGAATGGTGTTGAATTTTTTCCCCATGAAACTAGGGATGAACTTTTATGTAAAGAACAAGTTCGAAATGCCAAGAAGGTATTCGAATTGGATCAATTGGCAAATGAAATGGGACATCAAATTGTTCGCCTGCCACCCTACCATTGCCAGTATAATCCAATCGAACTCATCTGGGCACAAGTAAAACGGGATGTCGCTAAGAAGAACACGACCTTCAAACTTGCCGATGTGGAACGACTTACACACGAGGCTTTAGACAGTGTTACTCTAGAAGATTGGGCAAATTGTGTAAGACATTCGGAAAGATTACAAGAAACTGATTACGTCAAACAGTGCGCGAGGGACACAGAAATGGATCAGTTCGTGATACAGCTGGGAGAGAGTAGCGACAGTGATCTTCAGTCCAATGAATCCGAAGATGAATAAGTTACGGAGAGGATAATGGCTCACAGCTCTGAAAATAAGCCAGTTTGTAAGTTTTTCAATCATTTCTTTAGTAATTTTATTGAAAGCAGACATTGCGTTACCTTTATTTTTATTAAGATGAAAAGATTTTTTCAGGAAACCATTTTTATGTGTATTTTGTCATGTAATTCTCTGTTAAGATAATATTTCTTACATGAGCCTGAATTTGAATATTTTGAGAAGGTACGGTAGCTACGAGTATCTCGCTCGTCGTAATTGACGGAAGCCGTTGGCCAGTGTTGGACGCGAGCGCAACGCGATAACATTCGTGCAGATAAATTATTAAACAAACCAGAAGGATTCGTTTAAAGATGCTGTTGTTTTTTCTAAAAATAATTTCAATATTTTCTCACAAACTTTCTCGCTGGAAGTTATCACGTGAACAAACAGAACGGAAGTTAGTCAGCGACAACTTTTTACATTACACAAAAGGGACAAACAAGAGATTCGTATAACTTTAAATTTTTTTTTATAACATTCTTCGCTATATAATGAATATAAAATGTTCTGTGCTAATCTGTTAACTTTCGGGAAGCCGCATAAATTTTTTCAGGTATTTTTTATCATTGGTTTAGCTTTTTCGGTTGGTTGAAGTAAAGAAAGTATTTCATTCGTAAAGTTCATGGGAACTAGTTTTTATTTTTTTTTAATTAGTCATGTAAATATTTCGAGTTAAAAATCACATCACCTTGTTCCACATATTCAGTATTATTTTTTAGAATTTTTCAGCACATATTACTGAAAGTTGGTTTTTCTGAAAATTTGCAACATTGTATGGAGACGCATTGACCTTCGCAGGTCTATTTTCGTGACGACTACTATAGATTTTTTTATGGAAATTATGCAGAACAAAAACAGTGATTGATACGATAAAGGAGCAAAGTTGGAAGTCGTTGGAAACTGGGAGATAATAGGCGAGTTATGAGTGTGTTTGGGGTGTACTAGGCACATATAGACCTAGTAATCAGTAGAAGAATTAATAGAAATACATGAAAGAGAAGGGATGCCCGTGATAAAATGATCCTTGATTTCAAGAATAAAGTAGTGACTAGGTAAATTACTTCCGGTGCATTAGCGCCATTGCAATTAAATTTAAAATATACTTCGTTTCTGCACATGCCTAGCACAATAAGCACTGATCAAATCACCGAACAGTCAGATTCTTTTATTTGGTAACATATATATCGCTCTACATTACGGCACTAGTATTGTCTCTGTTACGGCATGTGACATATATTACAACTTTGAACATTGTCATAATAGTATTGTCTCTGATAATACAATAATATAATGATACATTGATTCAACCTTACTGTCTCTGACAAGTACTGCTGACAAGCGCGTTTTCCAAAATTCTCATGTTAACCTAACCAGCACTGTTTTATTAGTTCAAACTTCAAAGGTATTTAAGGGTCGTATAGAATATTAAATTTGTTACTATTTGGTATGTAATTACGGTTATTTTGTTGAGTTATAAATCAAGTTGAAGGTATTAGGTTAATTTTACATGGCATGACTGTGAATTTACTTTGCAATGTAATACCTTTTTTTTTTATATTCGAATAATAATTATTTTCAGTGTTAAATTATTACCTGATACTTAGCCAGAGAAAATAAAAAATTCAATTACCTATTTTCAGATTACAATTATGGATCACAATTCAGTGCCTGTTGTGAAAATATATAACAAGCAGGGAGTAATTCTATCTGAAATAAAAGGTAATAAATCAGAAAATTTGACAGAATTTTCTCAAACACTCCGGAATGTACAGAAAGAAGTTAATAGTTTCCTCACCCAACTTATTCAAAACCATGTGAACACTGGGAACATTAAAGGCGGTAAGTTGTTTTATTAATATTAAACCATATTTCTTGTGTAAAGCAATGAATTTTCAGTAGTATTCCTGATGTGCAGAATTAATAATGTTGGATCTCGGTTTTCTTAACTATACACCATCTAATGCCATCAAACACAAAATTAGGTACACATGATCCGTAGGCAGTAATAAAAGTAAAAAGACATGCACCTGACACAATGGCGCACTAAAGCTTCCACAAGCGACAATATTGGCTGATCATTAGTGGCATTTTGTAAATATCTTCGTTGCCAAGGTAGCATCTTAAAATATCATTTTAATTTTCAGACTGCTATATTATAGCAGAGGTTATGGTTATGTTGAAATGCAGTTTGGATCAGATTAGAAGCTCATGCACATGGACAAAGTAGATTGCGTATATTCATGAAAATTTTGGCGCTATATTACATTTGCTGTTGCAATGTAACGGTATATTCACTTCGTATCAGAAAAACTTCCAAGCTATCTTACATTCCCTGTGGCCCATTGATACTACAGATATTTTAAGATGCTATGATTGGTGACAAAGATGATCACAAATTGCCATTGGTGATGAAATGTTTATGGTACATTTATTTTTGCTTCAATACACACTTTTTCTCGAATGGTACTGCCTAGTAAACATGTGTACCATATTTCAAACCAAAAGGACAATTGCTTCTGGGTATGCCACTGTTGCACAGTCACCCTATTTTTGTCTGATGTCATTATAATTATGGTTTTTGTGGTATAGTGTGTGTCTTTTGTTGCATTTAGAGCTGTTAAGCACTGAAAATAAGATAGGATAGGGAAAATCACTAATCGCCACAGATGAAAGCAGGTAAGCCAGACAAACACAAAAGGCACACATACTTCCCAGTAGTTCGGTTTGGTGAGACATGAGGTAGGAGAAAGAAGTGTACAATTCGGGACCTACCATACAAGTGAATAAGTAGAAGAATTTAAATGGATTTGGCTTATGAGGTACCACATTTTGATTTTTATAACCCACTGTTTTTGCTCCCATTTTAAAAGATAAATTTGGTACTGGTACTGAGATAAGTTTTGTTTACCGTTTTGAGTAAGATAGAATCAGCTTTGAACTAACAGTATTTAGAGTAGGAGATTCTTACCACACCCACTTACATTAAAAGAAATATTTCATCCCCTACTTGCAGTTTTATCTTTAAAAAACAAAATGCCTACTTATCAGTGCTGACAATGATATCACGGAGGAATCCCTCAAATTATGTGATGTCAGAACTAAGGTGTGACAATATTTTCTTTTCTAGATAAGGGGGTCTGGGAATGGAATAAATTACCAAGAAAAATGATGAATAATTTACCAAAAACACTGAAAGAATTTAAAGTTGAAATGTATAGAAGGCAAATGTAGGCAGATACGGGAAGGGGGGGAAATGGGTGTATAACGAAAATTTTGTCATCTCCCTTAATGTATCTCAAAATTGACGTGTTTAATGTGAAATGCGGCCCAGAACAGAGAAAAATTTTGCCATAGTTAAAGTTGATGATGAATTCATATTTAACTCGGCGAGACAAATAGAAAATAAAAAATAATTTTTTGATATCTCGCTTAGTTGTCAATATATTTTATCTTAAAAGTGATTATGTTAGAGTGAAATCCGGCTTGGACCAGAAAAAAAACATCACCCAAACCAGTGGATCTACAAGGTGCAAATGCGCTATATGTGTATTATTTTCTTTCTAGTGGTTGTTAGGTTGAAATACAGTCTGGACCAGAAGAAAAATCACCAAAAGCACAAGTAACTATACCTACAACTATATCAAAAAAAAAAAAAAAAAAAAATCTTTATTTTAGATTTGTTTGTTGAATTCTACAAGAATTCATCATCAGATTGTGGCGCCACGGCAATGATAAAACTGCCATATTAAGTATAAAAAGAAGTGATCTCACATGAAAAACATTGTTTAATTGTGTAGGTTGATATGATCCCTGGACCAATAACATTAACAATGTAACATTTTGCAATATGCAAATCTGTAGGATATTTTCATTTATGCATGCCATGTTTGTTTCGTCATTGTGTGCTGTGAAATAGTCCTGGCTGTAATATATGCTGGGAATACTGGAGATTGTGATGCCATTAGGAATTGGTATGATAATGCCACAATAGTTAACACACCACTATTAATATGTTCTGAAATAGTTTCAGCAATATTATGTTGGTCCAGGTTGTATAAGAACCTAATTTCTGTTTGAAATTAATACAGCTTGCAATTGACTACCACAGTATTATGACCTCATTAGTCAACACAGGGGAATGTTTTTTGTAGTGGAATCACATTCTCCGGTGATTGACAAGAATCTTAACATTGCCAGATCGCAAGGAAACTGACATTGATATTTCTTTTTTTTCATTTGGCTTTTACACCGCTAGGCATATTTATATTTAATATTAACATAAAATCACTGGAATATCAAACAAGCCTAGACGTTACAATTGGCCGATTTATCCAAGCAACCAATTGAATGAATTTACTTTAATGGGAAATTATCTAATGAAGTTAGATTATCAAAGGATGACAAATATGCACAATATAAAACGATGGTAAATGTCAGCAATTAAGACATATGTATATGAATATTAATCTCGGGCGCCGTTAATTAAAGAAAATATGGAACTTGTGATTTGCAAGGCCTCCACAACACATAATGTTCGATAAAAATGCCAGCTAGCTCAGAATTAGGTCTGCTTGGTGAGCATAACGGGTCATTCGCAGTCTCAAAGAACACAATGATTCCAGACCTGGCGAGTGAACATTACCATCTCATAGACAGTAGCACTGGTGTTTGTCACAGTCTCTTCCAGTGCGATGTAGGATCACCAGCCTGTGACCATAGGCTGGTTATTGTCCGACGCTCCAAGGGTCGAACCATCTCGGACTGTCGTCAAGCCAGAAGTCCCTCTCGCTCTTGGGAAAGATGGCCTCCTTCCTCTCGGCCAAGAAAACATGTCGGGGCAGAAAGAATAAGCCCTGCTTTAACTTATGAAAACCCTGAGGATTCTTGTCATTGGCAGGTCAGGCTTTCTGGAAATCGTGTGATGTCGTAGCACATTCAGATTCGCAACAATTTTTGCCAGCGTTCCCTGCGCGTCAGTTAGGAAGGGTTTGACCTTCACCGCCTCGCGTCCCAAGAACTGGGCGATGCGATGGCCTTGAACGGCGACAGTCTGCCGGTCCATTGTCCCTAGGCGTCACAGTGGTGGGCTAACGGCACTACTTCCGCCCCTTGGTTGAGCTCTACAGCCCTTGCTTTTAAACAGAAATCTTACACCCGCATATTTGTGCTGAGTCCTCTCAAATAAATACCCTTGCATATTAATTTAAACATATACAATTTGGGGTGCCTGAGATCAGTTTAATTAATCTAATCTGAATGAAATAATTTGAATTATATAAATTGTAGTGTGTCGTAATAACGTGCTGCTACAACACTTACACCTGAAGTCAACAGCCAGTTTATGTTGATCATCTCTTCTCTTCCACTACTAATTTTTCTATCAGTACTCGTTCAGGCCTCATTGCCAAAATATATCTTAAGGTCCGTTCCTACGTCACGTCGTAGGCAGGACACGCCTTTCATCTTCTACTGCCTGGCGGTGGGTCAAGACGCGCCGTACCTGTTAGCTTATGTGGCAAAGATGAGAGGCGTCCCCTAACAGGTGCAGAGGTACACGCTGTGGGAACCCAGCTTTATACATGCCCAGCACTCTCTTCACCTGACTTTGATATTAAATTGACTCTCAACGCAGATATTTCCAGAGCAGATAATCAGTTAGCCAAGTGCCTCCCTAGTGTGCACTGTCCAGCTTAGTCTTACTATCAGCTGATGCTCCCTGGTATTTAAACTTTATACCCACAATAAAGGGAAAAATACTTAATTTTTTTCTGTAATTTACTTAACAAGCTGACTCTTTTTGGCATTTACCTTCATTCCATTCTTGCACATCCATCTATCTATATCCTTCTGCAGTTTACAATCCTTTCTTTTTGTAATCCTATTATTCGTCATCATATCTACAATAAATCTAACCTCTGACATTAAATCAGCAGCAGAATCATTCATTAGGATAATAAACAGCATTGCACTCTAAATACTACCCTGATGCACTCCTGATTTCCACCTTCTATGTTACTGCATTTTCCACCAAGACTCTTTGCTTCCAAATATAAAGTTTTCCTCTACTCGGCAAGTCATATTGAGACTCAACTCAATTGTTAAATCTAATCACTACCATTCTGTTATTATGTCTGCCATAAA
Organism: Vandiemenella viatica; assembly: GCA_031002005.1. Classification (NCBI taxonomy): domain Eukaryota; kingdom Metazoa; phylum Arthropoda; class Insecta; order Orthoptera; family Morabidae; genus Vandiemenella; species Vandiemenella viatica. Next base: position 141,142,706 of record JARYHS010013631.1, on the reverse strand, counting down.
TTTTGGAATGATCCAGTGCCATTCATATCAAACTGGCCTTCTTTTTCATTAACATCTTAAATATACTGCATATATCCTGTTAACAGAGATTTCCATGAATAACCTCATCTAAATCCATGCTCCTCACTTAGAAACCCCTTCTTTTCCTCAGATTTTTCAAATTTTATCAAGCTTTCCGCCAGTTTTTCCACTACTGAATTCAAATTAATGTTTCAGTATTACTCAGTGATTTTTATCTCCCATCTTTCTTGAACTGGTACTACTATAAAAAATTACCAACTTTGTGGAATATTGCATGTCCCCACACTCAAACTAAAAAACAGTTCTGCACATAATGCAATGTCGCCCCACTTAATTTTGACATATTTGTAGTGTTGATAGCTATACTAGATGGTTAAATTTTCTGTACTGAGAGGACCCACCGGAATGTGCTGTTTGTGGCGTACCTTTGACAGTGCGCCACATTTTAACTGACTGTGTGTTATTTTTAGACTTAAGGGCAGATGTTGGCGTAGCCAACGATCTGACCTTTATTTTAAATGACAATGTAGCTAAGGTTTTAAAGTTTTGTAGCTTGGCCAGTCTTGTCTAAAAAATTTTGGGCAGATTGACGTAGATTTCGGAATGGATTGGGGGCGTTTTACAGGCAACAATCCATGAACCATCCTTCCCTTTTAGATTTTATATCTGGCTGGCCCTTTTACAACCAGCCAGTTAGTTCGATGCTTTGATCTGGTGGGCCCTACTACAGCCAACCAATCAATGTTTGCACTTTTAATTTTTATGGCCCATCTACAGCTATAGTTTTAGTATTATATTTTGTTGTCTGTGTGGCCGATCTTTTTACAGTCGACCATGCAGATAGTATTTCATTCAGTTTTTTAGATTTTTTTTTTTTTTTTGCTGTTATAGTGGCCGACTCCTTTACAGTTGGCAACACTGGTGGCAATCCTTTTTTTTTTTATGCCACACTGTCATTCCAGGTGATTGTCAGGGCACTAATAACCACTATGTTGACCTGCCCTAAACCCCGAACAACAACAACATATAATTTCATAGTTTGCTTATTCTTACTAATATTGGAAAGCTCCTGCTTGATTAATATTCCAACAATCTATTATCTTGGTTCTTTGGGTGGAGCCATGTCGATTTGTTAAAACCTAAAGTTTTGGCCTTCGTACTCTGGTCTTCATCAGAGGACTGCCACTGAAAATCAAAGCACGATGTCCGAAATGTTAGGTTTTAACAAATTGACACAGCTCCACCCAGAGAACCAAGATAATACTTACGACAGCCGCGGAAGCCTGCGCAATTTTCCCAACAAACTGGCTGTTAAAATCCATAAAACCCATTACTGCTTGAGTTGGCTGTGAGTGAGAGAGACCCTTACATAGGTTTTAACTCTCAACACCCTACCTTCATTCCAGTCATTGTAAGGCAATTTTGACCAATCTTGAGCCATGCTGATGTGGTCATTTCTGCCACTTTAGATCAGACAAAACACATTACAATTGAATACCACCATTGTAGTTCCCCAGGGCACTGATTCTAAATGGCACTAGCTAACTGCCCTTGTGTTATACTTGGAAAATAATTCTTTCTTAATGAACTAGTACTTCAGGCCATGACATCTTTAATATCATAAACTTCAGTAGAACTAAGAAGGTTTCTTCTTGCCTTTCTCAGTATTTCCTCTTTGGGCATAGTGTTTTTCAGGCATGCAACAATAGCACCTATCTGTAGTGATAATAATTCCATGTTGTTTCATATGCTCCTTATTTCTCTGCTGCTGCTGCTATAGTCTATTCGTGACTTGAAAGAAAAAGTGAAAGTGACTTGTAACAGTTTCTCAAATGGCAAAAATACTATGGGGAATGATGATTTTTCTGTTAATGGCTTAGGTGGTGAAATGATGAATTGGTATCTCCCATCTGTCTCAGAAATAAACTTTTCCAATTTATACAGCAACTTTCTTAATATGTAGGACTTGAAATTGTACACATGGCACGTAATCCCTAATGATAGTGGCAGTAGTTGTGCCTGCAACAACAGATCCTGATTATGGTAGCAATCTTTGGAACTTTAAAGAACAGTTTTTTATTATTATTATATTAAATTAAGAGGGTGAAAATAAAATTGAATCTGAACAGTTACTTCTATTTGTGTGCCATAGTGTACTTTAGTTGCCTAGACTAAAAATGTTTTCTTGTACAGCAGTGTTCACAATTGGGTGCTAATTTGTTTTTTGCAGATGAAACTGAAGAAAATGAGGATGATAGTGATGACTCTGATGATAATTTTACACAAAACAATAAAAGGAAGAAAATGCAAGTTAGTATATTTGGCAAGTTGTCTAAGCATTGATGATTCTATTTATATCTTGGAAGATATGTAAACAGTGCTAATTTTATTCTATTCAGGTATAAGTCATTTGCTAATTTTTATTTATTTCTGTTATCAAGTTTCTTATTGTCTTGGGCAACAATGAGTAAGAAGAAAAGCCATGACATAACATTAATATGGAAAGGAAATATAAAATAAACCCATCAGTTGCTAGAATTGTATGGAAGAGTGTTGAAGTGACAAGAAGGCACTTTTTTTGCCACTGCAGCCATTGAATTTTTGTTAGTGTTGGGTTAATTTTCTCTTTCCTTGCCATATTATAGTTTCATATAACCAGTATATCTAATTATCTTTATTATATTGATGAGAAGAGGGCTGCAATGTTTTGTGCCACTCCAGCCCTTCTGTCTTCAGTTTGTTATAAATATTATATCATATTATAGCCCTATTTTAAAATATTTTGCAGCCTTAGTCAAAACTTTTTTAGTGCTTAAAACTAAAAAAAAGAAGGAATGAATAATAGATTAATATTTTTTCTGTTATTAATTACAGATTCAGTGATTCAAATGGTCAGTGTTCAGGTTTAATTGTGTGTAAATTCACTTCCATTAATTTCAACATAAGTACATGTTGAAACTCGTCCAGTACTTTCCTGTATGACATCATAACATTCTATGTGTGGCATGTACACAGCATGCACAATTGCAAACAACACTGGCAGGAACTTCATGGGAATATATATGTGTTAACATCTAACCTAAAATCCAAATCAATCTCAAAAAAAGATTAGATGACTTGTTAAATATCTCAGTAGTAATAACCATCAAATATTACATAAAAAATAATTAGATTATTCCAAATACCAGAAATCACATTCAAAAGACATGTCAGTATAATTTTTCCACTTAAATCTATCATTATACTCCAAACCACATAATATCATTTATACAATTCCTGTTTAAAAAGTATATATATTTTCTGACAGATCAAAAACATATTTTTTTTTCAGTTTTAATCATAGAAATGATAAATAAAAACCTATAGTCATCTCAAATTGAACTACTACACTCAGCTCAACAACCAAAATCAGTTCTACAGATGTTTATCGATAATGGCTGGAAAGACAAATTTCCAAATACTTGGTCAGCTCTCTGCATTATCGAAACAATCACGGTTAAAAGTAGCCAATGGTGAACATAGCTTTAGTAGCTGAAATTTATCAAAATGTATCTACAATTGATATTGGTAGAAAAAAATTTCTTTATCTCATCTTGCCACTGAGATAGCTCATCCATTGTCTTATAATGACATCATAATATATATATATATATATATAAAAATAAGATAGGATAGGGAAAATAAACAGTTACCCGTCACTTACCACAGATGAAGGCAGGAGGGCGAAACACGTAAAAACACAAAAACAAAAGAATTACACAATATTTCGACTTTTCAGTCTTACTCATGTAGGAGGCGAGACATGTGGCAGGGGGAAAGATGTGGTCACATCCGAGCCCGCCACATGAATGAAGCACAGGCGGAAAACGCGTGGTAGTGGAAGAATTGTCGAGGGGGGGGGGGGGGGAACAGGCTTGACCAGCGATAAAAGCTGGTCAAGCCTGTTCCCCCCCCCCCCCCCCCCCCCCCTCTCGACAATTCTTCCACTACCACGCGTTTTCCGCCTGTGCTTCATTCATGTGGCGGGCTCGGATGTGACCACATCTTTCCCCCTGCCACATGTCTCGCCTCCTACATGAGTAAGACTGAAAAGTCGAAATATTGTGTAATTCTTTTGTTTTTGTGTTTTTACGTGTTTCGCCCTCCTGCCTTCATCTGTGGTAAGTGACGGGTAACTGTTTATTTTCCCTATCCTATCTTATTTTCATTGCCTCGCGGCAGTTTCTTTGTTTCCTTTATCCACATTATATATATATATATATATATATGTACAAAAGCTAGAAAGTCTTTTTACCATAAGAGTTAATTAACCCTAAGGCTCAGCTAAAACTGACTTGTTGTATTCAATTGATGTTATGATGATTAATAAGAAACTCTGTTAGTAAATATAAGTTTAAATAAATTATATTAATTAATAAAAACTTTTGACTAAATTTCTATCACCAACATAGAATTTTGCTCCATCCTCAATACAGGTGCTACGCATAAGGGCTGGATATAGGGGACTCAAACCAGTGCGCTTGCCCCATTTGGTAACTTTAGTGAGTAGTAAATCATGTTTGAAAAAGCAGTAAATGGCAACTTCTTGTGACAGCAACCCTTTTTATATCTCTGCTGCCCCAATCAGCAGCCATCAAGGGGCTCCATTCTGCTCTGGGTGGCAAATTCATGTTTTTTCCTCAGCTCAGAAAATTGTAAGATCTGTCACTGGAGGACAATGCCATTAGTAAGGTCACCAAAGCTTCGCTAATGCAGAGAAACTGTTGATGTGACTATTAGGTGCACTGTTATGATTGGTTCTTTTAATCTTAAGCAAGCATGCATATGCCTTACTAGAACGCTCAGTCTTGGCTCGGCAACAATTGAAAATGGAACTTTCATTGGACACTACAATCAATTGTGCAGTTATTTAGTTCTTGAATCCAAAAAGCATTGAGCCTGTTGAAATTTATCACCAAATGGCAGAAATTTATAGAGAATTGTCCATGGGTCAAAAACGTTGGCATACTCAAATTCATGAGGAACAAAGGAGTGGAAGACCATTAATTTCTAATGATTCAGTCGCGAGGTAGATCAATTCGTGCTTGAAGATTGGTGGATCACTTTGGATAATCTCTGCATTTTGGTTCCTGAGTTTTCCTAAGGCACCAACTAAAGGTTTTTTTTTATTACTATTTATTTATTTTGAAATGTTACAATGTTGGATGGAGTGCACAAGACGGGTTGACAGAAGACCAAACGATTCTTCTCAAGAATTTCTTCACTGCAATGCAGATAAGGACAACTTATTGGACTTGATTGTCATGGATGATGAAAACTGTGAATTCCACTTTACTATTGAGACCAAAAACAATCACATGAATTGCCTAAACTGCACAAATTCAGACAAATACAAACTGCCACTAAAGACATGGTGACAGTTTTAGTTGATTCATACGTGTTGGAGGCAAAAAAAAAAAAAAAAAAAAAAAAAAATCAAATGGCCAATTCAGAACCAAAGAAGAAGGTCAAGGAAGGGCATAAGTGCTCTTCATGACTGCACAGTGCCCCTCAAAACATCACTCTTCTGCATCACTCTTGATTGGAACACCATCAACCACCTTCCATATAGTCTGTACCTGGCATCTAGTGTATACTGTCAGTTCCCTAAGCTGAAAAAGCATTTGGCTGGCAGGCATTTCAGCACAGACAAATAAATGGATGAAAGGTGAAGATAAAAAAATACCTCAGTAACATGGCAGTAAAATGACACGATATGGGCATTCAAAATCTGTCACAGCATCTACAAAAAGTTATCAACAGCAATGATGATTATATAGGAAAATAGATAGTTGTTCAATCTTACTTTTGGGATTGCCCTGATTTTACATATTAAACTGCCCAGTATTTATGACCCCTCATAACCTCAAAATTTACTGTGGGTTATTTAAAATTATTTATTAAACTTTACTATCAGTTTTATTGGCAGAAAATTTCTGTTGGATGAATTGTTAACCTTTTGGCTAAGCAACTCAAGACACAAAACTTCTATTACCTTTCATGAGATAGCAGGAATGGGGATGTGTATAACATCAGATTATACATAAGCTTCTAAAATTTCAATATTGACTTAAGTTTTGATGGTGGTGGCATTTCTGATAATCAAAAACATATAAGAATTGGTAGTTCCTGTTGTTGGTAAGTGCTATGTTTAGCATCCCCATCCGGGCATCCAGATTTGGGTTTTCCATGGTTTCCCCAAATCACTCCAGGCAAATCCCGGGAAGCTAACTTCAAAAGGTCATGGCCGAATTCCTTCCCGTTCCCTGTCCCCAGTCCCATCCCACCTTTAATGACTTCAGTGAGGCATAAAGCCTTAAGTAAGAAAATAATGTTTTTGCATTTAAGGAATCTTGCAAATAATTATAGAAGTGTTGTGGAGATTTTACTCGTTGCTCTCATCATGACCAAACTTTTTGTTTTGTCGCAAAAATCAGAACAGATAGAAGATATTTTGCTTTTGTTTCCAAGCCACCATATTGAGTAGAATTTATCAGCACTGTTACAGAACAGGGTAGTAGATTGGTTCCTCATAGGAACAGTGTATATCATTTAGATGTAGTAAAAACAGACTTCATTCACAGCAACAAAGATTTATTTTGTATGTGGTTTCAAAAACAATTAATAGATGTTTCAGTTGACATGTTTTCTAAACTCATCTTATATGTTAACAAGTATCCTGCTTTAAAATATATATATAATATATATAACATTTGGATAGGAGAAAAACCACTGCTTACCATAGAGGAGGATTCCTGCGGCGTCGAGACACGGAAAAATCACGTACATATAGAGTATAATTTTTGAGCGTATGGCCCTTCTTCAGTAGTAGTGAGATGGCTGCATGTTGGAGGCTGGCAGCCAACTGAGTAAGCCCACAAGCTCATGGTGGAAGGGGGAGAGGGAAACATGGTAGGAGGTGAGGATGGGCGTAGAAAGGCATAAACTAGAAAATAATAATAAATAGAAAATAAACCTGTACATAGGGACCTGTTGTGGAAGCACGTTAGACGTCAGCTGATGGTCCTAAATTGCCTTTCAAGTAAAGGATGTATGCGCAAAAAACTGCCAAATATGTGAAATAAAATTTAAAAAATGCAAAATTCGATGTTACAAACTACAAAAAGATAGACTCTGGTGAGTGATAGTTCTGTGGGAAAAGGTAGGAGGTGTTGCGGATGGGTGGTAGGAAAATTGGTGCTATCTTAAATTTAGTCCTGGTGGTTGTCTGGTACCCAGTTGGCACTGATAAGCCAGTTCCCACCTTCTGAGTTCTGAAATGCTGCTTTTGTCTGAGAGGACTCTGATGGCACGGACCGCAAAACAAGTGTTAAAATTGTTGGTGCCATGAGTGGTGGCATGATAAGATACAGGATGGTCAGGGTTCTGAGTAAATACCGATTGTCTGTGGCCATTCATTCCAGTGGATTTGTTGTCAGACCAATGTAGGAGGCTGGGCAATGGTTGCAAGTGAGTTGATATATAAGGTGGGAGGATATACTCGTGTCAACAGCCCCAAGCTTTGTTTCCTTGCAACAGATCCCGCTGCAAATTATGCAGTATGCACCCGCCTTCCACCACCTTTATCAACCCCATAACTGGGGAAAGCTTCACCATCACAGGACTTGCCACATGTGTATCCTCCCACCTTATATATCAACTCACTCCTTACCATATTACAGTTTTGTAACACAACGTTCAAAATGTTATTCTATACAATACTTACTTTCAACTACACTGTTGCATTGAATATTATTTTTTAACAAAAATGGCAACCCCCCTCCCCTTTTCTACATTTTACAACTACAGAAATGAGATCTTGGTTTATAATTTGGGATGGACAGCTGAGATATTCTTGTGTCAGACAAATGATGTTCAGATATGCACAAAACATTTACATTAAAATTTCTAGAACTTTGAATCTCTTCTAGGCATAAGTTAATGCCATCATTTTTACTAAATATACCTCTAATATTTTGAGGGACAATAGTGGTCTGAATACTTTTATTCAATGAATTTGAATTGCTTACTTTATTACTATACATACTGGTATGTCAGCTGTAATTTCCAATTTCAATAAGTTTTGATCAGCAGAGACATTAATTTCTTTTAGACATCTTAATACATCTATTTTATTTACCCTAAAAAAGGCCACAACTTAACACCAATTATAACAGGAATACCTCTTTCACTCACCCGGCATCCCCTGATCTCATCAGCAATAAGAAACGAAAGCTTCCTTTTACCTCGAAAATCAGATGAAGGCCACATATATCAAACCATTGTGTGAATTTGCTAGCTGCCAGAGAACCCTTTCCAATGATGCATTTTTATGCCTAATGTTATGCGACATCCAGGGTTTGTCATAATGCTCAACAAACCCACAAATCCCACATTTGTCTGACGTGTGTTCCTGAAAATGTGAGCAATGTCTTCCTCAATTGAATAATTGAGGTCCTTATCAAGACTATTTCCTGGTCCCCCCACAATTACAATACAATCTTCCTTTAAGAAATCTTTCCTTATTATCAATTACTTACTTCTGTAGAGAAATGATTTATCACTGTGCATCCTATTTTCTTAAATTTTAGTTGTCCCACACGTCTTGTGGAATCTTTACTGAATTATCAACATATCTGTTTACGTCCCATACATCATGTGGAATTTTTACTGAATTATCAACATCTGTATTTACTTTGATAACAGTGACAGTTAAAATGCTGTTAGGCAGTGAAGATAAGTAGGGTAAAGTAAAGAAAATGTAAAGTAACCCATCACTTGCAACAAATGAAAGTAGGAGGGCCATGATGATTTCAAAAATACACTGAGACTTGCTAGAACACTGAGGTAGTGAATTTCAATGTGTAAAAATCTTATACCCTTGGCATGTACTCTCTTCTAGTCATTATTAAGCTTATACAAAAATATTGAAAAGTGATTGTAAAATGAGTTAATGTTTTTGTGTATGTCATGGCTCTCCTGCCTCTGTTTACCTTGTATGTGTTGTCACAACCATGGTAGTTACAGAAGAAAATGTGTTAAACCAATTGACCATTTACAACTACATTTGCTTTAACAGAGTGACATCAATGGAAAGCAATTATTTTTTGCTTTGTTTGTGGATATATTCAGGATTGTAATGCTGTGAACATATTTACAGGATGAGTCAAAAAGAACTTTACAACTTTGGAATGATATAGAAATTTATTGAGATAACTTACAGAATCAGTAAATGTGCACACAACCTCAAGATTCACATTAAAGTGTCAAGTGTCATTTTGGTTGGATGTGACTACAATTTGTCATGTGGCAAACATCCCACCAGTACTCAATTTCTTCACACATTCGTTGCAGCAAGTCAGGCGTAACTTGTGCAATGGCAGCATAGATTCAATTTTTCAAGTTGGTCAAATTGTTTGGAAGGAGAGGAACATACATACAATCTTAAATGAAACCCCAGAGAAAGAAATCCAGTGTTGTCAAGTCTGGGGGTGATGTGGCCATATGATTGGCCCTTCACGACCAATCCACTGACCTGGGAAGCGATTATGAAGGAAACCTCGAACTTCTATGAGGAAATTAGGTGGTGCACTGTCTTGCTGGAAGTAAACCATCCCCATCTTGGTCATCTTCATCGATCTTGTTGCAGAGTTTGTTTTATGAAACCAAAATACACAGCGAGCACACATCACACCAGTGAAAGTAGCCATTTTAATCATGCACTATGCTAGCGCTCCTGGTGGCGAAATGATGTACTGATGCACTATGTGCATCAAACTTGAGGTTTTTTGATACAAAATGACACATCTACCGATTCTGTGAGTTATCTCATTAAATTTCTCTATCATTCAAAAGTTGTATAGTCCATTTTGACTCGCCCTGTATAATGTGTGGAGAGCTCTTTGGAATCAATTTTTTAGTATCCTCTGTTACCAGCCGCTTGACAACAAATAATAGCACATTAATAGATCTGCCTTTTCCTGGGGTCTATACCTCTAGTTGGATATTCAATCTGCGACATATACATGGCAAAGTTCAAATACATGTTAAAAGTATTTTGAGAGACTGTACATGTCTCATGCCTTTGTTAATTGTTATTATTGCTGTTCATTTCTTATTTTGAGCAGTAACTTTCTATTAAAACATAGATTCTTCATTCATTCTATAATGTTTCAGATATCCATTTTCCTGTCCTGCTATCATGCAATTCTGGAAGTTTTGCTTCTGCTTTTGGTTGCAGTTGAGCATTGATTATTCTGGCATAGATTTTGTGCCCTCTGTAACAATTTGTGTTGATTTTGTTTACCATCTTGAATAGAGAAATTGTATTTGCTATTCTCCACTGTTCAGGTATTTTATCTTTAAGCTATTGCATGTTTTTATATAAAATCTCATAGTTCAGTAGCAATCCTCAATATATCAATAATTCTGAAGCTATTCATCAGATTTTTGCTTAACACATGATTTAATTGTTCTGTGCTATATTCCATTTTTGCCTGTAATATTGTCTTGCCTTGGTTGTCCCATTCTTAGGCCTTTTTTTCCAGTGCTTCTTTTAGTTCATTTCATATGTTAAGACCCTACCAGGTTCCTCTTACACTTTATTTTACCTGGGACTGTTGCTGCTATGCTAGCGACACATTCTTTTACGGTATTCCTTTCTGCATATATATCTTGTTCTGTTGGATTTTCTAAAAGCTGAGGTCTGGATTTTTCAGAATATTTCACTTCTTTCATGCCTCTGTTTCAAATCTTGTATGTAGCACTAGTTTAAATCCCACCCGTTTCTGATTCATTGTCCCTAATTGTCTCCAGTTACTTAAAATCTCTACCTTTTTCAAATCCTTGGTAACTTCTTCTCCATCCTTTTCTATAATAGTCTCTACACCCGCCTTCCTGTCAGTTTTTTAGCGTAGTCATAGAAATTAATTGATTCGTCAGTTAATGGTCCCCTGCACAGACAGTACTCTTCATAAACACATCTTTAGCCACCTTCTTACCTATTCCTAAGTCCTTTTTAGTTTTAAATATTCCTAATACCTTGCTGTCTCTTAACTCTTTTATGTTCCATTCTTACCAACCTCATTAACCCCCTCATGTCCCTATTATAGTACATTGGTTCTTTACCTCTCTTTATTTTCTGAATTGAAAAAAATATTTCTTCCTCTTTTCTTATTATTTCCTTGAACTCTTCCCATCTTGACTCTACTATACTTGTGCATTCCTTCCATTTGCTGAAACGTTCTCAGAAATATCTCTCACCTGTGCATCAATACATTCTCTGTATTATCATCGAAACTTGATCAGTTAGAACTACTTAGATGCGGCTGAAGCAATGACATCAGTAATATATCGTCAGAGAAACCATTGAAAATTAAAAACAAGTCTTGACAATCTTATGTGATATCACATAAGATTAGTTTCAATCCATATAAGTTTCTATTTTAAATCAGAAATAATTGATGTAATCAACATATTGTCAAAATAAAACCAATATTAAAACGGCAAATAATTTGACTTTTTTGGAGGATAAATATTTGTAATTGCTTTTTCGTTATAGGATGTAAATAAATTTTTATTATTACAATGTTTATTACTATTACCATAATATTTGTTTTTTTTTAAAAAAAAAAAAAAAAAAACTCCTACACTACAATACACTTCCATGCATACGAAGTCGTGGGTAACTGCTAGTAAGTTATCAAATTTTTACGTTCATGCATTAGTAAATACCTAAGGCAATAAATAAAATATTTAGGTACTTACCTAAAACCCCGCTCAAGCAGATAGATAGTATTATAAAGTCCGAATTGCACAATGTTTGCAGTAAGAAATGTGCGACATTAGCAATTTCGTTGTCTTGCCAAATAGAAATCTTTTCCAAAATGCTACAAATTTTCACTAAGTTGTCTCATAAAACTGTAGAGGGTCAGCTTGCCTCTCAACCCAACGCATCTCACAGATACCTTGCATTGAAGCTCCAAATTCTTTTTAAAAAATTTGATGCCTTTTAGCGGATGAATTGGTAATAGCTACAATTAGTTTTAATGGCAAGAAATGACTGGACGACATAGCTAACATGTTATTGTTATGTTACTGCATGTACAGCACATCAAAATTTGAGAGAGAGACTTTCAGCTAATTTCTCAAGTACTACTTCTGTCAGCCGAAGCTCCATTTCCCGTGGGTCGTTATCATCACATCTAAGCGTATCATAAGCATTACAGAAAGTCTCAAAACTTCCTTTATTATACCATAATGAATATATCCTAATGAAAGGCTTGGCTGTAAGATATGTGTTATGTCTGTTGTTTCAACTAATAAAATAGCAAATCTTTAGTTACATTCACATTCAGTAAAATACTTTCCTAAATTATTTCCTTGCAAACATCATTCAACTAATTTTACACAATTTTGCTGATGTATGTTGTATTAGACTTACAAGTCTCTAAATGGTGCTGCTATGCTGTGTCATGAGATTCTACATGGAATTTTAGAAGTGCTCTAAAATTTTCTTCATGAACTACCATACTGTCATTACTTGGCTTCTTTATCCAAAAAGTTGTCATCACAATGACCATGTAGCGATATATCTTAATGAACACAAAAAATTTTCGTTTTGGCAATGAGTCATAAGCGTTCCTTATTTTCATTAACTTGTATTAGTCTTTGACTGCTAATTTGGTTTTTAGGTTTGTGAAAAGTTTTCTTCTAGCTTCAACAGCTATTTCGTGGTGCTGAGTTCACTGTTTAGTTAGCAACACACTTTTATACCAAGAAAAACATCGAAAGCTATTAATTGTTCTTTTATGCATCATCTTAGAGGTGTTTTTGACTGTGTGTCAACTCTACGGCATTACTGTAAATAAAACATACTATTTGCTGTAAAGGTACTGGTCTTATGTGATAAAACAAGTCAATGAAACGTGTCAAAGTGTGCCTTCTAACATTGTTTTCCTTTTTTGATTGCAACACACTGTGGGGAAACTATAAATTGGAGAAGTTAACCAATACTTTTCGAGCAATATAGCTTGTGTTGAGTAGTATGGGAAGGGGCAGTCTGACTAGAAAGGGAACTTATTAAAAAGCCATTAAACGACTCTAATTACAAAAGAAATCCAATAAACGGCCGCAATAAATCCTCCCCATCCCAAATAAGCACATCTGCAACCTCAGATTGATCTTTTATCTCATTAAACTGCAATAAACGACTGTAATAAAGCCAAGTGCCTCATGTCTCCCACTACCACCTCTGACTCATACCTCCCACTACTGCCTCTATGACTCATGCCTTCAGCTCCATATAGGACTAAGGAAATCCAATAAACGACACACTGTAAGCCATTAAGCACATCTGCAAATTACCATCTCCGGGATTCTAACCCATACCCCCTGGCGAACCAGCCGCGACAATATGGCTCTCTGCCGCCCCGATACAACAGGCGCTATGAGAGGTGATTGAGATTTCCAACGCAGGAGATGCTTGATACATCCACGCGGCAGGAGTTTTGTAGACATAAAAAACACAGCCCAAAGAATAGTTACAGCCTAGTTAATAATTGTGGTATATCGCAGAATTCAAGAAAAAGTACTGGAGAAAAGTTGTGGGAAATTTTTTTATCAATTTTAGATCAATTACAAGTATCTTTTCTTTTGCTATAAGCACCAGTATCTCTTGATTGTGACTTTTGTCTGGTTATAAATATGACCTACCGTATTGTCTCTTCTTTCTGTAAGCTTCTTCCACAAGCTTCCTTCCTCACCCATCATTTACAAAAACCCGTTCAATTGGTACTATATCTTTCAACTTAATTTTCAGCATTCTTCTGTAACATCACATATCAAATGCTTCAATTTTCTTTCTTTCTGGTATTCCTAAAGTCCATGCTTCGCTACCATAAAGTGCTGTGCTCCACACATTGAGTTTTTTTTTAAAAAAAAAACTTCGTTCCAAGTCCTAGATCTAGATTTGAAACTGAAAGATTTCTCTTTTTCAAGAAGGTTCTTTTTGCTAGTGCTACTCTGCATTTAACATCATTACTGCTTCGGCCATCGGTTGTAAGTTTGCTCCCCAAATAGCAGAATTCACTTACTTCTCCAATTGCATTTGATCCTATTTTTATATTTAATCTACTAGTATTTGTATCATTTCTGCTACATTTCATCACTTTTGTCTTGCTTTGATTTATATTTAGTCCAAAATCTTCCTTCAGTATTTTGTTCATGCCTTTCAGTAATTTCTCAATGTCCTCAGCCCTTTCTGCTAACAAGGCGATGTCATCAGCAAATCGTAGAATACTAATTTTTTCTCCCTGAACACTTATGCCGCATGGAAATTTTTCTTTTACTTTCTTCATTGCTTCCTCTACATACAAGTTGAATATTAACGGGGATAGACTACAACCTTGTCTCTCACCCTTTTTTAACTGATGATTCTCTACTTTTATTACAGCCACTTGATTCTTATATAGTTTATAAAGTATTCTTCTATCATAATACTTTTGACCTAACTTCTTAAACTGTACGTTCCGGGACACACTGGGTGAGAATAAAAACTTCCACATGTTTCGACTGTCGAGACGGTTAAACTTTGTGAAGAAATAAATAAATCTTGCAGATTATTAAAGCACTAAGGGCATTGATGTAGGAGGAATTCAGCCATGGCCTTTGTGAAGGCGCCATCCCGGGTGATGGGCGAGCGATAACGCTTTAACCTTGCATTCGGGAGGACGCAGGTTCGAATCACTGTCAGACCATCCGTATTTGGACGAAAGCGTTGATTCTTCTTAGCAAGTAGGCAACAATTCTTGGTGGTATGTTCCGCATCCTGGCATTAGGTGGTGCCAGTTTTATCGCATCGTTGAGCATATTCTCAGTTACATTTTTATGGTCTAGGCAAGTACCTGGGCAAGAACACTGAAATATTAAATCTATATAAATAAAATACATTATCTCCCATTGGTGACAGAAAGCCTCAAGATTCTTTGCATATGCATATTGACGAATTGTGGAATTAATATTACACTTACGTGCGCCCAACAGCTGCGTACGAGGGGAGTAAATATTTAATCACGCGAGTCGATTGTTTATTGTCACAAGTATTTCAGGGGGAACTGATGAGAACCGGGGCTGAATCATCAGTTTTGGCATTAGTCAGAAGAACTGTACGATCAATATATGAGCGACGTCCACGGAAGCTTGTGACGCGCAGGGTGTATCATGTTTATGGCGATCGATACAGCGACAGTATGTAAGACCTCACGTGGAATCCAAAGACGTATTTGTTATTCAGTTGTCGCCAAGGCTTGATCAACTATGGAACCTAGTGATTTTTTGGCGTTTTCTGATACAGACAAACAGCGTGGGAACAAATTAATGAATGTGGCAGTAATTTGAATTCTGAAAAGTGGTTTAGCAGATGTTAGTGCCCATGCATATTTTTTTTTTTTTTTTTAGAATCGTTAATTTTATATCCCTTGTTTTTTGAGTCGACAACTACAAATATGTTGACTGCGGATAATTACAGCTTGAAAACTTTGGACAGTGAGTGTAGAAACTAAAATTCTTGTATTATTTTTTTTTTTAAGTTGTTAATTTATTTTTTCAAATATTTTGTTTATTGTTTTTCAGATTTGAAATTAGATGATCTATTTTTTTACAACAATTCCCAATTAATCGACTGTAAGTGATTTTTTATAAAACTTTTGAATTCTGAATTAATCCAGTTTAGTTGCTTTTTATTTTTTTGGCATTATTCCATATTGACTCAGTATATATTTTTCGATAGATTTGCCAGAGGATAAAGGCAAAAGTCTGTATGACTTAATTGAAACTCTGGATTGTAAGTAAAGAAAAAAAAATGTTACTCTAAAAAAAATTATGTTTTCAAATAAAATCAGTCTTTTTAATAATTAATTTTTTTTTCAGATACGGAACACGGAACAAATGATACGAACTGGGAATATGTATTATTTGAGACTCTTGATTGTAAGTTGTAAGAAAAAAAAGTTTTTAATTTTAAAAAAATGATTACTATATATGTTTTTTAATTTATATTTTTTTTTCACGGCCTGTTCAACCAGCTAAGTTAAAATAGTCAGGCAACATGAAGGAGGTGACATTCCTAATTAAATAAGGAAGACTCCCACGAACGGTAAGCACTAACATCATTTCATATATCACATGTAAATAGAAATCAGCTTTTCTCTTATTGTTATTTTTTTCCTATTCTTACAGCTCCCACCACAACAAATGTATCAAGATCAGCGCCAGACGTTTTGGAGTCGGCAGACGACAAGAATATGTGGAGGCCATGGGAACAGCCTTCTAGTAGTAAGACAAACGGACAGCAACAGCCAAACCCACCAGCAGCAACAGGAGGTAGAGTCGCAGATGCAATTAAATTAAAACTTGAAGATAAAATGAGTGTATTTAAAAATAAAATATATACCGGGACTATTCCAAATTCTGAAAATTTTGTTGGACCGCTTAATTTTATTGATGCTTGCTTCACTCTTTTGGCTGGTAAATTCCGTGAAATTGTTAGTAATCGGTCCACTCCTGCCATTAAGGTTCAGGTGGGGCTGGCTACATCTTTGCAGTTCA
>JARYHS010013631.1:141008510-141125041 GCA_031002005.1 Vandiemenella viatica | reverse complement strand
TACTTCCGGGCACGCCAGGTACCCGTTGCGCTTCAACAACCACTTCAGGAAGAACTTCAACGTCTCCAAGACGAAGGGATCCTCCAGCCGGTGCGGTTCAGCCCCTGGGCCACGCCGTTGGTCATAGTTCAGAAGCCAGGACGCCGCTTACGTCTCTGTGGTGACTTTAAAACCACAGTCATCCCGCAGCTGCTGGTAGACGACTATCCACTTCCGAGACCGGACGACCTCTTCCGTAAACTAGCAGGAGGTACCTACTTTACAAAAATTGACCTGGCAGAAGCATACCTTCAAATCCCTTTGGATATCCAGTCCCGACAATACACAGTCATCAACACTCCCTCTGGCCTCTTCCAACTCAACCGGCTCATGTTCGACTTGGCCAGTGCTCCAGCGATTTTTCAACGGTATCTCGAGCAACTTCTCCAGGATATTCCGGGATGCATCAATTATCTCGACGACATAGTCGTCACGGGACCCTCCGCTGCCGAACACATGACCAACCTCCGCCTACTCTTCCTCCGCCTCCGTGCAGCAGGTTTGAAATGCAACCTTTCCAAGTGTCAATTTTTTCAACAATCCATTTCCTACCTGGGTCACATCATCGCTCAGGAAGGCATTTCCCCAGCATTTTCCTATGTGGACGCTATTTCCAACTTACCTCGGCCTCAGGATCTACATCAGTTGAAATCTTTTTTAGGCAAGATTTCATACTACAGAAAATTTATACCCTCGGCAGCACTAGTGGCAGCACCCCTGTACCACCTCTGTCGCAAGAATATTCCGTTCCGTTGGACCCCAGCTTGCGAGACCGCATTCCACACCCTTAAACAGCAGCTCAAGTCCGCAGCATGCCTCATGCCATATACTACAACCTCCCCTTGATACTTGCCACAGATGCATCCGATTACGGTGTGGGGGCAGTTCTGTCTCATAAATTACCAGATGGCACGGAACGCCCCGTAGCTTACATCTCCAAAGCCCTATCGGCTGCCCAGCTTAAATATTCTCAAACCGAGAAAGAGGCGCTAGCTATTGTTTTTGCCTGCTCCAAATTCTATTCCCTTTTATATGGGATTTCTTTTCATCTCATTACCGACCACAAGCCACTCCTATCACTATTTGATCCGTCCACACGTCTGCCTACCAAAACATCCCACCGCATCCAGCGTTGGGCACTATTCCTGTCCCAGTTCAGATATACCATGCATTTCCGTACCACCTCCTGGCATGCCAATGCAGACGCCTTATCCAGACTACCGCAGGGACCAGACCTTGCCTTCGACAATTCGGAACTTCTTGTGTTCCAGATCGACAATGACACATAAGAAGCACTGAAGACATTTCCAGTCACGGCCTCAAAAGTCGCTGCAGCCACAGTGGAGGACCCCCTCCTCCGTGTCATCCGACACCACATCCAACACGGTTGGCAAACACGTTCCCCTCCACGCCATCATCAAGACCTCCAGTTCTACTACTCCATCCGCCACCAGCTCTCAGTAGTAGAGGGAGTGCTTCTCCGCACAGAACCAAATTCCACCCCGAGGGTCGTCGTTCCGAGATCCCTACAGCCGACAATCCTCCAAACTCTCCACCAAGGACACTGGGGAATTGCCCGCACCAAATCCCTTGCCAGACGCCATGTATTCTGGATCGGCCTTACCAAGGATGTCACGGAGATGGTGCGGCGCTGTACCATCTGTGCCCGACAACTGCCCCGCCCCCCGCAAAAGTTCCTTTCCTGGCCGGCACCGTCCGGACCCTGGGAACGCATTCACCTCGACTTCGCTGGCCCATTCCTAGGCCACCAGTGGCTCTTAGTGACGGATGCCTTTTCCCACTTCCCATATGTCGTCCGTTGCTCCACAATCACCACAGAGGTCACTATTTCAGCCCTCACGAAAATCTTTTCCATCGAAGGATTACCATACGCCATCATCACAGATAACGGACCGCAATTTCGAAGTCGGGAATTCCTATCCTTCTGTACAGCCAACAATATCCAACACCTCCTCACCCCACCCTTCCACCCCCAATCTAACGGGGAGGCGGAACGGCTAGTCAGAACATTCAAAACCCAAATGAACAAATACACCACAAGTCACAAACTCGAAGAGGCATTGACACTCTTCCTCAGTTCCTATCGAACCACTCCAGTGGGGGCTAAAAGCCCGGCGGAATTGCTGCATGGCCGCCAACCTCGCACTCTCCTCCATCTCCTCTTACCCCCTCCCAAAGTACAGGTACCTTCGGGCCCATTCCGTTTCACCCTGGGCTCCCTAGTCTGGGCCCGCGGGTTTGGCTCCAAGGCCGGTTGGCTTCCGGGGGTCATCCAGCGGCCCCGGGGCCGCCAACTGTTCGACGTCAGCCTGGATGGCCGGGTAGTACGACGCCATCGAAACCAACTACGTCCCCGCTACCCCACGGCACCGTCCTCTTCCACCACGGAACGGCCATCCACTTCTTCCTCTCCTTCCCCGGCCCCTCCACCACTCCTGCTGTCTAACCGTTGCTCAGGGACAGTTACAGCGCCACCACCGACGCCACAACCTGTCGGTCGCTCTGACACCCTTCAGCCGCAGCCTCTCGACCACCTGCGGGGACCATCTTCAGCGCCCCCCGTACAGCCCTCGGCCATCGACGCCGACGAACCGATGCCGTTAGCTCCACAGATACCTCCATCACAACATGCACCACGACGCAGGTCGACACGCATCGCCAGGAGAACAGCTCCGTACTCCCCCGGAGGTAGCCTTCATAGTCTGCTCCAGGGCGCCGCGACAGACGACCTCGCAGACGTCGCAGACGTCGCAGACATCGCTTCCTCCACCCCCCCCCCCCGGAGGGAGGTATGTTCAGTCTGCCAGGCAGACCTCACACACAACGCGCCTGCACGCCGGGATACATATACGACTCCAAACAGGCGCAGAGGCATCAAAACAAACCAGGAAAATAAATAGAACCATCTAGAGGCTAAGTGGGACCTTTTCTTACAGAGGTCGCCGTACTACCACACAACGGAATTCCTGCGCCAGGCCGCCTATATAAGCGTAACCGACAGCCCCACCGGCAGTTCCGGCCTGACCGCGGAACCAGCGTCAACTACAGAAGACCACCGGAAGTTCGCGAGAAGTAGAAGCCATCACTCTACCCCGGATCAGGACCAGGCTAAATTTCTCGACGGTCATCTGATAATTGTACCCACATTTGTTTATGGTTTACCAGTTGTTTTGTGTACAGAGTAATAAACCTCAAGGAACCATTAAGTGTAGTTCACTTCAGGTGAGAAGTAGAGTTGAGAATTACAGGCCAATCAGTTTGACATCAGTGGTAGATAAATTAATGGAAAGATTGATGTGCAACCACATCAGAAATATATGTGAGGAACGTAATTGGTTTTCAAGCAGGCAACATGGTTTCAGGCAAGGATATTCATGCGAATCTCAGTTGATGGGATATATGCAAGATATTTCAGATGAAATGGACAAGGGAGGCCAAATTGATAGTGTAGCACTAGATCTGTCTAAGGCGTTTGACAGAGTAAGCCATAAAATGGTAGTAAATAAGGTAAAAACCATTGGTGTGGATAAGAAAGTCATTTGATGGGTAGAAGAATTTTTAAAAGGTAGAAAACAGAAAGTTAGGGTAGGAAATGTAGTATCAAAAGAAGTGGAAGTAAAAATGGGTGTGCAGGGGGTAGCGTATTGGGACCATTGCTTTTCATTATTCTAATGAATAATTGTGTTGATTGTTTACTATCTGAAATTAGATTGTTTGCAGATGACATAATGCTGTATAAAAGAATCAAAACGATAGAGGATTGTAAACAGTTGCAGGGTGATCTGGACAGGATATCTAATTGGGTTGGTAAACATGGAATGAAGATAAATGCAAAGAAGAGTCAGCTTATTAGATACACAAATAAAAACCAAAGGTTAATTATGAATATAAGGTGGGGAAAGAATTGCTTGCTGAAGACTTGAAATGCAAATATCTTGGAATTACTTTTGATAACAAACTTAACTGGGCAGGACACATAGGACAGGTGGTAGGAAAAGGTTTCAAAGTTCTGCACTTGTTGGAGAGAGTGATGAGGGGATGTACGAGAGAAGTCAAGGAATTGGCTTACAAAACTTTGGTCAGACCATTGCTCGAATATGGTAGTGTAGTATGGGACCTTCATTTTACATATCAAATATAGGAGTTGATGAGGGTGCAAAGAAGGGCTGCTAGATTTGATTCTGGAAATTATCGCAGAATGCAATCAGTGACGGATATGATAAAGGAGCTGGAATGGGATTCATTGCAAGACAGCAGGAGGATGAGGAGGGTCATGGGAGTGTACAGGGCATATACTGGTGATGAGGCATGGAAAGATATTGCAATGGGTATGAAAAGTATTGCATGGAAGGGAAAAGATGACCATGACCACAAGCTGGCACTCGATTTCAGGCACAAGGGTGTGGGAAGATTCTCTTTTTTAGGTAAGGGTGTCAGGGATTGGAATGAGTTACCAAGAGAAATGATGAATAATTTACCGAAAACTTTGAAGGAATTTAAAGATAAAATTTGTAGAGGGCAAATGTAGGTGGGTGCATGATAGGGGGAAGATGGGTGTGTAGGGAAATTGCCACCGGAGCCTGTGCTCC
This sequence comes from Vandiemenella viatica, assembly GCA_031002005.1. Classification (NCBI taxonomy): domain Eukaryota; kingdom Metazoa; phylum Arthropoda; class Insecta; order Orthoptera; family Morabidae; genus Vandiemenella; species Vandiemenella viatica. The sequence continues at coordinate 141,120,392 of JARYHS010013631.1, read as the reverse complement.
ATTGCAATTAAATTAAATTAAAAAAAAAAAACCCGTTGCCAGCGATGTGGAAGGCGTAGTATACCGTTAGCAGAGCCTGTTCTGTTGATAGTGCGAATGGAGCGGTCTACTGCCTGTCGAATCTCTGGAACAGTTCTGAAGCGAATGTCACGAAGTGGTTCCTTCGCGTTCGGAATCAAATCAAAGTCACAAGGACTTAAGTCCGGGGAGTATGGTGGATGGTTCAGTACTTCCCAGTCCCTTCGACCGAACAGAGCAGCCACAGCTTGCGCTGTTTGCGCCAGCGCATTGTCGTGCAAAATGATGGGTGGGTTGTGCAGAAAGTGTTACCGTTTCTTTCGAAAAACTGGTCGCAGGTGATGCTCCAAAAACGAACAGTAATACTGTGCATTGATGTTCTGCCATGGAGGAACGTAATGCGTTAGGATAACACGATCACAGTCGTACACGAGAATCACCATAACTTTCACCATACTGGAGCTCTGACGCACTTTCGACTTTCGCAGCGACCTATAATGACGCAATTCGTTGGATTGGCGTTTCAGTTTTGGCTCGTACGATGTGGCCCATGTTCGAAAACATAGTGACACCTTTACGTTAGACTGCTCGCTCACAAGTGACCAGAGACTGCGTTTACCTTGATTGTGCGCACGCCGGGGACGTGGGACGGGCGAGTCCATTTGCTCGGAGGTAAGGTAGGTATATCAACAACGTGTGCTATCAGCGACAATAGTAGATTCCATTGCATAGTGTCTCCACAGCAGTGTTGCCACTATTTAAGTTTCAACCCTCGTATTTAGAGTTACTGAAAACTAGTTAATAAAATCGCAGATTTTATGGAGCTACTATTAGGTTTTTTTATTTTTATTTGAGGATCTATAAGGAAATTGAAATACAACAGGAATTAGTCAGAAATTCATCATCGAAGGCAGTTAAAGCTAAACTCTAGATGATTACACAGCGGTTTAAATCATGTCCTCTCAAACGCATTGTACCAAGGTCAGCAATGCAAATCTTCTCGGTAAACAGAATCTGACTTTAACATTCGTCAACACAAACTTCATATTTTGAGCGCAGCTCACTTTGTTCTCGTGGAAGGTAATTTAGGAAGCGTGGGCTCATATTTCAGTCGGCTTGCCGGCCGAGCTTTGTCAGGGAACGAGTGTCTCGACACGTGGTCGTCATTTGTCCACTTCCAGACTTAAATTACGGTGACAGGAGAGCAGAGAGGAGTACGCCTGCGGTCTAGGAGGCGCCATCAATCTGCAGCACTCAGGCTCTGTGCCATAAAGAACTGAAGAGCCCTGCTCTCAGCAGGCCGTTCTTATAGGGCTACCAAAAAAGCCGCTCCGTAGCGGCGTATCTGTAAGAATTTTTGCCGTCTTAAATGTGATTTCAAACTTGAATTTTCTAATACAGCAGGCGTGTAACCAACTGATACCAAATATTGAAGCAATTTTAAACATGCTTATTTTAGGTTATATTAGTTTTAATTATTTGAAACGAAGGATTGTAATCGCATCCCTTAATAGCGTGAAATCCTGATAAATTTTTGCACAATAATACATAAATGAAAAAAATGATGGCATCTCGAGCTCTATTTCACATTAATTGATTAGAGCCCCTAAGCAAGAAAAAAGTTTCATCGTGAGGCATTTGATTTGACTTGCAGAGTAGGAGAGATGGTGGTTAATGGCAAATATAGAACCTAATCACTGTAGTCCAAGAGCTCATGACGCTTTTTTCATCAAGTGTTTGATACAGGTAGAAGTTTTCCACAGTAGTATTGATAGGATATATGAGTAGTAATCGACTGTTTCCCTGACCTACCTAGGTAGGCCATGTCAGAAAGATGCAAAAAAATTTGTGCCAAAAAATTATTTGAATGAAAAGCCAACAAAAACTATTCGGCAGTTAAGTTGGTTTAGAATTAAAAAAAAAAAAATAATAATAATGCAGGCACTTTGGGTGTGTTAGCATTGAGGCAAAATTCCCCAAAGTTGTATTTTTTAAAATACAAAAAGACTAATTGATTCATACTGAAATTTTAATAGCGTGTTATATCTATATATATAAATCGATGTGTGTTTCCCTATATTTCACTTTTCAGCAGCCACTACTTAACTCAGATCACTGGTGTCCTATGCGTTAGTAGCATGATGTTTTCTACCATGCACAACGTTGGCCAAATGCCGGGGTGTGGGAGATATGGTAGATAAAGGTGGTCGATGTAGGGCTTTTTCATATTTCGACCATAGATTTGTGTGTCCCTATACTTCTCTCTCCTGCCACAAATACAAAGCGTAGACCATTGGTGTTTGTGTGTGGTATTGGCATCGATTCTCCCATTGTGCACTATGGTGGTTGAATGTCGGTATCTATGGGGGTGTGTGAGATATGTTAGTTGAAAGTGGTCGACCTTTCGCATTCCGACCAAACACGTGTGTGTCCCTATGTATCACTTTTTAGCCAAAAGTATCCAGCGCAGATCACTGGAGTTTGTGTGTCGTAGTAGCCTCGAATCTCGCATCCAGTGGCGTAGCTATCGGAGATCTAGGGGGTGCCGTGCACCGGAGCCCCCAAGTTCAGAGGGCTTACAAGCTTAGCTCAGGTGACCCACAAGCTCAGTTCAGAGAACCCCCAAGGTCAGCTCAGAAGGGCTCCCAAAGCTCAGGGAACCCCTGCCTGCAAACCTCACGGGACTTGGTAGAGCTAAAAAAAAAAGTATATTATTATCTATTTCTACCAAAGACATGTGTGTCCCTATCAGGCATAACTACCAAGCGCAGACCACGGGCATTAGTGTGTGGTAGTAGCCTGGAGTCTTCCATCGTGCACTATGGCGATTGAATGTCGGTAGCTGTGGGGGTGTGGTAGATATGCCGCTTGAAAGTGGTGGACCTGATATAAAATAGGCATGTGTGTCCCTATATTTCACTTCACAACCAAAACTACCCAGTGATTGTGTTTGGCATTTATCTCAAGTCTCCCATCGTGCACCATGGTTATGTCATGTCGGTAGCTACGGGGGTGTGGGAGATATGGTGGTTAAAATTGTTCGACGGAAAGTAATTTCATATTTCGACCAAAGATATGTGTGTCCCTACATTTCACTTTGCAGCCATAACTGCCCTGCGCAGATCACTGATGTTTGTGTGTGGTATTAGCCTCCAGTCTCCCATCGTGCACTATGGTGGTCAATCAAAATTCTTTACAATCACGATCGAAATCGTGGCCACCAGCTAGTTATATATATTTAAAAATTCTCGCAAAAAGCTAGATACTTCTTCTGGGGTTTAGTAACTGGCAAACGTCGAAATAAATGTTGCACGGGCAACAGTGAAAGCGACGATCACCGGTATAGTGTGGTCGCTTTCTGCGTTGTCATTGGCTGATGATCACGTGATCTTGTACTTCTATAAAATATATTATTGGTATTAGGGCCAGCAGTGTGTACAACTTTATCAGGATTCCACGCTGTTACGGGAAGTGATTACAATCCTTCTTTTTTTAAGAAAGGAAATAAAGGCAATTTCAAAGAATTAAAAATAATATGGATTGTCAAAACGTTTGCAGTGCTTCAAAAATTCGTCTGTCAACTATATGGTTTCAAAACCTTTACGGATGTAAATAAGGCGCGAATTCAAAAGTTTTGTTACTCTTACAAATCTAAGAGTACAGGTGGACCATTCCAAAGAAACGCTGCTCAAATATGATGCTTTGAATTTACCATCGTGTAAAACTGAATTACATCAGCATCTTCTGCGGACGCGATATATATTAACTAGTATTTGGTGAAATGCTCATCTGAAAATTCCTACGATTTTGATACCAGGAGGGAATGGTTGGACAATAAAAGATGAAAGTATGATTTTAAATGGTTTGAACGTGATTGTGTGCCACAAAAAGTTTTGGAGGCTATCAAAACTAGCAAAACTACTGGGTACAAACTCCTGGAACAAAACTTTCAGCGTTAATCAATTACTTATTTTGTGTTTTTTAAAATACAACTTTGGGGTATTTTCGCTCAATGTTAACCAGTCCAAAAGTGTCTGCCTTATTTATTTTTAATTTTAGACCAACTTAAATGCCGAATAGTTCTTGTTGGCTTTTCATTCAAATATTTTTTTAGCACATATTTTTTTGCACCTTTCTGGCATACGCAGTAACTTGCTTACCTAGGTCGGTCAGGCAAACAGTCGATTACCTACTCATCAATCTTATCGATACTACTATGTAAAACTTCTATCTGCATCAAACACTTCATGAAAAAAGCGTCATGAGTTCTTGGACTACTTGAATGTGTAACGAATACCTGAGTTAATATCAAACCTGTCCGCAAAGCTTTCGATAGTGTTGATGGTGATTCCTCAGTCGGATATTGACGTAAAATTTGGAGGAAGAGTGTTTCGTGAGAGTAAACATGAATTATTGAGCACCGGGTTTGAGCTTTTATCTTCATACATACACATTACACTTATCATCAGTCATCTACAAACATACAACACTGATACATGTGGAGGAAAGGAACTGGCCATCCTACATCTGATGAATGCTTGTCAGGTATTCCTCCTTCTGAAGGATACAATCAACCTTTTCGTTTTGGATCATACATACACAATGAAGGTAAATCATAAGTGCCATTCTGAATAACTGCATTCGTGAGAAATTGTTTGCCGATGATACGATTTATTAAAGCGTGTAGCAGAGTGTTTGATCGCTACTTCTACAACAAACAACAGCAGTCACCGACTCCTCGTATTCGGACACAGAAGATATTAGCACCTACACAAAAAGAAGGCCGTAAACTTCTTTAGAAATAATTTAAAATTGCCATTTATCTGGGGAGAATAATGTGTACTGTTCTAAGACTGACTGCTTAAAAATGGTAATCAGTATGGACAGGGCCGGCGCTAGGGGTAACCAGTTGGTAGCCCTTGGCGAATTCATGAATTCATCGGTTAGGACCCTCCCTCAGACCTAATGGGTGACTTTTTTTTATATAGCTCTACAACTTGTCGAGTGGTGGGCCCCTACAGCCGGTGATGGGGCCCCCACCAGCCGGGCGGGCCCGGATACATTTGACCCGCTTACACCCTCCCTAACGCCGGCCCTGAGTATGGATTATAACCTAGTAGAGGGATCATTTTAAATATCTATTTTCAGAATCATGAATCTTTATCTCTTTTGAACGCAACTGCCTGTTCTTTGTGTACGAATACGTACATACATTGACAATATTCTACTAAACAGCTATTAAATTTGTCTTTTACTGTTAGTGTGCTCATTTATTCGGTTTTGCTTATATCTTTACGCCTCATCAACGTCGAGGTCACTAGAGACAAGAAATGACTGGGAGCAAGGAACGGGAAAGAATTCGGCCATGACTTTTTGAAAGAATTATCCCGTCGGTTGCCTGGAGTGAAAACCGAAATCTGGCGGGCCGGACCTACATTCGAACCCACGCCCTGCAGAATCAGGGGCGTAGCTACTATGGGGCTAGGCGGTGCAGTTCACCGGGGCCCCTACGCTCAGGGGGCCCCCAAGCATACCTCTGGGAGCCCAAAAGCGTACTTCTGGGGGCCCCCAAGCGCAGTTCAGAGGCCCACGACCCTTCATCGCAAACTGGCGACCTTTTTTTTTAGCTCTACAGTCGTCTAAGGGGGTCCCCTGAGACAAAGGAAGCCCTTCACTAAGGGCCCTCTCACTGCTTAGGGGGCCCCCAGCCACTGCCCTGGGGGCCCCTAAGCACAACTCAAGGGCCCCATCCTCAGCTAAGGGGGCCCTTACCAGCAACACAAAGCAAAAAAAAAAAGGTCGCCCATCTGACCTGAGGGCCCAAAATAAATTTTTTGACCTTGTTGACCTAGCTACGCCACTGTCCTGAATGCGATGGCAAAGAGTTACCACTCACTCAGCACCCTCGCTACATTGTTAGTTGTATTTGATTTTGTGAGTTATATGTGCTGCAATATTCATCTAATTTAAATAGAAAATCATCATGGTAGCGATATTTTAAACGACTTAGGACACTTCTAAAACTGTTCCTTGAACACTTTTCCCGCCTGCTGCAAGCATTTTCTTTTCTTGGATTTCACTGTACTCCCTCAGTTATAACGGTAACATTCCTTTAAAATACCTCCAGAAATATAGCATCACCGCAGAGCAAAGCATTTTAATTAAAACCCCTGATAGCCAAGAAAAGATCTGTTGACTCATGTCGTTGCAGCACCATGAAGATTCCTGCCGCCCTACACGGCGTTAGTAGTTCGAGCACCGATGGTTCCAGAAACTTTCATCATCGGGACTTTGCTGAAACGGTAGAAGAGGTGGTGGAGAATGACTCCTAATGACCAGATTGTGTACGAGTATACTAGATTAAATACCAAAACTCTCCGTAGTAACTCTGCACATGCGGCGCCGTTAATGGTGATACATTCGTCGGAAGGTGACGTCAGACTTGGTGGCCCTTTGATGGTTTTCTGACCAGTAGACCTGAATAGACAAGCGCTGTATTTCACCATCTTCCTAATTTTATTCAAGCAAAACGCTAATAATACAATACGCTGAACGAACACACTAATTACTGTCATCCACACAAGCCGTAAGTAACATATTAACTTCCAAACTGAGAAAGGCAAAGGGAAACCACCCCAATCAAAATATGTATTAAAGCTGCCACAGGTGAGGAAACTACCACAATAGCAGCCTGGGTCACCGGATATAGTGATTATTATTATAACCTAAAGCTGGAATCGAAGAAAGAGTCACGGCAAAAAAGTGAGTGATGCCGCCTAAGGCGATAGCGAATTCATTACGCAGCATGACTCATGTATTCAAACAAAAACATAATTTTTCCCATTCTGATAAATAAATATGAAATTGAAAGAATTTAGGCTTTCTCGGTGAGTCAGTTACTTTCATTGTTTGTCGCGTTTATGTAATGTAAACAAAAACAGAGGAGTATGTTATACGGAGGACAAAAGAAGAAGTGAAATAAAAGTGGCCTGAGAGTTGGCTCTAACATAGTTTAGAAACTAATTCAATCACGTAAGTTGCATATCACTCAATATTTGACATCAATATCGTCTTCTAACATGTTGCTATATGGTATCAGTAAAAATGGAGTATCGCGTAGGGCCCCCGCGAGCACGCAGAAGTGCCGCAACACGACGTCGCATGGATACAACTAATATCTGAAGTAGTGCTGGAGGGAATTGACACCATGCAACCTGCAGGGCTGTCCATAAATACGAAAGAGTACTAGGGGGTGGAGATCTCTTCTGAACGGCACGTTGCAAGGCATCCAAGATATGCTCAATAACGTTCATGTCTGGGGAGTTTGATGGCCAGCAGAGGTGTTTAAACTCAGAAGAGTGTTACTGAAGCCAATCTGTAGCAATTCTGGACGTGTGGGGTGTCACATTGCCCTGCTCCCTGCTGGAATTGGCCAAGTCCGTTGGAATGCACAATGGACATGAATGGATGCAGGTGATTAGCCAAGATGCGTACGTACATGTCACCTGTCAGAATCGTATCTAGACGTATCAGTGGTCCCATGTCACTCCAACTGCACACGCTCCATACCATTACAGAGCCTCCACCAGCTTGAACAGTCCCCTGCTGACATGCAGGGTCCATGAATTCATGAGGTTGTCTCCATACCCGTACACGTCCATCCGCTCGATACAATTGGAAACGAGACTCGTCATGCCAGACATGTTTTCAATCATCAACAGTCCAAAGTCGGTGTTGACGGGTTCAGGCGAGGCGTAAAGCTTTGTGTCGTGCGCCCAGCAAGGGTACGCGAGTGAGCCTTCGGCTCCGAAATCCCATATCGATGATGTTTCGTTGAATGGTTCGCACTCTGACACTTGATGGCACAGCATTGAAATCCGTAGCAATTTGCGGAAGGGATGCACTTCTGTCACGTTGAACGATTCTCTTCAGACGTGGTTGGTTACGATCTTGCAGGATCTTTTTCCTGCCGCCGCGACGTCGGAGAATTGATGTTTTACCGGATTCCCGATATTCACAGTGCACTCGTGAAATGGTCGTTCGGGAAAATCCCCAACTCATCACTACTTCGTAGATGCTGTGTCCCATCTCTCGTTTGCCGACTATAACACCACGTTCAAACTCACTTAAATCGTGATAACCTGCCATTGTAGCAGCAGTAGCTGATCTTACGCCTGTTGCCATACAACTGTTGTCTTATATAGGCGTTGCCGACCGCAGAGCCGTACTCTGAGTGTTTACATATCTCTGTTTGCATACGCATGCCTGTAACAGTTTCTTTGGCTCTATAGTGTAAAATGCTGCGGGAGTGCCATTTAAATCCTTGCCATAAATACCTCAATTACAGCTATGTCAATAATTTTTGAAACTGATGGATTCATTTCTTTATGAATTAAATAAACTAATATCTAAAAGAGTGAAGTAAAGAACACGAAAGATTAAGTTCAAATCCTGTAGTTTACCATCTGAAGCCAGGTCAAAAAATGTTTCTTCCTTGATTACCTACGTTCGTCTTTGAACTAGTTATCACTAGTACAACAAATAAACAAATGCAATTTATTATTATGTTTGCGAATATTGCGATGTGACATAGAGAGCAACAATGAGCGCGTGAGGGTGAGCCGGCAACCGGCTGGTGAGACAAGAAGCGGGTAGCGTTCGGACATAAGATAATAATAACCTTGAGTAACAGTGTGAATTTAACTGGAGTGTCGCGAGCTCGTTAATGGTATAATAGAATGGTGTTTTTTTCTAAAATCACTGTAAGGGAATTTTGTAAACCGTGGCCGAACATCTAGGCATGAAAGAAGTTTAAAAAAAAAAAACATTTTTTTTAAAAGTCAGAAAGCTAGAATTCTTTACCGATGTAAGGGGACATAGGAGATAGGTAAAGGGAATTAATATTTATTGATAATTGGTACGTAAAATTTTGTCTTTGTGCGTTGCGAGTGAGTTGCTCAGAGCTAGCTAGCAGCCAGCGGATGTAAGCTGAAATAACGGTGGCGTGGTGACGCTCTAGCATCAGCGATTTTGACTACGCTAGGTGAGAACAAAAGCCTGGTACACGCCAGACTCGCTCTCAGTTGCTTTCCAGCATTACGAGAGTCAAGATGTAGTTCACTAAGTAACAGGTAAGGCACGCGGTTGCCTCAGTTTGATCTCCAAATTAGCTTGTTGATATCCAGATTGGTTAGTTCGTCTTTAAAAGTGTTCAGCCTTCGTTATAATTAATTTATAAAGTATTCAGTTTGTATTAAGATGAATAATATGTTGGAACTGGCCCAGTGTAACTTGTTTGGTTGATTAAACTTCCCCGTTGATTTTGTTGGTAGATGTGGCCCGCCAGTAATGATAATTATTCAGTCGTCATTGCATTGCAGTGGTTATTTGTGTATGTGTGAGAGAGAATGGCCTAATTGTGTTGTCGTTGAGAAGTGATATGTGATTGACTATAGGAAGCTTTTGTTGGGGTAAAGGCAGTAATTATATATTAACCTTTAAGCAGTGAATTCAGTTATTAAGGCAAAGACGTGTCATTTTCCCTTCAGTGTCAATTAGTTGGAATCGGACAAATTGTATGTTTGGTTCTTTATATTAAATGATTAGTAACTTAATCTGCACGTGTTTGGTCTCATTAACACTCGCAGACTAAAGAATCCACAACCCCACATATTGTGTTTCAGAATGATATTGTTAATTTAGTATTTTGGTAACAGAAGTAAGTGGTAAAGAAGAGTGAACGATAAACAAGCTTCACGAGGTAAGTGTTGCTAAGGTTATGTGCTTTTGTGTAGGTTGAAATGAAACTTTATCGCAGTTTGGTCATTTCTGCGTAATCAAAGAATTATCTGGTGTCAGATCTTGATATAAATTGCTAGAAATAACATCTTCTGGCTAATATCCAACTTACCCCCCCCCCCTTTACCATTGCATGTAAACTTAAAGCTGAACGAAAATCTTTAGTAATATTGGGTAATTAATATAATAGCAACCACTCACGCCATCCTATTACACCGAACTACTTTCTGTCACGTAATACAAACCAACCTATTGGTTGGCAAAAATGGGAGTCAGGAGTGGATGTATTTCAATAATGAACGGAAAGTGAGATATCTATTATTATCTAATAATTGTGGTGACAATTATTTATCATTCCAGCCAATCACTGATCAAGAATGCAGTCACTGGGAGACTAGAGGATATGACAAAAGGTGCTGCGACTAATAAACTGAAGCAAATGACTTCACGATTATTCTGACTTGTGAACTTCCGGCGACAAATGCAGTTGTGCTTACTTTACATTACGGTGACCAGTCCAGTCGAACAACTCATCATTACAACTGAATTGTGTCTGACGTACTGTTGGAAGTGAATAGTGAATTATGACGTCGTTGTATGCACTACTAGGTGCTGTTCCAATTACAAGTCGGTTCCGGCAACACTAACTGCGGGATGCCCGCGCAACAACAGACATGGTAATATCGTTAGTTTAATCATTGATCTGCCGTGACTCAAAGGTAACTGAACATTAATATCCATTAAAGCCTTGTTAGTGCAAACCAGATTAAAGAATCTCCTCTGTTTTGTCATTTTAACCGCCACTTCTCTAAAATGGTATGCTAGGTGTTGCATACTAATCAATTTCATGTGTTGTTGTTATCTTGTATTTTTTTTTTTCATTTTTATGTCAATTTTCAGTTATTTGTTTTTCATTGAGGCAATAAATAAATTCATCATAAGATTAAATTCAATTAAATTCTCTGTTAATTTCGTAATTTCATTTGGTTTTTTAATTAATAAAAACCACATCATCCCTCTTATCCCTTGCATTTAATTAAGTTTACTTTTAATTATTTACAACAGATTGTTCTAACATGAATTCTTTGCCATGAGACCCACTATTATTTTTTAAAATTATTAATATTATATAGCCTATATAAATATTTTATTCTGATTCATTGAGAAAAAAACAAGGGACACGCCATATCCTGATCCTTTATTGAAAAGAAAAAAAAATCAAACGGAATAAAATTTCCTCCACGAAGTGGAACATGACTGTGAAATACTAAGAGATATTGTGGTGTTGCATATAACCACATTAGTATGAGGTATCAGGGTAACGCAGCAATGCATGCAGTACGAAGATTTAGCGTAATATTTCCAAGGTGTGGGTAGCATTTCCTCTGAGCAGAGGTCAGGGAAGTTTTAGCCTGTTACGGCGAACTCTCCATTCGGACTGGAACGAAAGAGGACAAACACACGCAACAGGAAGTGCTAGTTTGAAAACGGGTGACATTTACTTCGAACTCCGTGATAACGTCAAGACACGCCAAATTAGGTTTTTTTTTTTTTTTTTTTTTTTTTTTTTTTTTTTTTTTTTTTTTTTTTTTTTGCATATTGCCTTACGCCTCGTCGATGTCATTAGAGACGGCATGGGATTGGGGGCAAGGAACGGGGAAGAATTCGGAAATGGCCTTTTCAAGAAAGCATCCCGGAATTTGCCTGCAGTGATTTGGGGAAACCATGGAAAACCCAAATCTGGATGCCCGGACGGGGATTCGAAGCCGCGTCCTCCCGAATGCGAGGCCAGAGCGTTAACTATTCGCTCACCACGCTCGGTGCAAAATTAGAGATTCTGTGAATGCTCACTGCGAAAGATGGAAATACTAGAATTTTGAACGGCCATTGAAATTTATCATGTGTAACGACAGCAATGTGCCAGTAATAATACAAGGTAGAGTGGGAAGTCAAGAAAGCCGCGACAAACATCTAATTTAAAAATTCATTCACAGACAAAGGTATGGAAAAAACACAGCGCACACGATAAAGTTACCATAATCCTCTTAGCTAACTGATAGTTTCATGCTCATCAAACAGACATCATAACCCACATTTTTCATAGAAGATATCCACACATTGATAAGTATCCAAAACGTCACCACAGGTGCAGACAATAGTTCCATTACGCCGAACATAGCGCCCATAATTTAATTGTCGTAAATTGTTAGGTCATTTGTATATGAAAGTGCGTGTTTAGATATTTTATCCACTCAGGCCTCACCACCTAATGTCTAGTGCCAGATTTTGGTCATGGTCAACTTAGGCTCCATACACCACTCACAATTATTCTACTTATATCCATTATACGCCACATACAGCCCCCTCCCCCCCCCCCAACACTCTTCATATCTTCCAGTCATATTCAGCCCAGCTCCTTTATTATGTCACTTGTTGAATGTTTTCCACTAATAAATCTAGCTACTCTCCTTTGCACCCTGCATTTGATGTACAAAAAATGTGGACTCAATACTACACCCTTATGGGCAAGCAATGGTCTGACTGTGGGGTTTGTACCCAAGTCATTCGCTTCTCTGGCACACCCCCTCAGCATCCTTTCCATTATATGATTTTTACCCTGAAGTGCATATAGTGAATAACGTGAGAAACACAGTTTGTATGCCAACACAAACAGCAGTAAACTGTAAACTGCACAGTGGAATGGGAGAAGGCCTAAGCCCTGAAACAATGGTTAAGAGCACACATTGATGGTGATAACCATATATTTTAGACTTAAATCCACAGAGGAATCACGCACATTTCCATGCCTACAGCAAGCTCGACACAACAACCAGCACCAAGATAGAACTCACACAGAGGAAGACACACACACACACACACGTTAGTGGAGAAAATGAACTGCACATCCTACATCCAGACAAACGAGTTAAAGGAAGGTCTGACCATATTTAAGCATACATACCCAGAGAGAGACGTACGCACACACACACACGTACATGCATACAGCGAGTTCGAAATAAACAACAGCAAGCATCATGGAAACGATGAAGTGGCACAGAATTGTACTTACCACTGATTAACTGCACAGAACTCTCGATACAAAAATCATCAGACAGACCAGTTAAAGTCAGGTATCACCATACTTACACTTACATGCACAAAGAGACATGCAGATACATATGTCCATGTCTACAGCGAGTTCAGTACAACTACCGGCACCAATCATGGAAACGAAAAAGTGGTGCAGTACTCTCTTACCTCATGACTGGCTGAAAAACAGAACTCTCCTCACATATCATAGGCCTAACGAGAGAGAGGGTGTGCAAAAGATGCCATGTTTTCACCACACACCTCAGTGTTTATCCCATAAATAGAGTTCCTCAAACCCAATTGATTACATGTACCATCAACACATAGATAACCACCACATCTCACCCACACCGCAACCCTTGCAGGAAAAGTAAATAATACATCCAGACAGATGAGATTAAGTAATGTATCACCATATTTACACATAAAGACAAAGAGATAGACACACATACACACACAACACAACAACCAGCCCAATTATGGCAACGAAAACGTGGGCAGAACCCCAATGACTCATGACTAGTGTTGTAAAAAAACGGTTTTTTTTCTGGCTTGAAAAAAAACATGAAAAAAAACTTTGAAAAAAAAACATGTTTTTTTTCTGGAACATGTTTTTTTTTCACAACTACTAAATCTCAAATTTGTAACGCAGTTATCGTTTAAAATGACTGTTTTAGTGTTTATTCTAAGTACTTATCTTAGTTTAAAATCTACTATATTTTTCTGGTTCAGTAAAAAAAAAATTACGAAAATATTGGCAAAATTGACTGAAATTTTCTTTATGAACGGGGATTTCCCGAAGAGACTAGGTTGCGCGAGATGGAATCCCCATTCCCCATTGTTTGGATTATACTTGCTATTTGAAATAGTGCTGCCAGCCCTACAAAATTACCTATAGAGCTTTTAAAAAAATTAGGAATTTAAAATTTATCCACAGTTTTTTGCCTCTTTTAATTACTTATTGGGCTTTCCTTATATTCATATACTTGTTAACTCTCAGAGTATAGTGATACTGATTCATTAAATTGTCAGTAAGGGAGCGTGCATAAACCACATAGCTCCATTTTGGCCTCCTGTGAACCCCCCTCCTCCCCCACGTAGCCCTACGTGGCTTTTGCCCCCCCTCCCCCCCGCTCACGTAGCACGTAGCTTTCTTCCGTTTTGATTCCAGAAGACATTTTTTACCGTTTTCTTTTGTCAGACTATTGTAAATTACATACGGATATAATTAACTGAGGGAAATAAATACTCACATGCTGTTGTGAGTTCAGTTCCTCATTTTAACTGTGAAAAATGTTACGAAAGGAAAGTTACGTGGCCTGGCTCGGAACCCCCCCCCCTCCCCTCCCACGTAGCCCAGCGTAACCTTCCAGCTAACCCCTCCTCCCTCTGGACCGAGCCAAGTAGTTTGTGCACGGTCCCTAATTATGAATCGTTTCCTTGCAACTGTTGGTGTAAACAAACAATTGAAAAGAAGTAAAGCTCCTATTTTGTATGATAATAGATTTTAATTCAAACTTAAAAGACCGTAATACAGAACTATCGGCGCAGTCTTTATGCACAGTGTGTACTTTGCTCACAATTTAAAATTGCAATCTCAAAATCTTTTGCGTACAATACAAGAACAACCAGTAAAAGAAAATTTAACTATTTCTGAAGTTATGGATCTAGAGGAGACAGAAGAAGAGACAGAAAATTCCGACACCGATCGAACTAGTGTTGGTACTAGTGAATGTGGTACTGACATACATGATGAATAAAATTATGTTACCTATATAGATACACTTATGAATCATTATGTGAGACATTATATGATTCAGTAAGACTTAAAACACGCTTGTAAAATGGAAGTTCCTTAAATAAAACTATAATTTATCAAATATATTGTTTTCTGAAAAAAAACAAAATTTAGAAAAAAAACACGGGTGCTAGGTTTTTTTTCATGTTTTTTTTCACAAAGCTGAAAAAAAACATTTTGTTTTTTTTCAGTTTGCAACACTACTCATGACTGACCAAAAAATCATCAGTAACATGTGTTCAAGGTTCCAAACTCTTCACATCAACATCGTATAATTTATCTCACACTACAGTCCTCTCTGCCATCCAGTATCATGTGTCCGAGGTACAAAACTGTTCACATCAGCACCACCACGTCTATCCCACACTTAAGCCTTTTCTGACATACAGTAATATATGCCCCAGGTACCATGAGTAGCAGTAGATACTTGGTCATCAGACAGATATCATAACTCCCAATATTCATACTAGGTCTCGCCCACAAGTTCATACGTCACCACACATAAGCACACACAAACATAAGTGTAGGATCAGCACATCATACATCCAGACAAACAAGTTGAAGGAAGGTGTCACTATATTTACACATACATACACAGAGAGACAAACACACACACACGCATTTCCATGCCTTCAGCGAGCTCGACACAACGACTAGCCCAATCATGACAGCGAAAAAGTGGGACAGATCCCCCATGACTGGCCAAAAATCATCAGACAGACGTGTTATAGTGTGTGCGTAGGATGACATGTTTTCGCCATTCATCTCAGTACTTATGCCATACACATCAGTGCTCATCACACCCAATTGATTACATGTATCATCAACACACAGGTAGACAGTTATTGTGAAATCTCAAAGTCGAGTATAATCCTATCGTGATAGACACGCAACCACATAGAAAGACACACATACACATTTCAGTCATGTAGCCTACTCTGCGAATATTCTTACTTGGATATCACCGGCACCCGGTGCTTTCCGCCGTCAGTTGTTTCACACTACTATAGACTATTTGTACTATGCCCCATCTTAAACTCCACATGATGTAGAAAAGCGAGTGTAACATTTGAATTATCTTTAATACACGAATTTTTAAATTTTGTGTTGAGTTTGTTAGCCTATTGTGTCTTCCATATCTTACAAACATTGTGCATTGGTGCTGGCATTGGAACATGCTTTTCTTACTTCCGACCAAAATTTCTTTGAGTTTTCTGCGAGGTTTATAGAAGTCGAATTTAAAGGCTCGTGCATTGCATTTTTCAGTCATCGGCTTAAATCAGTTAAACTATCTAGATCTCTTAAAATACCTTTTCCTTCATGAAAGTGTGTACATTCTTCTTTGCTTTCTCAGCAGTTTTTCCAATTCACGCTTGTACCATGATGGTTCGTCCATACCCATCTGAGATTGTTCGCTTTCTGCTTTGCCAGTTATGAAATTTTCTTTTGCACTACTTATAAGCCTTCCTAGTTTAAACTACTTATTCTACAGTTAACTATGAGCACCTTTAACTGTTGCGATTCATTACAGCTATGCTTCACATGCGGTGAAGGATTTTTCTGGGTAACTAGTGTGCCGGAATTTCCTTCTTCAGCTATAAATATTTCTCTTCATTCCACGTGGCTCCTCATTATGTTTAACCGCGTCTCGTATGTAGTGTATCCCTGATGTATTCAATAGAACCCTACCTAACTCAGGCTTGATCATCATAGTAACATCGAAGTCTCAAATTCCCCTTGCTCCGAACCAAAGATACACTATCAATTCTCTCAACGCTATTGAAATTTGATAGCCTCTGGTAACAGATTTTGCCTGTGTAACCAGATCAATTTCTGACATCAAACCAATCTGACTTTCTTTTGTTTGGATTTTGAATGTCGGTAGTACTATTCTACTGACAACTCAAAAGCAACTCTCAAAACCTAATGTCCATATCTTTCTTTTCGTACAAAGCGTCTATAGTGGAAGATGGGGTGACAGGATTTTTATAAAATAAAACCATTGCTTATAGTAGAAGGAATTTTTAGTTGAGGAAGCTTTGGTCTTTAATTTGTTTATATTACAATACAAAATAAAAAAATATACAAACAAAAATCACTTTTAATTCGTCAAGCCATAAATTACAGATGGTTCTGGGTACTCTAAAGTATAATTTCGGATATACTTTTTGTTTTTATTCATTTTCAGAATGTGAACAGATATGAACTCGCCATTCTACATTCATCTAAAGACAACCAAAATGCTCCCTTATGCACGACAGATATTCCCATCCTTCATATGACAATCAGTATGGTCAATGGAAGTAAATTCAATCAGCACAGTATATCACTGAGAGATTTCACTTAACGTTTGAATTTGGAAATAACAAGCAAGTGGCCTGGATGAAATTATATTGATAAAAAGTAAATAAGACAATGTGTATCTCAAATTTATGACACAAAGTAGCAATGCTCACTGAACTACCAGCAAAGAAAATTAGATAAGATAATGACATAGTAATAGTAGTAAAAACTTGAAGCACATCAGGATTTTCAAGAAAATCTGAACTTGAGAAGTGAAGAAGGAAGTGCACTATTAACACAAGAATACTGGCCAAACATTAAAGCACAAGAAAGAAAAAATTTAAAATAACTTCGCCAATAGCTTCCCTTGATAAGAAAAACAATTAAAAATATGCAGCGATTTTACTCTGCACACTTAAGAATCTCAGAAAATATTAACGGATGGTATTTTGAAACTTATTGAGTTATTAGTGGAAGTTTGGTTCCGATTTGTCCATGTAAATGAATACAGAAATGTTATTTTGAAGTTTTTTTATATATATTTATTAAATAAATACCACAAGATCATACAGCAAAGTATTCATAATCACAGAAGATGGAAATGATTAGTATGGAATGAGTTTCTTTTTTTTTTTTTCAAAGCCGGTATCACATCCTGCTTTATGGCAATGATGAATACAAAATACTTTGCTTCATTATGGAAAACAAAAGGATGGGGTAGGAAGCCCATCACTTACAAAAGATAAAAGCATAAAGGCTAATGATGGTTTGGGAGGGGCTTGAGTATATTTTGGTTTGGGTGGGGGGGGGGGAGGGGCATTGAATGTCTTGGACTGGATTGCTGCCCCCTTAAAAGATCAGGAGAGCCAAAAAAAAAGGGTCTTCAAAATTACGACATCCGGTTGGACCTAGATACTTTTTGGGGGGTAGGGGCTTCAGCAACCTAGTCCCCCCTCCCCCTTGAACCTGCCCCTGTTGTGTAGCATCGTCCATGACAGGAGAATGATCACTCTGGTGGTTCGTGAAAGTCAGTAACGGATCAAGATATTTTTAAAGTTGAGTGGACTACTGTTACAGGGGTATTGTTAAAACGATTTCAGAGAGAAGGATGTGTACTTCATAGAACAGGGGTGGCCAACCCGTGGCCCGCGAGATTCATTGCACTTTCACAGAATATTTTTTGTCTTTCATTTTTAATATTATATATTTCTTTACAATGTGCGTTTAGTATCATTATTATTATATGATCTATGTTTACATGTAAGAATAATAGTAAACACAATTTTTCACTCCAAAAAAAGTCTCTAGTGGGGATATATAATTTTATATGTGGCTTCCGAAGTGGCCCGCAAGATCATTTGGGTTGGCCACCCCTGTCATAGAAGGAATATAGGATGATGAAAAATTTGGTTAATAGACTCGTGACCAGGAGAGAACCGTGTCAAAGGTTAGTTTTGGAACAAAATAACTACAGGGGAATGTTGGAATGGTTCCTTCAAAAAAAAAATATGATCAAATTTCTTGCCATTCATCACCCCCAGTCATTTTCTGCCTCAAAATACCTTGATGTTGATGAAGTGTAAAACCATAAGAAGAAAAAATGTTGGTGCAGATTATGGAACAAGAGATTCATTTCTGCACAAAGTGTGGAAGGTAACAGGGTAAGATTGCTTGTAACAGTTTGTGGGAGTATCTGGATAAAGACTTTTCATTGGAATAGATGCATCTGTTTCAGATTGCTAGATATTATTATTATTTGCATATAATTTTTTGAATCATTTATTGCCATCACATAAGATTACTTTCCATAACCTTTTTATTTAACTTGCTATTAAGAACACAAAATCTGTACAAAAGGGAGAAAAAATATTCTGCACTTAACATATCATTAATTTCCATTTTGAATCCATAAATAAAACATTATGGCATCAGAGGAACATACAATGAAACAATAAATTAAACCAATTATTGACAATACTGAAAAAAAAAAACACTAATTCATTTGTTCTAACAGTAAACCAAAAGTGTTTAAGTTACAACAAAACAAACACAAAAAAATACAAATAACACTACAATGTGTCTATTATACTTCCAACAACCCATCACTTATTTAAAAAAAAGAAATAACAACAACCGTAAAAATCTGTAAATTCAATAACTTTTAAAAGCCACAAGGCAAGTTTAAAATGGTCACAAACTACACAATCCCATGTCAGTAACTTCACTGTCAGTGTTGATAAATTTCTTCATCAATCAATATCTGAAAATTCCAAGCACGTAACTCTATGTTTCTTGTTAAATCTTGATGATTTACCGAGATCTTCTGAAGCTTGCCTGTTCATGTAAGCAGAAAACATGTCACAGAACAAAAATATACACCAAACAACAGAAAAAAATACCAGCAAACAATGATCAGCACGAAAAGTACAGCTTCTACACTTTCATTTCTTTATTTAACTTTGTAACAATTTAAATAATATGGTAACAATGAAATAATGGGCACTAAGTAGTAAAAAGGAATAACAAATTAAGATAGGGAAATGAACCACCTCTCCTTAGATGATGGCTGGATGGCATGAACACACATAATGAACACGAACACAAAACAGACTGTCTTTTGAGTGTTTGTGTCCATTATGTGTGTTCACGCCACCAAGCCGTCATCCAAAGTAAGTGGTGGTTTGTAATTTGTACAGTATGTGAGATATGTAATTTCCTCCCATCATCTAAAACTAGTACATCTAAAACAAATATTACTTTTATTCTTTTTTTAGTATTGAAACAATTATAGTATCAAAAGTATATATTTTTAAGACTTCCTAAATAGTTTTTGACTACCAAGTTGCAATATGGTTAAATCACTATCTGTTTGTAATGCCATTGCTGATTTTACCAATCTATTTTTTGTTTTATTTTTCTAAACTGTTTCAAAATTTGTTTTCATATAAATTAACAATTTTCATTATTCTGAAGTAATTATTTCAGATTGGAATATTATTCGTGTTTAGTACTATGTCCAAGAAGAAGCAGGCAATATGGTCAAGAAGCAAACTGTCATATCACATGACAACCTCATTAGCTAACTGAGAAAATTACACTTGATGTACCATACGATCAGTCTTCAGCTAGAGGTTTCAATGTTCAATTCACACAAGTAAGTAATGATATGCTGCGATTATTGCTCAGTGTGTTTAGAATGTATGTGTATTTCTATTAGGCTCAAAGAACTAAAACGCACATTGGGCAACGAAAACGTCCACAACATGTTGTGGCCTCTTTAAAACATTAATAACACATTATTCGTGTTATGGCACTTATAAGAATAGCCAGAACTTGCAGTTATTAAGAAAAGCCATAATGTGTTCTGAACATTAGCTGTTGCAACCACGATGTGATGGGCAGGTTGTGATATGACAACAGGAGCATTGCAAATATGGTTCTAATTTGTTTCATTCTTGAATGCTATAAGTAGTGTGAATATCTGTTTGTTTACCGTGGATAGTATAATGAACATATTTAAATGATATGACATCTAAAAATTGATTCTAATTGATTGATGTTGATTTAAAAAACAGAACAATATTGATGACGTGAACAGTTAAACATAGTTGTGAAATTACGAAATGAAAATGTTGGCAAGTCACAGAAGTATTAGAGAAGAAATATGAAAGTTAAATCGTAAAAGAATCAACAAACAGAAATATTATTTTAGATAAAGTTGAAAATTTAAATTTAATAGAAAGTTGTTTTATTTGTGAAAATGAAACGTCAGCAGCTCATAAACGAACAGAGTATCATGAATATGTTCACATTATCTGTGGAAAAAGCAATGAGAATGTGGGATTTTGTGCAAATGTGACTTGTTACCTCTGTTTAAGACAGAACACCATCAATGCTGAGAGAGACAGTGCCAAGAGAAATAGACACATAAGATGATTTCACTAAACAATGCAAAATTTCCTGCTTTTGAAATTGGTTCGAATGTTTTAGTTAGGATACCCGCAGTTGATAGAGGACCTGCTGCTCCCAGAAACATTTATCTGTTGTTATAAGCATTAATCCATCAGCTCTCTATCAGTCAGGAAACAAGGAAGATCTTCGCGATTGACTTTGCCCTCTTAATAAATTTAGTTTCACACAGTACCTATACTAACATCCAGGATGTGGCCTAAACTCCTTTAACACTTTGCTTAGCATCTATGCTATCATGTGTCACTGTAAAAGATGCTAGATTGATAAAAAAAAATGCAAATTACACTAAAAGAACATAAAAAATAACTCAAAATGTAGCAGTAATGGCTCTTGTAAAAAAAAAAAAAAATACACACACACTTGGCAATGTTTTTGATAATTTTACTACCAATTTTCTTTGTTTTAATAAGTTTACGTTGTTGTTGTTGTTGTTTTTGTGGCTTTAGGGCGCGTCGACAGCGAGGTCATTAGCGCCCTAACAATGACCAGCTAATACTTTTGCTAAAAGAATATTAAAATACCATCTGCATGGTCGACTGTAAATGTGTCGGCCATACGGACAGCAAATAAAATAATTAAAAAAGAACATGGCTTTAAACGCGCCACTAGGACCTGATTACCATAAAACACCTGGATGGCTGAAAAGTTGCCAAACCGATTCACAAAATAATTAAAAACACTACATGTCTCGCTGGCTGTATAGAGGCCAGCGAGACATAAATTATTAAGATATTAAAATTATAAAAAATAAAAACAATGCAAATGGATGTGTGGCTGTAAAGAGGCCACCCATACATCATAAAACTAGGCCAATCTGCCTAAAATTTTAGGCAATAGACTGGCCAATACACAAAATTTCAAAACACTCGCCACACTACTGCTCTCGTTGTTAAAAATGAGAGACAGATCGTTGAGAGGCCAACGCCTGCCCCTAAAACTAAAAAAGTTATTGTAATTGCTTTAGGGCGTGTTGACGGCAGGGCCAATAGCGCCCTAAAAATGACCAGCTATTACTGTGGCTTATGAAAGTACTAAAATACTGCCTGCATGGTCGACTGTAAAGGGGTCGGCCATACAGACAGCAAATAAAATAAGTCATAAAATCAGACGTGGCTTTAAAGCGACCACAATGACTTAAAAACGTACAACACCTGTGAGACTGTAAAGGGGCCAAACAGGTTCAAGAGAGGATAAAAAACACTACATGTCTTGCTGGCAGTGTATTGGCCAGACAGACAAGAATAATAACAATACAAAAAATAAAAACCATGCATATGGATTGGGTGGCTGTAAAGAGGCCACCCATCAGTCTTAAAATTAGACCGATCTGCCTAAAATTGGTTTCACCCGCCTCGGTTCGGGTGGGTCGTTGGTCATTGCCCGCTGAGGAACGGGATCAGGCTCATCCACCAGCATTGCAGTTTCCTCTGGTTCTGAAGAGTCTGACGTCTCCGACTCAGCGTCCTCCTCGACTACCTCCTTGCCCTTCTTCTTCCTCGAACTCTTTCCCTTTTTCTCCCTTTTACCAGGTGATCTGGGAGGGGACGAAGAGGGAGATTTAACGAACTGAGTCGGGTCCGTCAGCCTAAACCTCGGACCCCGTGTCTTTAAGTCGCCTTCAGGAACGTTGATAGCAGTTGGTAGTGCTACTGCTTTCACGGCACGTGGTGGTATTGGAGGTGCTGGTAATTTCACTGCTACTGCTGGTGGGTCCTGTTTCACTGCTGCTGGTGTGATCGAGGTCGCAGACGTGTTGCTACCGACGTCCGCGGTCTTAGGAGTTATGACCTTAGCGGGTTTTGCACCGCATTTACACTGACACGAGCACGTAGTGCTTGTGCCCATGTCTGCAACGGACGTCTGGGTAGCAACACTTTGTTTCCTGACGGGAGCTGAAGCCATCTTAGCAAAACTTGTTGCAAATACTGGGGTGGCAAGTAACTTGGCCTTCTTCTTAGCTTCCCCGTAAGGAATCCGCTCTTTGGTCTTCAGCTCCTGTATCTTGCGTTCTTCAAGATACACTTGACACTCCCTGCTCCAGGCGGGGTGCGAACCGGAGCAGTTGACACAAGCCTGTGGAAGCGTACAACTGACACCCGGCTCGTGTGCGCCCTTCCCGCAGTTTCCACATGTGGGGTTGCCCTTACATGACGCCGTCGTATGTCCGAACCGCTGACACTGGAAACAGCGCATCGGGTCCGGAACATACGGACGGACGTTAAGGTTTAAATATCCGGCCTTGATATTCTTGGGCAATACTGGAGTGTCAAACGTCAGGACGAAGGTGGCAGTCTTTTCAAGATTGCCATTTACCCTTCGTGTGATCTGACGTACCTCGATCACATTCTCTGATTTCCATTCCTTAAGAAGCTCGTCAGTCCCTAAATCCATAACGTCACGGCAGGTGACCACGCCTTTACTGGAATTTAGGGACTTGTGGAGTTCGCATTTTACGGCGAACTCCCCGAGCCTCTTACAATTCAGCAGTTGGGTAGCTTGCTTACTGGTGACAGTTTCCAGCAGCAGTGTCCCGTTCCTCAGTTTTTTAACAGTGTTAAGGGTACCAAAAAGACCCTCTAGACCCTTTGAGATATAGAAGGGTGACACCTTTTCAAACGATCCTTCAATTTTCTCCATAATTACAAAAGCGTTCTGTACTGAACAAACTTTTCTGTTACTATCACTGTCAGATGCGGGGGGGCTATCAACCCTCACCCGTTTCTTTGAACTGGGTGTATTTATATTAGCCTGCGGCACACCCGTACCGCAGGTTGGTTTGGTTTTCTTGTGAGTCTTAATTTTGGTCCCACGAGTATTACCAATTTAAACAGAAATGCTAATACAACAGGGGTGCGCAGGTGCCCCTGAGGTTGCACGCTAGCGAGTGATTTCCCTCATCACTCATTCGCCTCCTCGGCACGTGTCTGACCTTGAGGTTGAGGGGTTTTTTATAGAGGTTTGTTCCGTCCTCGCAATCCAGGCAATGAAGCCAAGATCCCCGTTCTCCTAGGCACACAACGTTCCACCGCCACGCCCTACGGTGGTCGTTGAAGCATGGTAGGAGTTTACGGTGTGGGAAACTTGCGGCGCTCACAAGTTTCCAGCTCGGGCACCGCGGGTTCGCCAAACCCGTACCTGGCACTTGCGTACCAAGCCCCTGCGGGGAATAAGTTTACTATCACCTTAAGAAAATAATTAAGGTTAAAGAAATGGTAATGAAAAAGAATGTTTATCTTTCTAAACATCACCCAATTATCAGTTAACATCCAGAAGATGTAGTTACAACCTGACTGTTGCTGTTGCATCAGCTAATGTTCAGAATGTGTTATGGCTATTATTAATAACCACAACATGTTGTGGTTGAATAATGTGTTATGAATGTTTTAAAGAGACTGCAATGCATTGTGGACATTTTTTTTTAATTAGCAATTTTTATATATATATATATATACCAAAAATTACACAG
Organism: Vandiemenella viatica; assembly: GCA_031002005.1. Lineage (NCBI taxonomy): Eukaryota > Metazoa > Arthropoda > Insecta > Orthoptera > Morabidae > Vandiemenella > Vandiemenella viatica. The sequence continues at coordinate 141,095,967 of JARYHS010013631.1, read as the reverse complement.
CCAGAAGATTTTTTACTTAAGAGGTATAATACATGGAATCTGAGTTATGAGTAGGCAAACTATCAGACGAGTCTTTAGGTGTTAAACATCTTCAAGAGAACTCACAGTTAATGTACAAGTGACATTAGGCTGGCAGTAGTCAAGTATAGAAAACACCAATTTTTTAAGCCAGCTAGACTTTTGGAAGTAACAGTTTTGCTATAATTACTAGAAGAAAAATAAACATTTGGCAGTTATTCAAGAATACAAATCTAACACTATTTAGTGAAGATAATCTATGGTGATGGCAGCAAAGATTAAAAATTTCCTCTACTAGTCAACCAAACTTTGAATTCCCTCCCGCTTCCCAATTTCCCCTGCTGATACAGGTTTTCAATGCCCCTTTTTGCCATTTGTTTTTAGAGGATCTCTGTTTTTATACATTATTATTTACATCCTCTAGCTGCATTTGTATAAAATTAACAGCTATCTGTTTTCATTACATACTTGTTCAAGAACATAAAGTAAGGCTATAAATTTCTACAATAACACGCAGATGCTCAAGATCAATTAAGTTTTGTTTACATAACTGAAAAGTAAAATTGGGTAAGATAATTTGAACATAATTTGCTTACAGAAAGAATAATTAAAGGAAGGCCTCATTAATGTAGTGGATCATTAAAGATACAACATCCAGACTACCATTAATGTCAGCTGCTCAAACAAAAACAACCAAAAAATTGATCAATATATTTGGTTTTAAGCCAAATTCATATTAAAATTTGAGGAATTTGTAAAATTTTGTCAATTAATTGCAAATTATTCTACAGTTTAAGCTTTTAAATCCAAAAGATCTATTTGCGTGCAAATCTTACAACAGCAAAAGTTCAAGTGACAAAGTTGGGGAAAGTGTAGTGCTGCATACTGTTCCAAACTAGGAAAGTATACAGACCATACAAGCAGAAATTTATCTTTACCTTCACCTGAACTATTATTTTGTTCCATCATAGAAAGTCGTGTTCCAAAAACAAGCAGTTTATTTATCAAACCAGTAATCAAACAGCTGCAATATATATCTTGTTCTAAGGTACAATCAGATTCTTTATCCCCAGTGCCAATGTTAATTACTTTAGCTGTATGGAAGAGTCATGTTGCCCATCATAGTGAATGTCAGAAAATTAGTTTTTTAGAAAACAAATGGAAAGTGTGGAAACTTCAAATTTTGAATGAAGAGATACAATACTTACATCTTTCAAACATCGCTGGTCATGAATTCAAGTCACTAGACCATTGGAAGTTACTTTTTACAGTGACTGGATGGATGTTAAATATGGGCACAGTTGTTGCATCTGTAATTAATATTCCCCTAATTACTACAGATGCATAAGCTTAAGAGTACATAACATCTTTAAAGTGTAGCCAACACAAAACTGGCACATGACAGTGACATTAGTGCCTACAATTTAATTTCAGTGGAGCACATGCTCCAGTAGAAATTTCCATACACAACCATGTTTCCCATTTCATTTACCCACAGACTTTTGTTCTTTACAAATTTTAATTTTAAATTCTTACAATGTTTATGCCTGAAATCTAGTGCCATGTTGAGTCAATGTCATCTTCTCCCTTCCATGCACTGCTCTTAATTCTTCCACCAGCATCTTTGCAAGCCTAATGACCAAAATATGCCTTTTACACTCCCAGCACTCTCTTCATCCTCCTCCTGTCTTCCAATGGATCCCATTCCAGTGCCTCTGTCATATCAGTTACTGATTGTGTTCCATGGTAATTTCCAGAGACAAACCTAGCTGCCCTCTTTTTCACATCCTCCCACTCCTGCATTAGACACTCAAAATGTGGGTCCCAAACTACATCACTGCATTCAAGTTACGTTCAAGAAAATTTTGTAACACAATTTTCTAACTTCTTCAGTACATCCCTTATTACGGTTCAAAGAAATATACAATCTAGATAATCGAAATGCTCTAAATCTATATGTCCTGCTTGGTGGGAATATTAATTCAAACTGGAAATTGTATATACGCAAATTTTAGTTACTTCTCGGACACATAGGGTCAATGTAGATGAAGCCCTAAACAATTAAGGAATATATTCATACTTTAGACACATGAATCATGTATGGATGAAATAAGTGACAATTTTAGAAAACAGAAAATGATGCCCATATCTGATGTCCCAATTTGCATACTGAGAGTAAATGTGTGACATTTACTACCATGTCTTCCCACGTCCTATCCTTTTAAAGTGATTTCCATCTGGCATTTATGCATGAAAGTTTTTTTCATTTAAAAAAAAAATAAAGAAAGAAAAGAAACTACCTCTGACTTCAGAATAGTGAATAGAATAGTGACCTCAAGATGCAGGGTTTGATGGTACAAATCCAACTTCAGCAATGGGGAATTTTTATTAAGTGTTGTTTCCATCCTGTGGTCTCTGTAATTTTGTGCATATGAAATCAAGCAATCACACTTGGAGAATCATATATGGTTGGATCAATGATAAAGACATGATGAAAAAAATAAAAAAAGACATGATGAAAAAAATAAAAAAAGTTGATGTTCTTTGGTTACAACAAATCAATCTTAAAGAATTATTCAGCTCAACACTATGATTTCTCTACAAGTATTTGCTGGATTAAAATTCCTTTCCCATTTATGGACAACAAAGCAAAAAAATTCACACCAAATGTATTTCAACAACTGCTTTTTTTGCTTATGGCTTTATGGCTCGTTGAGGATGTGGTCATTAGAGGCGGGATAGGACTGGGGGCATGGAACAGGAAGGAGTAAAAACCAAGGCCTTTTGAAGGAAGCATCCTGGCATTCACCTGGTGCAATTTGGAGAAACGATGGACAATCCAAATCTGGATGCCCGGGCAGGGATTTGAAGCCTGCATCCTTCTGAATGTGAGGCCTGAGCATTTCAACTCTAACTGCACAAAGTTTAGGACTTATTGTTTCATCCAGTCAATAGAGTTGCAGAATATCGTATAAATAAAATAAAAAAGTATAATGTAAATATTCATAATTTGGATCAACTAATGAGAAAACTAGAGGTTATTTTGCAATACAATTGTTTTAAAAGTCTCCATCTAGGCACAGTGATATCATTTAATATGCACATTCAAGATAAGATATGACACTACTGGCAGTATTTAATATTAATATTACCAAATAATACAGTTCATCAAAGGTGCCCAATGTACTCACACAGTCAAATCACTTCTAATGATTAAAACAACACAGACATTCCACCTTGGTACCTTACATTTTATCCACTATGGTACAGAGTCACCATATTTAATCTGAGGAAGAATATAATACCCGGGTTCAAAACTCAGCCCCATTGTACTAGTCCCACTGATTACAGGTTTTAGGCAGTTTTTCCCAGTTACATGGATGAATGTTATGATGGCACAGTATTTCCACCTCAAAAAAATATACATGATCAAAATTACACCTAACAAGTCGACACAAAGCTATATGATTTGCAGAAAAATCACAAAATTTACTAATTTGTCTTATGTGTAAGGTCACACTTCGCTGCAAATTTTATTGTATTGTGGTTGATTAGATTCAGAGTATTTTTGTTTAAGCAGGGTATTTAGCATAAATAGCAATTCAATTAAAAATTTAGACTTTTTTCTATACTGCAAGTTTATTAAATTTATGTTAAGACACAAAACTTCTGATCACAGATCCACATTTCACTTTAATGCAAGAGTACTCCACATTTCAATAGCATTTTTTTTTCTCCCTCAACATCCATGTACATATTCTCTTGTCCGCAGCCAAAATTATATACTGGTATTTATACTTCACATTAACATTTGAAATAGACTACTGAAGGAAATAATGGAAAAGGTAAAAAAGTAACATTCTTCCAAATGCACAGCACTCAAATAGCAATTCACAAAAGGAGTTCTCATGATGTCACTGCTGAACATGTATTTATGGGAAGATAAAATATGCTCAGACAGTAGTCTATTAATTAACATTGCCTGCTGCTTTAACTTCATAATCACTACAAAAACCAATAAAACTGCTAAGGAATGATAAGGCACTTATTGCCATAGGTAAATTATACTTAGCAGTGCAATCTCCTGTATTATCCATTCATTTAAATATATTATTATCTTTATCAAGTCCCTCCCCCAACCTCCACATGCATAGAATATGATTTGGATTATTTAGGATCAATTAAAATGTGGGTAACCTCTCAATGCACATATCCAATTCAATAGCCACAACCATCCTTTTCAAACAGTTTTCTACTTCATTAATCACCTACATTGAAATCAATGACAACTCTGTTTTATAAGTAGATACAGGAACAATAACATCTGTTCTTTCAGCCTTCATGGTCATTATATGTTGACAGTAGAGCATAATAAAGCTTCTAATGGATGCAACGTATTTGGTTCATTTTCACACCATTTACTTGATGTACCCAAGACGCTGATAGTTTTGGATACCAGTCAGCACATGTGATGTTTAAAATGTCACAATGGTTGAGGCATGTCATGACAATGGAAGAATACTCAAGTCAGTGCACTTGAACAAAAAGAAGAAGAGACCCTACTGGAATGCCATGGAGAGGATTGGACAAAAATAATAGCAGAGTCTTGGAGGGACTGTCATGATTAAATGAGGATACATGGATAACCAGTACAGTTAGACACAAATAGTAGAGAGGTCTGTCTAGAATGGATGACGATATGAGGACAAGTAGTAGGAGGTGGTAACATCAAGTGGTGACAATGAGACTAAACAAGTTGGATACTTATACCATCTCTTATTCTTTTTTTTAAGGCTTTACGCTTTGTTGACATTGGGGTCATTAGAGGCGGTATGGGACTTGGGACAAGGAATGGGAAGGAATTTGGCCATGGCCTTTTGAAGGAAGCAACCAAGCATTACCCTGGAGTGATTTGGGGGAACCATGGAAACCCCAAATCTGGACCCTGGACGGGGATTCGAACCAGTGTTCTCCCGTATGAGTGTCCAGAGCATTAAATGCTCACCCACCACGCTCGGTCCTTACTCTTCTACAGTACTATTTGTGGATTAATTTCTTTATATTGGCACTGGATAGTGGACTGCTTTCTTCAAATATAAAATGATCTTGATTCAAGAAATTTAAATATAATTTCATCAGCCAAGAGGAAGTTTACTGTCATACCAGGATTGCTTTTACAACAACAACTACTACTACTAAACATTATTGTAATCGAAATTGCTTTCATGGTTTACAAAACTGACCGTTTATTCAAAATTCTGCTAATTTTATTCAATAATTTTAAATAAACCATGTAGAGACAATGACTCACAAGCTGTTTGCTTATAAAACTGTTAGTCACAAGAAAAGGCTATGAAGCATCTGGATGAAATCAAAACAGACATAAATTAGAAAAAAGGATAATCTTGAAGTACCCCTTTAATTATCTTACAGTTACCTACTGTGTTGGTACTTACCTAGAATGCTATACATACGGAACTAACTAGGTTTCAAGTCCAAATAATTCAGACACAGATGGTACTGTAAAGGATGTTCTGTCCAAACCAAACTATAGTTTTACATTGAAAGAACGTGTGAAATGCTGCCACAAACCAATCCATAGACTGAACAGTCAAGAAAAAGTCACCATTTCATAATTTAGGGCATCCCTTCTGTTAGATGGAAAGGAAACGATGCAATTCCAGGTACTTTTTCACATTGTTGATAAAGCCTGATATAAAAATTTTGTAAAACAGTTATAAATTTTTTTAATTATTATTTCCAGACACCATTTTTGGCAACATTAATCAAGCAATCAATGAGTTAATCAAGACAAACATTTTCAAATATCACTTTTCTTCCATTTTCAAGGTATACATTTAAAGATACAAATTAATTCATCAAAAGATCTTAGATCCAGTTAATTCCTGCAACCTATCAGTTTGACTTTGTACATAAGGTCTCAGAGTTTTGTATCCGCAAATTCTGGTGTGTTTCAGTTATTTCAATAATGGTATAACATTCTAAAGTTGTTAATCGTGCATTCATATTGTGTGTTATCCCTTTTTCCCATATCTTCCCTACAAAGATAGAAGAAAGAAATGAAGTGGCCAGTAATCTGTGAATCTTAAATGTTCTAAGTACAGTAAGTTTGCAAATGTGCTACATACAGGTCAAAATGAGCAACTGTCTCCAAGTTAAACTTGGATATTAGGGAAAACCATAAACACTGCATCACTTAATAATAAACAGAAGGAGATGGCAGGTACCATTTTCATATTATTAAATATCAAAATAAATGAGGTTTCCAATTTACATAAAATTGTCATAAATGTGATTTACAAATTATACCATCACTGGGTGGCTTTTGCTTTTGTCTTCGACTTCTTCAGTTTCTTCAACCCATCCAGATTTCCTTTTAATAAGTTACAGTATGCCTGTTGGAATTTGTTGACCTCTTTTGGGTGAATCTGAAAATATGTGCCATTATCCCATTAACTGATGCCGAGGTCAAGATTGTGTAAATAATATAAAATATCTGTTGAAGGCATATTAACAGCACATCGAAAATGATCACTTAGCAAAACAGTTCCATAAATTATATAGTTAACAATAATAAAAGAAGAAACAGTATTATCAGTCAGTTCACACATGTAAAATATTGCAAATAATTTTAAATACAAGATGAAAGTATTACAGCTAAGAATCAGTAGAATACAAAAGTTATTTTATTCTAATGACTAGGTTAGGAAAGGTGCAGCCTACTGACATACAAAATTAAAAAACAAGAAATACAGTATGTGTCACTAAAGCTTGTATCACAATGAAATAAATTATATTAAAAATTTATAGCCACAACAAAAGGAAAGATAGTGGATTCATTACAAGATGTAACTCACAAAATATGTATCACATATTCACCTGATGAACAGACTTGAGTGAATGAAACAGGTTTATATTTCAGAAGAAGGCCATAAATTGTATCAATACATGTAAGAAATATTGTGAGTTGTATAGTTATCTACTGCTTCGAATTCATGTGCTTGGAATCTCAATGAAAGAGGTACCGCCTTCTTCCAATTTTTAGTGAAACTGTATCAATCATTAATAATGCTTTTTCTGAATAATAAATAGGACACCTAACTCTTCAAGCCTGCTCATGTTTAGTGAACCACTTTCTTACCTGCTCCTGTCAAGTGGAAAGTGAATGACACACAACATGGAAGAACACACATCTTCTGCAATCATAAGAGATCATTTCCACAGTACAAGACAATTATCTAAAATAACCAGTACTGAAGATGTTCAACCTATTCTGTGCCTTCCACTGTCCTGCTGAATGCAAAGCAGTAATCAATACAAAGGCCAGACATCTCAGATTCAATACCCATAACTTTACACACCATGCCTTGCCCAAAAATCATACTTAGATATCAATATGCACAAAATAAAATGCCAACTTATCATGCCATGAGTGCCAACTGATGTTGGTATTACAATATTTCTTGTAACTTGCATTTGCCTAATGTAATTTATAAACCATTTTAAAAATGGTTTCATAAAAGAGCAATGCTTTCTTAATGCCTTTTTAAGTGTTTTTTGTAGGATAAATATAAAATATCTCTTTCATTTATCAGCAGTATAAAGAAACATTACTAGAAATCAGGTTACAGGTAGGATTGTTGCAATAAAATGGTACAAGATGTGGGATGAGACGTGGAAACTGTACAAGATAGAAAAAGTTCAAGATTCCAGTTACCGAGCGGGGCGGTGTAACGGTTAGCGTTCTCGCCTCGCATTCGGGAGGACGGCGGTTCGAATCCCCGTCCGGGCATCCAGATTTGGGTTTTTCATGGTTTCCCCAAATCACTCCAGGCAAATGCCGGGAAGCTTCCTTCAAAAGGCCATGGCCGAATTCCTTCCCAATCCTTGCCCCCATCCTTTCCCGTCTCTAAAAGACCTCGATGTTAAAAAGAGACGTAAAGCAGTTAAAAAAAAAAAAAAAAAAAGATTCCAGTTTGTAATATAATCTTGTTATCTCAAGTGCACATTCAAAAACAGTTGAGAGAACCTACATAAAATTAATAGCAAACCATTTTAGAAGCATATTCCAGTAGTTTGAGAGTCAGAAACCATGTTAGCGAGTATAATTCAGTTTATTTCAGAAGTTGTCGAGTATAGCATAAAGAGTGTTTCTTATTTCATAACCGATTCTATTGCATTTATTTACACAGCTCTAGAATTAAATTACGATTAAAACAAGGTATGATGCTTTGGGTCAAGAAAATTGCATTAAGAAGATATCAAGAATTTATTGATTAAAAAGAATGTGGGAAAGATTTTATCAGAATCAGTTTTTTTTAAAAAAAAAAATAATAACAGCTTCAATTTTCAACTTGCAACAAAGCTTTATAGCTTAAAAGATTCAGAATAAAATAATACACAACATATGAAAAAATAGAGTCGATAGTTAAAAGGGAAGTAGGTTTTTAGACAAAAAATGAGGTATTGGCCGATTATCACATTTCAAAAATTGTGTGGAATTAAGCTCCTCACAGCAAAAAAGTAGATTAAAATTAAGGAGGAATTTTTTCTAAGCACACAGAGCGATTTTGGCTGTAAATTCTGATAACATTTAGGCCACAACTGCAAAATTAAAGTTTAAAAAAAGATGGAGGATATGACCTATGATGTAGCAACAATAAGTTAGTATACTTTGAAAGGAATCTATAGGAAGGAGATACTGTAGCGTTAACATAACCAACAGACAGGAAATAAAATTTGGTGATTTTAAAAGTATTTTAAAAGTTATCCCAGACAGATCAGATCCAAACTTTGAGATATGAAATGTACCAGATTTGTAACTACTCTGACACAACAGGAAAAGTGTGGGTTTCACCTCAAAATACTATAGGAATTAGGTTGTATCATACACCATAAATTATGGAATTTTTCATAGAATATGATGATAGCAGAATAAGCTGACATGTGTAAGAACTTAGGAATTAGGATGAATTTAAGGTTTTCTTACTTCAAGAATATTTATCTCAAAACCAAAAGCACTTAGGAGAAAGACTCACAGAATCAAAATCAACATTTCAAGCACGCACTAACACACATAAAATGTTCAAGTCAATTGGGGAGAAAATAAGGGTGAGTTTTGCACACGACCCCTATATGTAGAGCAAGATTTTGGAAATTCTATATAAGACCTGACCACACTATCTTCCTTCTCTATTGTTCGGGCAGGTGTGATTGAGTGAGGATGGGTGTATTGCAATGCAGGGCAGATGGTTTACGGGGTTGCCAAACCTTGACACTGGTTGATGTAATGTTCAGCTTGAATGCATAAACTTTTTGGGGTATGACTGAAAGTCGCTTTTAATGTGTTTGAATGGTTCAACAACCTACAGTCATATATAATTTCAGGCAGAAGTCTGAATTCTTTCTAATCCACTGGTGTTGTACATGTAACCAAATTTTTTCTAAATTCATCAGTTTCAAAACAATTTGGATGTTGACAGTTGTAAGAATACACAGACTCTTAGTTTTTTTTTTAAATAATTAATAATTAATATGTGTGTGTTGCTAAAAGTGTTTTATATCGTGTTATTATTATGTCTTAAGTATTGCATCAAAGAATTTTAAGCATCGTTATTACCAGATGAAAAGTACATTAAAATCTCTGGACAGTACAGGAGGAGGAAGATCTTTGACGAAAATAGCAGAGAGAAGCAGAGATCGTGTGGAGTACGGAAGTTTGGATGTAATTGAGAATTGTGTTGTTAATGTAAAATAACAATAAAAGAAATGAAAGTTTAAAATAATAATAGTAATTTTACACGTGGCGACTGTGACCGCGACACAGAGCTAATTATTTAGCTCGTAATAAAAGAAGTCTGCAATCTTCGGAAAGGTAGGAGAAGAAAAAACTAGTTTTAGATATTGTGAATGGAAGACAAAGTTATTAATTTTGAGTAAAGACTTGCAAGATAAATTTAAAAGAGAGAAATTGATTAAAAGTATAATGTTAAAATATGAGATTTAATTACGCATACAGGTTCTTAAAGATAGTTTTAAAGATTTATGTACAGATAATGTGTGTGCTGTTGGTGTTTGGTTGATAATACGGCGTTGTAAGTCAGAAAAATCTGCGTTAATTGATATTTCTCGTTTTTCGAAATCCACACCGGATTTTTTTTTCTCTCTCTGTGTATGATTTTTGTGAAGTGATGAAAATTTTGTAAATAACAATGGATGGAAAAGATTTGGAATTAGTTGAGGAGCGGGCAGTTACCGAATTGGATGGTGATGATGATTCAACAACTGGCATCGCGGAAAAAAACCCGTGGAACGACGACAGTAATTCTATAAAGGAAATGTTAGCAATGATTATGAGAGAACAAATAGAAACAAAACGCGAAATGCAGAAAATGAATCATAATCACCAACAAACGATAATAGAATGGAGAAAGGAAAGAGCTAATATTTCTCATGAAATTAACTCTCAGATAGACAAAGTACATGAGCATATTTCTCAACGTGAAGATTTAATGGTTAAGAAGGTACAAAAGTTAATACAGATAGAACAGCAGAACCGCGAGGAGTCGGTGAAGATAGCACTGGACGAGCAGAGAGGGATAAACAGTGAATTGGTGAGTGACATTCAAGAAGCCAAACATGAAATATCACTGGTACAAACTAATATGAAAGAATGGGAAAACAGTGACCAGAAAATAAACCAAGAAACCAGGAGGAAGAGTGAAATGCTTTCTACTTTCACAGATAAAGATGAGGGAAATTATGAGTCGGAAACGGAAGAAATGGACGAAATCATTGAAGCTGGGGAAGATTATGAAGATGCAGAGAAAGAGGCAGAGGATAGCGAAGGAGAAGATGATGAAGTTAATGGAAATGATGATGAAGAAGGCCTTGATGAAGATGATGTAGAAGAAGAAGAAGAAGAAGAGGAGTACTGTACACGTGTAGATGACAAGGAGGCAAGAGAAGATGAATACCAGGTGAGATGTTTCTTAATAAGGAAGAAGTGTGAAGATGAAGAAGAAAAATCAACGAGAGGCAAAGTGAAGAAAAAGAGAGGGCTTGATATATATAATGAAGGCCGCAACATTATAAAATACGAAAAGAAGAAGGATGGCGGAGAGGACAAGGAAAAAGAAGCAACGAAGGGAAAAGTCAAAATGAAAGGGAAATGATAGTTTCACCAAGAAGTGGAAGAGGATCTTTCAGCAAAAGACATACGATCGGCGTGCACGAAAATCATAAAGTAAGTGAATTAGTATTGGTGAAGACTCATGGAAGATCCAGCAGCATTAATGCAGAAATTAAAAAGTTCTTTGACGTGTATGAAGGACCTTATATAGTTGTAGGGAGACCACATCAGCACGCATATTACCTCCAGTATCCTAAATCAGGAAAGATGTTAGGATTAAGAAATATATGTGATCTAAAGTTATACCGGGAGTAGGTAAAGGAAATGAATGAATGTAACTATATATTGAAAATATATTGTGGTGAATGAAATTATATCACACAAAAATTTGACAAATTTTGGTGACAAATTGGCCGAGGGGATGTGTAAGAATACACAGACTCTTAGTTTTTTTTTTTAAATAATTAATAATTAATATGTGTGTGTTGCTAAAAGTGTTTTATATCGTGTTATTATTATGTCTTAAGTATTGCATCAAAGAATTTCAAGCATCGTTATTACCATGGAGGAAGGAATAATATGGAGACGACGCAAGAGACCTTTACCACGCATGGGAGTGAAGCAGGCCGGCGGAGGAGTGGGGGGGCATGGCCGGAGTGGTGGGGGCTTGACCGCTTCCCAACAAACACGGGGAATATGTACAAACACCTCAAGGGGACTCTAGGATAAACGTGACGCCGCAATCTGGTGATGGATTATTATGTAACTCGATGAGACAAATAAAAAATGAAGAATAAAATTTTTTGACATCCTGCTTAGTTTTCGAGATATTCTGTCTCAAATGTGAAATGGTTTTGGTTGAAATTCAGAAGAAAAAATTATTCAAAGTCAAATTTTATGATGAATTTTTATTTAAAAAGACGAGACAAATAAAAAATAAAGAGTAAAATTTTTCGATATTTCACCTAGTTCTCGAGATATACTGTCTCAAAAGTGAGGTGTCTTGAGTTGAAATGCAGAAGAAAAATTTCGCAAAAGTCAAATTTAATGATGGATTCTTATGTAACACGACGAAAAAACTCGATTATAAGGAATAAATGTTTTCGATATCTTGCTTAGTTTGGGGGATATACAACATCCAAATTGAGGGGTTTAGGTTTGGATGCAGGCTGGACCAAAAATTAATTCTGTCAAAGCCACAATGATTACATGGTTGACATGCAGAATGGATATTTCAGTTTTATTACTACCACTTGTGGTTAGTCTGAAATGTGTCCTAGACCAGAAAAAAAGTAAGAGGACCCACTCTAGGGATGAGCAACCCAGACATTTTGTAGGCTGGTACCAGAAATAAAATGTTTATTCAGTCACCTTAATGAACATTCTCTTGATCAAGATGTGTTGTCTAATTTCACAGCCCTACTTATTAGGACAATTGTAAAAAAATTATCTCTCAGTTAGATTTAGATACGGGGGGGGGGGAGAATGTTGTACAAAAAAAAAGAGACTAAATTAGAAACACATTCCCCAAATTGATTTTGTTCAAAGGCCAATAACTTCTTTATTTATGAAGCCCATTTTTATTTCTGCATGAACCTGTTTCGACATAAATAGATGAGAAAGATTTCAAAATCGGTAAAAATAGGTATAGACGTATTTACAAACAGAAACAAGTCTTATATGAAGCTTTAAAAATAACCTAAGTCAATGGCCTGAAATAGCTATTTAAAAAATTAATAAAACTCACAGCTTCTCACATAACAGTTAATTTCATCATCCATTGTCAGTATAATCAGCAACGTGACGAAAGAAATCGTAATAGTAAATTCACTGAATCTCGAAGTAAAACACGCCCCTTTAAATCTCATTTTAAACACTCGTTAAAAAATAATGCTAGTCTATTATGTGCAAAATAGCAAGTTTGCTGATTTTCTACACTACACCAAGAAAAATTTGAGAACAAAGTCATCCCATTGAGAGCTATGACTAAATATTTATAGACGTGCTGCAAAGTTTGCGGTGTCTACCGCTCACTTCAACAACGATAATTACAATTCAACTTACTTATGAAATGATATTCCAGGTTCTTTCCTGTCTGGCCTATTTGTGCAACCGTTCGCAACACAAGCTGGCATTTTTAAACACTTATACACAATACTAAATGAAATAATCACTGCATCTACCACAATGTGAACACCTTAATTGTTGGGAAGCGCCATATGGTCACTGCCGGTGCTGCCACCATGCGGGAGAGTTTAGTGCTTGCTTCACCGATTTAACGTCACTTCTCCTCCATATAATTCCTTCCTCCATGGTTATTACCAGATGAACAAAGTACATTAAAATCTCTGGACAGTACAGGAGGAGGAACATCTTTGACGAAAATAGCAGAGAGAAGCAGAGATCGTGTGGAGTACGGAAGTTTGGATGTAATTGAGAATTGTGTTGTTAATGTAAAATAACAATAAAAGAAATGAAAGTTTAAAATAATAATAATAATTTTACACAGTGTTTTCTTTAATTTGAACATACCTTAATCTCTTGGGGTTAGTACAAGTGATTGGCAACCGAAAGGAATAATCTGTTATGTCACCACGCAGGATCAGAGCTAAGCAAGCTTTTGCATAAACCCCATGCAAGGGCATGTTTTAACAAATAGAATAGGCACTTGAAGAAGATCAGTGATGAAAGAATGTCAAAGAAAATGTACAGTTTGAAATTGGAAGATAATTAAAAATATGTGGATAAAGGTGCTAGAAAAGTGTGCAAGACCGAGGAGCAAACTGGACAGAAGTGAAAAATGGAGAGAGGTGGAAGGATAGGGGATCCTGTAGAGAATTATGTTCCCATATAATCCAGCCAGAGGCTGGAAGCTGTTTAGGACGATGGTAACATACCATCTATCCTTGAAATCCAACATTATAATTAAACAGGTGATTTGTTTACTGTAACAATTGTTTCAGTGAAATTTTTTTAATGGTTCTTATACTGAAAATGGAAACTTGTACTTGTTCATTATAAAAAGACCATTTGTCAAACTAATTAGCAAACCTTGTAACTCCATTTTTTTATATTTTTTTTTAGTATTATACATTTTAGTGCCAACTTGAAGAAAAAACAAAATTCTACCAGTTTCAGCAATCCTCATAATTCCAAAACATTTAAGAATCAAGTAAAACTGATTTTTGCAAACCTCTTAACTCCAGTGTTTTAGTTTATGAGTTGGCAGACCTAGTAACTCCCAAGTTGAGCATTGTTGTGGTCCTGTTAAATGTGGCTCTATGGTCATTCTGTCTTTACACTGGGATGTTTTCTGTTTTATTGCTGAAGTCTAAATAATCTCAAAAAGTAAGTATTACAATCATTATTATTTCTACTAATAAGTTTGTAGCGTACTAGTAAAGTGTTGAAAATGTCCAGTAAATATTGGAGTTAAGAGATTTTCTACCAGGTTAATTTGTTAGCTTGGCGAAGGAGTTGAGAGGTTGTCTAAATTGTACAAAATGTTAAGTAGAGTTAATATTTTTACTGAGGTTATAAACTGTCTTCAAATATATTCATATCAAAGAAACAATTTTGAAGGTAAGCAAAACATTTCACCTATTAACACAAAATATTACTCTTTCATTAATTTTCAGTTCAAATCACATAAACGGAATGCTACCTTTATATTAGAGATACGGGGGAAATTTTTTTTAATTTTGTTAACTTCTATTTTTACTTATTTATACTTTACACAGTGTCAGGAGGAAAGACACAAGTAGAAATGGCCGTAGATGAAGCTTTTCCATAGAAATGGCCCTAGACCAAGATGTTCCTGTGAAAACAGCCTCAGGTGTTCCATGGGAACTTTTGTACTTAATGCTGATGGAAAAGTGAATGAGTCAAATGAAAATCTGGCAAAGGAAACTAATTTAAATCTAAGTGAAGAGGAAAGAATTTTGACCTGGATAAAAGTACAAATAAATCATATTTACGAAATTCAGAGACAATTGAAAACATTTTTGAGGTGTCGATTGAACAGGGAAATGAAGGAGCAACACCCTCCAGTGAGGTCATTGACAATGTTAGAGATGTTCAACTGGAGGAGCAGCCTAGCAAAAGAACATGCAAAAAGAGGCATTATATAAAACCAGCTACTTGGAAAAGTAAAAAGCAGCTTGAAAATTCGGAAAAGCTTATTATGGTAAGAGAAAGTCTGATAATGGATAGTGGAGGTATGATGCACAAAGGAAAGAGCAAAATGAAGGCACGGCACTCATGTGAAATAAATGATAAAAGTTTGTTACAATGTGCAACTGTCACAGATAAAGACAGAGAAGGCAACTTTACAGTTTTGGGGCTATGAATGGCAAGGTAAATAGCTATTTGTAAAATCTTTGACGAAGAAAATGAGATTGAAAGAGGAGCAAAAGGAAATATTCATGACAATATTTCTTCTTTTTTTTTTTTTTTTTTAAAAAAAAAAAAAAAGGAACCTGTAAAGTTTGTGTTTATAAAACAATGTTTTTAAACACCTTATCTATTGGTGAATGGACTGCACTAAACTGGCAAAATAAACCTCAAGATTCAACAGCAGGTGATACAGATAATGGAGTCGAAGATGGTACTATAACAGCCACAAAACATTTAGAAAGGCAAAGGAGGCTGAATCTCTTGAAGAGTTTTTTAACGCAATGCCTAAAGTTGAATCACATAATTGTCGGAAATTATCTACCAGATTTTATCTTGAGCCAAACTGGAAATTCAAAAGGCAATTATATTACTTCTACAAAGAGGATTGGCGCCAAAATAAAGATGTAACCCCACACTCATTTTCTAGGTTTTCACAGGTGTTTGAAGATCAGAATCTAAGCCTATTTCAACCTAAGAAGGATTTGTGTGATATCTGAGAATCTTTTAAAACTGGTAACTATAGTGAAATTGATTATGAAGCTCACATTATAAGAAAAAATGAAGCACGAATGGAAAAAAAGGTCAGATAAGACAAATCCAAAATTCCTTACTTTTACTATGGATTTACTAGCAGTCCCCTAAATCAACTGTTTCAAGTATTTATTACAAAATAAAATTTCAGTTCATAATTTTACAATTTACAACCTAAATACCAATGCTGGCTATTGTTTTCTTTGGAATGAAACAGAGGGCGGTTTGACATCAAATGATTTTGCAAGTGTTTTATCAAGTTTTGTGCTTTCGCAGTTTGCTATACCGGGAGACCAAGAAAAACCTGTACTGTACAATGATGGATGTTCTTATCAGAATGGAAATACACACGTTTCCAACAGCTTGTTGCACATATCTATCATAAATAATGTGTTTTTACAATACAAGTACTTGGAAGTAGGACACACGCAGACGGAGGCCGATTCTGTACATTTAGCCATTGAGCAGAGGCTAAAAAACAAACAAAAAATCAATGTTCTTGTGGACTACATTTTAGTGTGCACAGAAGCAGAAAATCTGTCCCATACTAAGTAGAGTATCTTGGCCATTCTTTTTTCAGATCATTTGACAACTATCTGTATTATAAAAGTATACGACCTGGAAGAGCTGTTGGGGCGCTACGTGTTGTTGATGTAAAAGCCTACCACTATCTTCCAGAAGCTGACTGGACAGATCTACCATCACAAAAGCACAAAAACATGACACCTATGTCTTATGGGGCTCTTCCTAAGTTGTACAAGACCAGAATCAAAATCAAAAGTTTGATGATCTGCAAGTTCTTAAATCTGTTTTAGAATATGATTACCACACATTTTATGGCAATATACCCTTTGTTTAATTTAATTTTTGGAATCATTAAATCAAGTGTTGTGTAATGTGTAGAATAAGGTTCTAAAAAATAAAAAGTGTTATAACAAGTTTCTTTTTCTTTAAAGTACATAGCACTTAAGTACAATACTACATTCTAAGAAAACCTTGTATCCCCTATGTATTTTGCTCTAAACCCTCTTAACTCCATAAATTAATTCAATTCCTATAAAATGTGGAAAAATTCAATTTGTATAATCTCAATGAACATTAAAAACTACTTGCATTAAAAAAAAACACATATGATGGGGACACTGATGGAAATAAAAATCAGTTTTTTTCTCGTTTGTGTCAAGTTTGTCATTTGGGAGGTACGCGGTATGCTAATTAGTACGACACATTGGCATCAATTATCTGGAAGAATAATCAGTGTAGACAATAGATACAATAGGCATATAGAATGTAATATACCAACAAAAAACTTGTACTGTATGGAACATCTACAGATTTATGCACAGTACATTAGGGAAAAACTAACAGGTATTTTGTGTACACATAATTTAGCTACTAATTATGATTATTTTTTTAAAAAAATCTCAATCGAGACAATTTTTAAGGCTGAATACTAGCTCCTGAAGAAAACAAGATTTAGCAAATTAGTTTTCTGTCCTGTCTTAAAATCGAAATTCTTTCATTAAATGACAAATTAGAAAATTGTATAGTGGCTATATTTTTTTCTGAGAAAAGATGGAATGAACTTCTATTAAGGGTAAATAAAAATGATAAAATATCAGATTTATATAGCCAAACATATTTTGATATGGTGGGGTTACGAATTAGTGGAATACATTACCTAAAATGACAGACTTTCATCTGTTTCAAAATCAAGAGATTTTTACAATTTTATGATAGCAACTGAGACACCCATTTAGCAGAGTTTCTGACGTTGAAGATTGCTGGCATAGACATATTAATAATAAATGTGCTACAAACAATTTTTTCTCTACAACAAACACAAAGAAAATCATTTTACTATTACAATGAGAATTTTGCTAAGAAGTCTCTAATCCACAGTAAATAAGAGATTAAATTGAAATAAAATGTAACAATAACAATTTCAAGCTGTTGAGCAGAAATGAAACGTACATTATAATAGCTGAATACAGGGAAGAATGGAAAAAATAAATAAACTCTTACCATAAATAGAGGCAGCAGTGCAGCAACCGACAACAAAAGAACTAAATAAATGCTGAGTCAGTAATCAATTCAGATTTTTCCCGCCCCCCTTTACCATCTCTCCTGCCTCTCCCCCCTCTGCATTGTGACTGATTCATGTGATGAGTGCCAATGTAATCAGATCTGATTTCTTTACCATGAGTCCCATCTACTCAGACACTCACTGTCAAAATACTGTTTATACAAGTTCGTCTTTTTTGGGTTTGGCCCTGCCCTGATGCCACAATCTATAGTAAGTGTTGGGTTTACTTTTTCTAGGTTCATTGCCTAAAAGTATTTTTCCTCTCAACGTTGTCATTATAATAGTTGGTAATATAAATGTAAAAAATCACACAGAACAAATGATAAATAGTTACTTTCAACCTACAGGAGAGAACAAGAAATGTCTGTGATAAGAGATTGTGTGCCAGATCTTTAAGAGCTAAGAATATTTAGTAATCAACTTTAGTGAACTTATGTCAGAACAACAATGGTAAAGCTAATTAAAAATTTATAACAAAACCTGAGAAACAAGGTAAAAAATGAAGTAGTGACATTTACACATAAATAACTGAGAATACAAACTAACATATGAAAAAACATTTACTTTTTTGTGGCTATAATTATACTGTACCTAATTTTGCTCCAAAAATTAAAACTACCTGCAAATATAAGAAAAAATAAACAGTTAAGTAATAAAAGTTTATGAATTGCATTGAACAAAAGAGGGAGCTAATAAAAATAGAAGTGATGAAAACACATATATATTGAACACAAATGAAGATTCTCTTGTTTTTAAAGAAATAACATTGCCATCAAGTAAAATTTTTGCCTCTCCAGCCAGAGTTGAGTCTTAGTTTTTTATATATATGACCCTAAAACAAAGCACCTGTTCATGCTCTAGTAAAGCCCACACTCACAAAGGCAAAAAAGAAAAAGCCGATGAGCAAATCAAATGTAAAGCAATGATCACTGTGTTGTGTGGTATCCACGGAAAATCAAGTTTATTGTAAACAGGTTTTGATCAACTTTTGTGAACACTTGAGAAGGAAAAGACCTAAAACATGGAAGAATCAATCTCAGACCCTCCATCAAGACAATTCACCAGTGTTCAATATCTTTTCAATCACAGAATTTAGTTTAATTTAATGCACTACACACGTGAACTGGTTACACAGGTGGCCATGTGAAGTTGTGAAGTGCATTGGGTTTTAAGCTGAGGGAGGGTGACTAAAGAGGAAATTCATTTATGGACAGCCCAGATAAATTCAACACTGCGTGTTATAGGTAGCTTAAAAGAATCTCGAACATTAAAATTTACAGTAGTTAACTGCCGAAGTGTTTGTAATAAACAGTCTGAACTCGAAAACGTTATTCGTAGTACAGATACTGATAATTTGCTTAAAACTTGATATGAGGTACACTGAAATCTTTAATAGCAGCATGATTGTTTTACGTAAGGATAGGTTGCATTCCTATGGAAGTGGTGTTTATAACTGTTAGTAAGTACCTCCAATGTAACAAAATAGATGTCGATACTGTATGTGAAATCTTATGGATAAAGCACAATGTTGCTAGGTCAAAACTTGTGATAGGCTCCATCTATCATCCACCAGATGCAGGCGTAACTATTAACCAGGCCTTAAGGAATAATGTAAATAATATAGCTCATCAATTTCTGGATCATACAATAATGTTAAGTGGTGACTTCAACTTGCCATATATCAACTGGACTGATTACATTCATGTTACTGGTGGCAGGGATAAAGCAGCTTGCAAAATTATTCTGCACCTTTTCTCATATCACAATCTTGAGCAGCTAGTAACTGAACCAGCACAATGCCTAAATGGTAACAAAAATATTTCAGATATTCTCATTACCGATAGGCCTGAATTATTCACGGACATTTCTACCACCACGGGAATAAGTGATCACAAAGCTGGAATTGCTACAGTAAAATTAACAACCACACACAAAAAGAAAGGATTGTTTACAGATTCGATAAGGCTTCAAAAGTGTGTTTTAGTACATTTTTTAGGCCTAATTACTTTACCTTCGTAGTAGCAAGGGGCACTATTGAAGAGATGTGGCATAGATTCATACGTATAGTCAGGGAAGGTTTGGAATTGCATATACCGAAATTGACAATCAGGGAAGGGAATGATTCCCCATGGTATACACATGACATTAAAAGGTTACTCAAAAAGCAATAGGAAGATCAAGAAGGAAGATGTGTTGAACTGATTTAGATAAGTTAGATGAGATAGTGGGACACGTTAAGAATGTGATGTGTGAGGCCTTTAATGACTTTCATTGCAATACTCTCTCTAAGAGCCTCACTGAAAACGCTAAGAAATTTTGGTTGTATGTAAAAAAAGTTAGACGTAGTGACAACAATAAGCCAGTTCTAATACAAGACAGTCGGGAAGTTGAAGACAGCTGTAACAAGACTACCATATTTAACACCGAATTTAAAAATTCATTCATGCGTGAAAACATGTAAAACATTCCCACTTTATCACATTGTGTAGAATTAGAGATGGATCCAGTAGAAATTGATAGCGTAGGTATTGTAAAGCAATCAAAGCTCCTGAAGTGGGGTAAAGTGCCAGGTCATGATGGTATACTGGTAAGAGTATTTTCAGTATATGATGAGGAAATGGAACCATTTCTGTCGGATATATTCTGTAAAATTTTTAGAAGAGAAAAAAAGTACCTCCTGACTGGAAAATTGACTAGCTAATTCCTCTTTTCAAGAAAGGAGAATGGAGTGATCCTAGGAATTATCGCCCCATATCTCTAACATCTATCTGCAGTAGAATTCGGGAGCATGACATATGCTCTAACATTTTGAAGTTTCTAGATAAGAACACGTTACTTACACCACCATGGATTTCGGAAGAAGAGATCGTGTAAAACACAACTGGCCCTATTTTCCCATAGTGTAATGAAAGCTACCAATGCAGGGATTTTCAGAAAGCTTTTGATCCTGTACCACACAACCAACTTTTAGCACAGATTTGAGCTAATGATATATTGGATCAGATTTGTGAATGGATACATGATTTTCTAACTGGTTGATCACAGTATGTTGTTGTTGATGGGGATGCCTCTTCTAAGCTAGATGTTACTTCGGGCATTCCTCACAGAAGTGTAATAGGACAACTTCTTTTCTTAATTTTTATAAATTATCTAGGTGACCGCATTAAATGCTGGTTATGTTTGTTTGCTGATGATGCAGTTATCTATAGGGAAATAAGGTGATCTGATGATTGCTTAGAACTTCAGCATGATTTGGTTGCTATTTCTGAATGGTGCCGTAAATGGTAGCTTACAATCAATTGCAAAAAGTGCAAGGCAATCCAAGTAAGTAACAAAAAGAATCCATTTGTTCACGAGTACAAAGTAAACAATTCAGTTGTTGACACAGCTGATTTCCTGAAGTATCTGGAGGTAATAGTACAAAGCAACATGAAATGGGACTTGCACATAACTTCTGTCGTAGGCAAAGCTAATTCTAAATTACAATTCAATTGTCATATTTTGAGGAATTGTGATCCTCATACAAAGGAAATAGCATATAAAACACTAGTGTGTCCACATCTGTATTACTGTTGTGGAGTTTGGGATCCGTATCGCAAGGGCCTGACTGACTCAGTGGAGAGGGTACAGAGGAGAGCCGCTTGATTCATGATTGGTTGTTACAGCCCTTATGAAAGTTTCACAGAATTGATACATAGATTGGGCTGGGTTTGTTTGTAAGCCAGACGATGTCGTTTGTATTTGAGTTTATTGGAGAATATGCAAAATTCTTTGACTTAAGAGTGAAATGAAATACTTCCTCCACAACCTATTTAGGTCGCAATGACCAGAGGGATAAGATTCAAGAAATAAGAGGCTGTACTGACACTTCTATATATTCTTTCTTTCCCCATGCTATTTGGGATTGGAATGCACAGAATTAAGATTAGTGCTTAGAACCCTCTGCCACCCACAACGTTTAAGAATTGCAGAGTATGGATGTAGATCCTCCTTGATTAAAGCAATGTTCTGAACCAGTGTCCTTTCATATTTTTTTAATTATGCCACCAACAAGCAATTCCCCCTCCACCATATACTAACTGTGCATCTAATAAGCTGACTCTTTTTAATACTTACCTTCATTTCATGCTTATACACTGAATTAGACAACCTGTCTAGGTCCCTCAATCCTCTTACACAGCGTTATGCTATCTACAAACAACCTAATCTTTACCTGTAAACCAACAACACAAGTGTTTATTACCCTGTGGCACTTCTCTTTTCCACCTTCCCTAATATTTCATTTCCTAGCATTATTCTTTGCTTTGAACTCTTTTGAATTTCTCAACCCAGCAAGTCACATATTGATTAAGCCTGACAGTTTTAACTTTATTTTATGACCATGACTAACTTTGTCAAATCCCTTGGAGAGATCCAGTGCCACATTTCATGATGAGAACTGTTCACCCAAAATTTTCTATTTTGCTTCATCGTTTAGCGGCCGAGTCTTTTCTTTTTACTAACACTATTTTACATGACACAGAATGTAGATATTCTGAAATCCGTGGTTAAATTTGAGATAAGACTTAACTTACAACAGTGGAAATCTTTTTGTTCTTCAATGTAGCACGCATCAAACACATATATTCAGTTGGCTCTGGTAGGGGTTTCTTGCCAAGAGCAGGATGTGGTCTCGTGCGGCCATCATCTGTAACAATTTCAGTCACACTGCAAAATATTGTTTCTTCTGATATTTTTGAGGAGGTAATGAGGAAGTCCTTAGATCATTTTAAGATTTTATTAATAGAAGAGAAAAATTCAATGATTTTTAATAATTGTTACATGGTTACTCACAGATTTTTTAAAATAAAAGTGGAATCAAAAGTAATATATTTAATAATTTGATCATATTATTTTGCAATAGTGAAATGTTTTCAACAATCTATCAGAATGAAATCTCTCTTAACTGACAAAGACAAAGGATATCAACTCAGTGCAGCAAGGAACACAGTTATTAGACAGTGAAGAGGGATAAGACAAGCAATCAAGATCATTCAAGAACATGATCCAAGCATCAGCTGACCCCATCAACCAGGTGTATCCCTGCCAAACCACTTCTTCTGCTGTCTAACTTAACCCACAATGCTTCTGGCCCCACCACTTCCACACAGAGAGTCATTCAGCACACATGGCCACTGACCATTAAGGGTTATAAAAGAGCAATCACTCCAGGAACCCAACACTTCACTGGAAGATGAAACTGGAGAGCGACTTCAAAACATAGCATCCAATTGACACACACCCCAACTGGGTGGCCCAAAAATGTTTTATACATCATTTTATTTGCTGAGAACTACAGATAACAAGAAGCAATGTATTATAAAACCAGAAGGTAAAGCAGCCAGGGGTGTAGCTACCATAGAGCTAGGCGGTGCAGTGCACCGGGGCCCTCACGCTCAGCGGATCCCCCAAGAGCAGCCCCCAAAGTGCAGCTCAGAGAGCCCACGGGCCTTGTGAACCTAACGTTACTGCTCAGGGGGCCCCCAAGTCGCCCATCTAGCCTGAGGGCCCAAAATAATTTTATTTTGCACCTGGGCACTTGTTGACCTAGCTACTTCACTGAAAACAGCAAATTAAATACAAAACTGCTGATGAGGGATGGAGTCATATTTACAAATAATGAATAAAATAAAACTAAAAAAAGAGGAAGAATTTAACATAAGCTGTTTACTAGAATTAACACTGAAGTTGTGATGCAAAATTCTGCCCCACAATATTACACTGAGCCATGATGTAACAATCAAATGACTCTGTTGTAGCACTTAGTAGCATTTTTCAGTTGTTCTGAACCTATGTGTAAAATTTTGAACTTATATCTCCATGAAAAAGAACAGAAACTAAAATCAAAACTGAGAAAAGAAGTTAGAAGTTAATAGGCTGGTAAAGACAGAAAAAGAGAAGACTAAAAATGGCCTAGCTTTCACTATAAAATCTGTTAAAAATAAGAAACTGCACTGCAAGATTAAGAGAAAAGCCTCTGGGATAATAATAGAAATGGAATGCAAAGATGGAAAGATAGCGTATTATTTCAGAAAATAGCTAGAGAAATGCAATAATATTTTGATAAATTATAAATAAAAATTGAAACTACAGCAAATATGAGGAAATGGAGCCATACAAAATTTTCAGCGCAATAGGACTGACATGGAAGATACTTCCTGGTCAAAAATAGAGAGATCTGTGTAGAGGATGAAGTTTTGTCACTTATCAGGTATAGATGAATTTAATATAGAGTCTTTAAACTCTCTAGGATCCATTTGAATAAAAGTACGAAGTAATAAGAGCTATCTAGAAGGAGATTAGAATTGAGGAAATAGATTATTTAATGATTTATTCAAAAAAGGAAAAAGTCTCGAATTACAAAGGAATAACACATTTTTCAAAGTATCGAAGTTTATGACCCAGTGCCAGAAGAAAAGATAAGGAAAATAGTTGAAGTAAACGTACAAAAATAGCAATGTGCATTTAGATTTAATTGGGCAACAATAGATCTTATCTTTGCTATAAGGATGCTTTCTAGTCCGATTTTTGGGTAGGTATTTGAGGCATCATGAAAATTTGTACAACACTTCTTTTGTAATGTCTAAGTACAAAATCAAAGACCTGACTGATGGGGTAGAGCCGTATTATTAGTCTTGAATAATTTTATTTTATTTCAAAACTCTTTCATAAATATTTTTTTTTAAATTGAGGCATACTGAGCTTTGCACAGAGTAATATTTACACCTAGAAAAAAATATTTTTGAAAATACAGGCCAATTAGGTGGGACTTTTTACCTTCCAGATGATCAGAAATGTTATACCTGCATGCAAGTGAGTATTTAATCAGCCACTGAGACCTATACAGTTCAGATATGTGGTTATTGACTTTTAGTAGGACACTATTAGCTGTAGATCTTTTTTTGTTTACCTAACATTCTAATTTCTTGGCCATAAGAAAGCATGCTTAAAAGCTCATAGAGACAAGCAAGATATTATTTTAAAATTGGTACCAGGGTAATTAGCTTTAGTTATTTTCCATAGTTTTGTCACCTTTCTTGTGTATGAGGGCAGTTAGTATGACTTAATTTTTATATATATATTACTTATGGCTTTACACTTTGTTGTCATCGAGGTTGTTAGAGGTGGGATAGGACTGGGGACAAGGAACGGTAAGGAATTCGGCCATGACCTTTTGAAAGAAGCATCCCGGCATTCACCTGGATTTATCTAGGGAAACCATGGAAAACCCAAATCTGAATGTCCAGATGGGGATTCGAACTTACGTACTTCTGAACATGAGGCCAGAGCATAACTGCTCACCCACCATAGTCATAACTTAATGAAAGAGGATTAATTCCTTCCAACAGCATCCAATTAAATAAGAATTAGGAATATTTTACAATACATCAATAATTTCTTTATAAACACAATTGGCTAAGCCATAGAAATGTTGGGATTTGGGACTGGTTAATTTCTTAACATAATATACCACATCCTCTATAAAAGTAAACTAAAGTCTGTATATTAAGAGGATGTATTTTATCTGAATATTAAAGCCATACTTGTTCAAAGTTATTACTCATTAATTTCAGTATGATCCTCATAAATATCTTGACACATCATCTGATGATAAACTTAATTGATCAGGACACAATGGACATATGGTAAGGAGTGATTTTAAATTTCTGCATCTACTGGAGAGGGTGATAGGTGGAATATCTCACGGAAGTGAAATGTAATATCACACTGATCAATTATGCATTGATTTTGGGAGTAATGTTATATTGCTCTTAGATAATTATTGTTTCACTTATTAATACAACGAGTTTCAAATACAGAAGTTGGATAGAGTGCAAACATAGGCAGCTAGATTTGTTTTAAACAATAGCTAAAAAATTGTATAGGCCTACCTGTGAGGGTTGTAAATATAGATATGATCATTAGCTCAAGACAGGGAATAGTTAAACATTAAGTCCTTTATGGCTTCCACGGCTATCAAAACAGAACCATAAATCTGTACAAAAACAAAACTAAAAAAATAATGAACGCTCAAGAGAGAAATTTCGTTAACAACAATGAACAATGTGAACAACACTTATCTGAGCATAATGGACAAGGCTCACCACAACTGCTACACAATTTCTTCAGTGTTCTTGATTTTAAAAATGACTGGCAGATGAATATTTTCAGTGAAGTCCTCAAGCGATGAGTAGTGGAAAGAGACTTATATGCTACATTTTAAACTTGGCTTTTCTGGGTGGCTGATGATGGTGATAGATGCACAAAATAATTCTTAATAACAGACATGCAAGCTTTTCATAATGATACATGGTGATATTATATCAGTTATGAAGTTATTATTAAATGCAATCACAATTGTAACAAATCATTGTCATTAGTTCAAAATGGGGTCAGGGGTAATATCTAGATCACGATACCGCTACAACCACTTACCGCCTCGCGATGTAAACACTTCCAGTTGGAGAAAGTATGACGTCACTGTGTTTCCGTGTGTGACGTGTTCAGCCTTCGATTGATTTGAGAATACACGTTAGACCATAAAACGTAACCATTAGTAATAATAATAAAAAAAAATTTACGGATTGAAAAAGTTAAAGAAAATTATTACTTGCACAGTTAATAATATTATTAAGGGTAATATCTAGATCGCGATACCACTGCAACCATTTACCGCCTCGCGATGTAAACACTTCCGGATGGAGAGACTATGACGTCACTACGGCGCTGAATGTGATGTATACGTTCCGCTCGCAGCTTTAAATGTCACTAACGGGACCTTCCACGGAAATTAGTCCATCACTAATACGTCTCATATCGAGAAATAGCTAATTTTGCACCAGTAATACAGGAATAAATTCGTTTGCGATGAGGTTCTGATGCAGCCTGGACCACACTGAAACATAACTATTGAATACCGTATTGCGGATACCTAACTTCTGTCGTATCTATGTCTGTTACTTTCGTTTACGTAGTAATGCAGCCTGGACCATAGTGAAACGTAACCGACACACACAATATTGCTGATACCCAATTTTCAAATCGCATCTATGTCTGTTAGTATGGTACAGGCTGCGTAACAACCTAAACGCAAATGGTTATTGATGAAATCTTTTTCTAATAAATATTTTATATCGTATGAATGATTATAATAGCAATTTCAGCCACACGATGAAATATAGAAGAATGGAATCAAATACAAATCTATGGAATTGCGACTAATAATTACAGCAACGTTACTAATGACATTACTGGATGTTACTAATTAATCATATCAGTACGGAATGTTGTTGATATTTTAATAATATTATTAACGGCGGAAGTAATAATTTTCTTTAACATTTTAAATCTGTAATTTTTTATTATTATTATTACTGTTGGTTTCGTTAGGTTCTATGGTCTCACGTGTATTCACAAATCGACCGAAGGCTAAACACGTCACATGTAGTGACGTCATAATCTCTCCATCCGGAAGTGTTTACAACGCGAGGTGGTAAGTGATTGCAGCGGTATCGCAATCTAGATATTACCCATTATTAAAATATGTACAACATTCCTAACTGATAATTGATATCATTAGTCACAATTCTATTGATTTGTATTTGATTCCATTCTTCTGTATTTCCTCGCGTGGCTGAAACTGCTATTAAAACCATTCATATGAAATAAAATATTTATAAAACAAGATTTTGTCAATAACCATTTGCATTTAGGTTGAAATGCAGCCTGGACCATACTAACAGTGGTAGATACGATACAAATTGGGTTTCAGCACTATCATGTGTGACGGTTACATTTCACTATGGTCCAAACTGCATTAAGATGTAAACAGCGATAGATACGACATAGAAATTAGGTATCTGCAATAAGGTGTTCGATAGTTACGTTTCAGTGTGGTCCAGGCTGCATGAAAACCTCATGGCAAATGAATTTATTCCCGTTTCTGGTGCAAAATTAACGATTTCTCGATATGAGACGTATTAGCGATGGACTACTTTCCGTGGAAGGCCCCATTAGTGACATTTAAAGCTGCAAGCGGAACGTATACGTCACATTCACCAAGGTAGTGATGTCATACTTTCTCGATCCGGAAGTGTTTACATAGCGAGGTGGTAAGTGGTTGCAGCGGTATCGCGATCTAGATATTACCCGGGGTCAGTTGTTCATCTTCAACAAGCTAGCAACTAAATGACTGGTGGGGGATAAGATAAAATTCATGAAAAATTTCAAGATCTTTTAATTTACAACTTCCTATTGAGTCCGGTAGGCAAGTAGTAATGCTCAGCCCAAGTCCTGGGTTTGAGGACATGTTCAAATTGCTGACCAACCATGCAGATCATAGTTTACCAAAAACATTCCAGCCAAATATTAGGTCATCTTTCAATGGTATCTACAAAACAGTTTCCAGTATCTGGCATAAATGTAGTTGTTATAATTAATATACATACTATGGTAACAGTACATCTTCTGGTGTATACATCTATCTGTTCTGTTACTTATTATTAAACTGTGAATCGACTCCCTTCCTCATCACACAGATTCAGCATCTTATACTGGGATTTATGAAAAATGGCTTTTGTTGTATTCTGAAGCACATTACTAATGAAAGTATCAAAGATTACATACTGAGAATGAGCCAAAATTCTGCTGGACCTATGAAATTAACATGCAAAAAAATTATCATTAATGAACACAGTGAAATACTTCTCTCATTCTTGGGATGCAATTACAAGATGGGTAAGATTGATGACTATATAAATTATTTTTTCATATAATTTTGAGTTGAAAAACACAGCAGAGATTAGTTCTGATGCACAGCACACACTGCCAATCACACTTTACTGTGAACTGCATAGTGTAAATGCAAGATGGTAAGTCTCCTGTACAAATACTTCTGCATTTAGCCATTAAAGATTGATTACATACTCCGTTTCCGAACTAAAAATGAAAATTTTCCAACCCTTTATGCGAGAAATTAAGTACTTCTTTATGGCTTTCATCTCATCCTTCTGACATACTACAGTACATCATCTTTACAACCAGAATTCTCTTCATCTGCCTCCTGTCTTCTAATAAGTACCCAGTTGCCTCCTTTATCACATCAGTTAGTAATTAAATACTGTGATAATGTCAGCATATAAGTAAAGCTGCCTCCTTTATCACATCAGTTAGTAATTAAATACTGTGATAATGTCAGCATATAAGTAAAGCTGCCTCCTTCAACTCCCATAGCTGAAAACCATAATGCAGGTCCAAACTGCCCCACCATATTCAAGTGATGGCCAGACTAACATTTAATATTCCAATTTTCTTACATAAGTTACAGTGATATGTGAACAAGAATTAAACCCACTTTGTGTCCCTAACAACCAATTTCTCCTCCATCGCAAAACCAATAATCAACAAAAGTTTTCATCTACTAGTTGGAATGCACCAGTTGGACCGACTGTATCAGGGAAGTGGGACTGAGATGGGTTACGAACATTGTATCAGGCTCTTGCTATGGCCTTATCAAAAGTGTAGGAAAATTTTCATGTGTTGGTTGGGGAGTAAGAGACAAACAGGTTTCCCAAGTGGAAATGACCAATATATCTGAGACAGAGAAGGATTTCGAGGTAAAAATATATATGAATCATAAATTTGCATGTAGGAAAATTGCAATAGCTGTTAATAGTAATAAACTACTGCTTTAATAATTCCATTTCCATCCCTTCAGTATCTAGTGGTATCATCAAACCAGCTGCTTAATACTACCGGGCTTAAGAATCCAAATTCTGTAATAAATTTTACAAAACTTACATCTCTTCATCACCATCATAACAGATCCACCACCGCGAGCACGCTGAAACATTCGCGTCAGCTCCGTCAGAAACTAGAAAATAATGTGCAAATAAATACAAATGTCACTCAAAATTGAAGAATAAGTATGTTCTGCATTTAGACCATAATCTTACAACTTCGTTTTCAAGAAGAACCATACTATTTATAATTTCTTAGGCAACTTATGTTAAATTTTATAGCCGTGTTAGCGTCTGCTATGCTTCTAGTTTTTGTGATATTATCTCTGGTTTGTTTTGAACACGTTTGACAGACCTACCATATATGTTTTATGCTACAAACTACACTGATAACATTTTAACAAGACTCTTGATTGAAAAAAAAGTAAATCTATTCCCAGCTCCTGAGTCTCGTCTTACAATTGTATAATAAATCTTTATTTTAGTTTTTTATGAGCAGAAGGATACTAGATTTTTTTTTATGGAACTTACTGCAGAACAAAAACAGTAATTGATACGATAAAGGAGCAAAGTTGGGAGTCGTTGGAAACTGGGAGATAATAGGCGAGTTATGAGTGTGTTTGGGGTGTACTAGGCACATATAGACCTGGTAATCAGTAGAAGAATTAATAGAAATACATGAAAGAGAAGGGATGCCCGTGACAAAATGACACTTGATTTCAAGAATAAAGTAACGGTAGTGGAAAAATTTTCTCTCTCAAGTAAGTGAATGACGGATAATGCAGGATAGTTTACTTTATTCAGTGAAATAATTTAAGATAAAATATAATATCATAAGTAAGGTGACTAGGTAAATTACTTCCGGTGCATTAGCGCCATTGCAATTAAATTTAAAATATACTTCGTTTTTGCACATGCCTAGCACAATAAGCACTGATCAAATCACCGAACAGTCAGATTCTTTTATTTGGTAACATATATATCGCTCTACATTACGTCACTAGTATTGTCTATGTTACGGCATATGACATGTTACAACTTAGAACCATGGAGGAAGGAAATATCCTCCATGCTTAGAACACTGACATAATAGTATTGTCTCTGATAATAGTATAATACAATAATACTTATTACATTCATGGAGGAAGGAATAATTCCTTCCTCCATGATTACATTCACCTTACCGTCTTTGACACGCGCGTTGTACAAAATTCTCATGTTAACCTAACCAGCCCTGTTTTATTAGTTCAAACTTCAAAGGTATTTAACGGTCGTATAGAATATTAAATTCGTTACTATTTGGTATGTAGTTACGGTTATTTTGTTGAGTTATAAATCAAGTTGAAGGTATTAGGTTAATTTTACATGGCATGACTGTGAATTTACTTTGTAATGTAATACCTTTTTTTTTTATATTCGAATAATAATTATTTTCAGTGTTAAATTATTACCTGATACTTAGACAGAGAAAATAAAAAATTCAATTACCTATTTTCAGATTACAATTATGGATCACAATTCAGTACCTGTTGTGAAAATATATAACAAGCAGGGAGTAATTCTATCTGAAATAAAAGGTAATAAATCAGAAAATTTGACAGAATTTTCTCAAACACTCCGGAATGTACAGAAAGAAGTTAATAGTTTCCTCACCCAACTTATTCAAAACCATGTGAACACTGGGAACATAAAAGGCGGTAAGTTGTTTTATTAATATTAAACCATATTTCTTGTGTAAAGCAATGAATTTTCAGAAGTATTCCTGATGTGCATAATTAATAATGTTGGATCTCGGTTTTCTTAACTATACACCATCTAATGCCATCAAACACACAAAATTAGGTACACATGATCGTTAGGCAGTAATAATTAATGAAAATGTAAATTAAAGTAAAAAGACATGCACCTGACACAATGGCGCACTAAAGCTTCCACAAGTGACAATATTGGCTGATAATTAGTGGCATTTTGTAAATTTCTCCATTGCCAAGGTAGCATCTTAAAATATCGTTTTAATTTTCAGACTGCTATATTATAGCAGAGGTTATGGTTATGTTGAAATGCAGTTTGGATCAGATTGGAAACTCATGCACATGGACGAAGTAGATTGCGTATATTCACGAAAATTTTGGCGCTGTATTACATTTGCTGTTGCAATGTAACGGTATATTCACTTCGTATCAGAAAAACTTCCAAGCTATCTTACATTCCCTGTGGCCCATTGATACCACAGATATTTAAAGATGCTATGATTGGTGACAAAGATGATTACAAATTGTGATTGGTGATGAAATGTTTATGGTACATTTATTTTTGCTTCAACGCACACTTTTTCTCGAATGGTACTGCCTAGTAAACATGTGTACCATATTTCAAACCAAAAGGACAATTGCTTCTGGGTATGCCACTGTTGCACAGTCACCCTATTTTTGTCTGATGTCATTATAATTATGGTTTTTGTGGTATAGTGTGTGTGTCTTTTGTTGCATTTAGAGCTGTTGGGCACTGAAAATAAGATAGGATAGGGAAAATCACTAATCGCCACAGATGAAAGCAGGTAAGCCAGACAAACACAAAAGGCACACATACTTCCCAGTAGTTCGGTTTGGTGAGACATGAGGTAGGAGAAAGAAGTGTACAATTCAGGACCTACCATACAAGTGAATAAGTAGAAGAATTTAAAAAGATTTGGCTTATGAGGTACCACATTTTGATTTTTATAACCCACTGTTTTTGCTCCCATTTTAAAAGATAAATTTGGTACTGGTACTGAGAAGTTTTGTTTGCCGTTTTGATTAAGATAGAATCAGCTTTGAACTACCAGTATTTAGAGTAGGAGATTCTTACTACACCCACTTACATTAAAAGAAATATTTCATCCCCTCATCCCCTACTTGCAGTTTTATCTTTAAAAAACAAAATGCCTACTTATCAGTGCTAACAATGATATCACGGAGGAATCCCTCAAATTGTGTGATGTCAGAACTAAGGTGTGGCAATATTTTCTTTTCTAGGTAAGGGGGTCTGGGAATGGAATAAATTACCAAGACAATTGATGAATAATTTACCAAAAACACTGAAAGAATTTAAAGTTGAAATTTATAGAAGGCAAATGTAGGCGGGTACAGGAAGGGGGGGGGGAAATGGGTGTATAGCGAAAATTTTGTCATCTCCCTTAATGTATCTCAAAATTGATGTGGTTAATGTGAAATGCGGCCCAGAACAGAGAAAAATTTTGCCATAGTTAAAGTTGATAATGAATTCATATTTATCTCGGCGAGACAAATCAAAAATAAAAAAATAATTGTTTGATATCTCGCTTAGTTGTCAATATATTGTATCTTAAAAGTGATTACGTTAGAGTGAAATCCGGCTTGGACCAGAAAAAAAATCACCAAAACCAGTGTATCTACAAGGTGCAAATGTGCTATATGTGTATTATTTTCTTTCTAGTGGTTGTTGTTAGGTTGAAATACAGCCTGGACCCGAAGAAACATCACCAAAAGCACAAGTAACTATACCTACAACTCATGTTTAGCATGCTATATCTCAAAAACCAAGCGAGATATCAAAAAAAAAAAGTTTGTTTGTTGAGTTCTACAAGAATTCATCATCAGATTGTGGTGCCACGGCAATGATAAAACTGCCATATTAAGTATAAAAAGAAGTGATCTCACATGAAAAACATTGTTTAATCAGTATAGGTTGATATGATCCCTGGACCAATAACATTAACAATGTAACATTTTGCAAAATGCAAATCTGTAGGATATTTTCATTTATGCATGCCATGTTTGTTTCATCATTGTGTGCTGTGAAATAGTTCTGGCTGTAATATATGCTGGGAATACTGGAGATTGTGATGCCATTAGGAATTGGTATGATAATGCCACAATAGTTAACACACCACTATTAATATGTTCTGAAATAGTTTCAGCAATATTATGTTGGTCCAGATTGTATAAGAACCTAATTTCTGTTTGAAATTAATACAGCTTGCAATTGACTACCACAGTATTATAACCTCATTAGTCATTTTAAATTTAATTATTTAAAGAATTTTATTTGGGTTGCCAAGAATCTTAACATTGCCAGATCGCAGTCATTTGACTTTTACACCGCTAGGCATATTTATATTTAATATTAACATAAAATCACTGGAATATCAAACAAGCCTAGACGTTACAATTGGCCGATTTATCCAAGCAAACAGTTGAATGAATTTACTTTAATCGGAAATTATCTAATGAAGTTAGATTATCAAAGGATGACAAATATGCACAATATAAAACGATGGTAAATGTCAGCAATTAAGACATATGTACATGTATATGAATATTAATCTCGGGCGCCGTTAAATTAAGAAAATATGGAACTTGTGATTTGCAACACAATAAAAATGCCGGCTAGCTCAGAATTAGGTCTGCTTGGTGAGCATAAGTCAATCTCAAATCGCTTATGGGTCATTTGCAGTCTCAAAGAACACAATGATTCCAGACCTGGCGAGTGAACATTACCATCTCGGAGACAGTAGCACTGGTGTTTGTCGCACGGTCTGTTCCAGTGCGATGTAGGATCACCAGCCTGTGATCATAGGCTAGTTATTGTCCAACGCTCCAAGGGTCGAACCGTCTCGGACTGTCGTCAAGCCAGAAGTCCCTCTCGCTCTTGGGAAAGATGGCCTCCTTCCTCTCGGCCAAGAAAACATGTCGGGCAGAAAGAATAAGCCCTGTTTTAACTTATGAAAACCCTGAGGATTCTTGTCATTGGCAGGTCAGGCTTTCTGGAAATCACGTGATGTCGTAGCACATTCAGATTCACGGCAATTTTGCCAGCGTTCCCTGCGCGTCAGTTAGGAAGGGGTTTGACCTTCACCACCTCGCGTCCCAAGAACGGGGCGATGCGATGGCCTTGAACGGCGACAGTCTGCCGGTCCATTGTCACTAGGCGTCACAGTGGTGGGCTAACAGCACTACTTCCGCCCCTTGGTTGAGCTCTACAGCCCTTGCTTTTAAACAGAAATCTTACACCCG
The DNA here is from genome assembly GCA_031002005.1 of Vandiemenella viatica. Taxonomy (NCBI): domain Eukaryota; kingdom Metazoa; phylum Arthropoda; class Insecta; order Orthoptera; family Morabidae; genus Vandiemenella; species Vandiemenella viatica. The sequence continues at coordinate 141,060,975 of JARYHS010013631.1, read as the reverse complement.
CATATTTGCACTGAGTCCTCTCAAATAAATACCCTTGCATATTAATTTAAACATATACAATTTGGGGTGCCTGAGATCAGTTTAATTAATCTAATCTGAATAACATTACTATTGAAATAATTTGAATTATATAAATTGTAGTGTGGCGTAATAACGTCCTGCTACAACACTTACACCTGAAGTCAACAGCCAGTTTATGTTGATCATCTCTTCTCTTCCACTACTAATTTTTCTATCAGTACTCGTTCAGGCCTCATTGCCAAAATATATCTTAAGGTCCGTTCCTACGTCACGTCGTAGGCAGGACACGCCTTTCATCTTCTACTGCCTGTTAGCTTATGTGGCAAAGATGAGAGGCGTCCCCTAACATGTGCAGAGGCACACGCTGTGGGAACCCAGCTTTATACATGCCCAGCACTCTCTTCACCTGACTTTGATATTAAATTGACTCTCAACGCAGATATTTCCAGAGCAGATAATCAGTTAGCCAAGTGCCTCCCTAGTGTGCACTGTCCAGCTTAGTCTTACTATCAGCTGATGCTTCCTGGTATTTAAACTTTATACCCACAATAAAGTGAAAAGTACTTAATTTTTTTCTGTAGTTTACTTAACAAGCTGACTCTTTTTGGCATTTACCTTCATTCCATTCTTGCACATCCGTCTATCTATCTATATCCTTCTGCAGTTTACAATCCTTTCTTTTTGTAATCCTATTATTCGTCATCATATCTACAATAAATCTAACCTCTGACATTAAATCAGCAGCAGAATCATTCATTAGGATAATAAACAGCATTGCACTCTAAATACTACGCTTCCAAATATAAAGTTTTCCTCTACTCAGCAAGTCATATTGAGACTCAACTCAATTGTTAAATCTTAATCACTACCATTCTGTTATTATGTCTGCCAAAAATTTTGGAATGATCCAGTGCCATTCATATCAAACTGGCCTTCTTTTTCATTAACATCTTAAATATACTGCATATATCCTGTTAACAGAGATTTCCATGAATAACCTCATCTAAATCCATGCTCCTTCTTTTCCTCATAGATTTTTCAAATTTTATCAAGCTTTCCGCCAGTTTTTCCACTACTGAATTCTAATTAATGTTTCAGTATTACTCAGTGATTTTTATCTCCCATCCTTCCTGAACTGGTACTACTATAAAAAATTACCAGCTTTGTGGAATATTGCATGTCCCCACACTCAAACTAAAAAACAGTTCTGCACATAATGCAATGTCGCCCCACTTAATTTTGACATATTTGTAGTGTTGATAGCTATACTAGATGGTTAAATTTTCTGCGCTGAGAGGACCCACCGGAATGTGCTGTTTGTGGCGTACCTTTGACAGTGCGCCACATTTTAACTGACTGTGTGTTATTTTTAGACTTAAGGGCAGATGTTGACGAAGCCAATGATCTTACCCTTATTTTAAATGATGACAGTGTGGCTAAGGTTTTAAAGTTTTGTAGCTTGGCCGGTCTTGTCCAAAAAAATTTGGACAGATTGGCCTAGATTTCGGAATGGATTGGGGGCGTTTTACAGCCACCAATCCATGAACCATCCTTCCCTTTTAGATTTTATATCTGGCTGTCCCTTTTACAACCAGCCAGTTAGTTCGATGCTTTGATCTGGTGGGCCCTTCTACAGCCAACCAATCAATGTTTGCACTTTTAATTTTTATGGCCCATCTACAGCTATAGTTTTAGTATTATATTTTGTCATCTGTGTGGCCGATCTTTTTAAGATAATACTTACGACAACTGCGGAAGCCTGCACAATTATTCCAACAATCTGTCTGTTAAAATCCATAAAACCCATTACTGCTTGAGTTGGCTGTGAGTGAGAGAGACCCTTAATAGGGTTTTAACTCTCAACACCCTACCTTCATTCCAGTCATTGTGAGGCAATTTTGACCAATCTTGAGCCATGCTGATGTAGTCATTTCTGCCACTTTAGATCAGACAAAACACATTACAATTGTATATCAGCATTGTAGTTCCCCAGGGCACTGATTCTAAATGGCACTAGCTAACTGCCCTTGTGTTATACTTGGAAAATAATTCTTTCTTAATGAACTAGTACTTCAGGCCATGACATCTTTGATATCATAAACTTCAGTAGAACTAAGGTGGTTTCTTCTTGCCTTACTCAGTATTTCCTCTTTGGGCATAGTGTTTTTCAGGCATGCAACAATAGCACCTATCTGTAGTGATAATAATTCCATGTTGTTTCATATGCTCCTTATTTCTCTGCTGCTGCTGCTATAGTCTATTCGTGACTTGAAAGAAAAAGTAAAAGTGACTTGTAACAGTTTCTCAAATGGCAAAAATACTATGGGGAATGATGATTTTTCTGTTAATGGCTTAGGTGGTGAAATGATGAATTGGTATCTCCCATCTACATATCTCCCATCTGTCTCACAAATAAACTTTTCAAATTTTACAACAACTTTGTTAATATGTAGGACTTGAAATTGTACACATGGCACGTGATCCCTAATGATAGTGGCAGTAGTTGTGCCTGCAACAACAGATCCTGATTCTGGTAGCAATCTTTGAAATTTTAAAGAACAGTTTTTTTATAATTATTATTATATTAAATTAAGAGGGTGAAAATAAAATTGAATCTGAACAGTTACTTCTATTTGTGGGCCATAGTGTACTTTAGTTGCCTAGACTAAAAATGTTTTCTTGTACAGCAGTGTTCACAATTGGGTGCTAATTTGTTTGTTGCAGATGAAACTGAAGAAAATGAGGATGATAGTGATGACTCTGATGATAATTTTACACAAAACAATAAAAGGAAGAAAATGCAAGTTAGTATATTTGGCAAGTTGTCTAAGCATTGATGATTCTATTTATATCTTGGAAGATATGTAAACAGTGCTAATTTTATTCTATTCAGGTATAAGTCATTTGCTAATTTTTTATTTATTTCTGTTATCAAGTTTCTTATTGTCTTGGGCAACAATGAGTAGGAAGAAAAGCCATGACATAACATTAATATGGAAAGGAAATATAAAATAAACCCATCAGTTGCTAGAATTGTATGGAAGAGTGTTGAAGTGACAAGAAGGCACTTTTTTTGCCATTGCAGCCATTGAATTTTTGTTAGTGTTGGGTTAATTTTCTCTTTCCTTGCCACATTATAGTTTCATATAACCAGTATATCTAATTATCTTTATTATATTGAAGAGAAGAGGGCTGCAATGTTTTGTACCACTCCAGCCCTTCTCTCTTCAGTTTGTTATAAATATTATATCATATTATAGCCCTATTTTAAAATATTTTGCAGCCTTAGTAAAAACTTTTTTAGTGCTTAAAACTAAAAAAAGAAGGAATGAATAATAGATTAATATTTTTTCTGTTATTAATTACTGATTCAGTGATTCAAATGGTCAGTGTACAGGTTTAATTGTGTGTAAATTCACTTCCATTAATTTCAACATAAGTACATGTTGAAACTCGTCCAGTACTTTCCTGTATCTCAGTAATCTTGGTTGTAATTATGTTTGCATCATACTGAGCTGTAAAATATTCATTATTAGAATGACAACATGAATTTTTTATGTTAGATTAAATTTGATGTTGAGAAATGAAAAAATGAGAGAGAAGGGTTTGCAATAAGCTGTGAGTGTTTACCCACTTTTATCTGCATTTTTGTATGTATTATGTAAAAAACTGAACCTACATGCAGCCATGTAGTAGTCAAACAAGTGTATTGGCCCAGTGATCTTGTAAATATTTGGTTCATACCTATGAGTGATCTCGAAACTTCGGAATTGGTGGAAATCATGATACTGCCAATACTACTTTGTCACTCTAACTTATGACATCATAACATTCTATGTGTGGCATGTAAACAGCATGCACAATTGCAAACAACACTGGCAGGAACTTCATGGGAATATATATGTGTTAACATCTAACCTACAATCCAAATCAATCTCAAAAAAGATTAGATGACTTGTTAAATATCTCAGTAGTAATAACCATCAAATATTACATAAAAAAATAATTAGATTATTCCAAATAGCAGAAATCACATTCAAAAGACATGTCAGTATAATTTTCTCCACTTAAATCTATCATTATACTCCAAACCACATAATATCATTTATACAATTTCTGTTTAAAAAGTATATATATTTTCTGACAGATCAAAAACATATTTTTTTTCAGTTTTAATCATAGAAGTGATAAATAAAAACCTATAGTCATCTCAAATTGAACTACTACACTCAGCTCAACAACCAAAATCAGTTCTACAGATGTTTATCGATAATGGCTGGAAAGACAAATTCCCAAATACTTGGTCAGCTCTCTGCATTATCGAAACAATCACGGTTAAAAGTAGCCAAAGGTGAACATAGCTGTAGTAGCTGAAGCTTATCAAAATGTATGTACGATTGATATTGGTAGAAAAAAATTTCTTTATCTCATCTTGCCACTGAGATAGCTCATCCATTGTCTTATAATGACATCATAATATATATATATATATATATATATATATATATATGTACAAAAGCTAGAAAGGTTAAATTTATTTAGACATTAGTCTTTTTACCATAAGAGTTAGATTAACCCTAAGGCTCAGCTAAAACTGACTTGTTGTATTCAATTGATGTTATGATGATTAATAAGAAACTCTGTTAGAAAATATAAGTTTAAATAAATTATATTAATTAATAAAAACTTTTGACTAAATTTCTATCACCAACATAGAATTTTGCTCCATCCTCAATACAGGTGCTATGCATAAGGGCTGGATATAGGGAACTCAAACCAGTGCGCTTGCCCCATTTGGTAACTTTAGTGAGTGGTAAATCATGTTTGGAAAAGCAGTAAATGGCAACTTCTTGTGACAGCAACCCTTTTTATATCTCTGCTGCCCCAATCAGCAGCCATCAAGGGGCTCCATTCTGCTCTGGGTGGCAAATTCATGTTTTTTCCCCAGCTCAGAAAATTTTAAGATCTGTCACTGGAGGACAATGCCATTAGTAAGGTCACCGAAGCTTCGCTAATGCAGAGAAACTGTTGATGTGACTATTAGGTGCACTGTTATGATTGGTTCTTTTAATCTTAAGCAAGCATGCATATGCCTTACTAGAACGCTCAGTCTTGGCTTGGCAACTATTGAAAATGGAACTTTCATTGGACACTACAATCAATTGTGCAGTTATTTAGTTCTTGAATCCAAAAAGCATTGAGCCTGTTGAAATTTATCACCAAATGGCAGAAATTTATAGAGAATTGTCCATGGGTCAAAAACGTTGGCATACTCAAATTCATGAGGAACAAAGGAGTGGAAGACCATTAATTTCTAATGATTCAGTCGCGAGGTAGATCAAACCGTGCTTGAAGATTGGTGGATCACTTTTGATAATCTCTGCATTTTGGTTCCTGAGTTTTCCTAAGGCACCAACTAAAGGTTTTTTTTATTACTATTTATTTATTTTGAAATGTTACAATGTTGGATGGAGTGCACAAGACGGGTTGACAGAAGACCAAACGATTCTTCTCAAGAATTTCTTCACTGCAATGCAGATAAGGACAACTTATTGGACTTGATTGTCATGGATGATGAAAACTATGAATTCCACTTTACTATCGAGACCAAAAACAATCACATGAATTGCCTAAACTGCACAAATTCAGATAAACACAAACTGCCACTAAAGACATGGCGACAGTTTTAGTTGATTCATACCTATTAGAGGCAAAAAAAAAATAAAAAAATATGGTGACAGGTAGTTGAAACTGAAAAAATCAAATGGGAAATTCAGAACCAAAGAAGAAGAATGTCAAGGAAGGGCATAAGTGCTCTTCATGACTGCTCGCACAGTGCCCCTCAAAACATCACTCTTCTTCATCACTCTTGATTGGAACACCATCAACCAACTTCCATATAGTCTGTACCTGGCATCTAGTGTATACTGTCAGTTCCCTAAGCTGAAAAAGCATTTGGCTGGCAGGCATTTCAGCACAGACAAATAAATGGATGAAAGGTGACGATAAAAAAATACCTCAGAAACATGGCAGTAAAATGACACGATATGGGCATTCAAAAACTGTCACAGCATCTACAAAAAGTTAACAACAGCAATGATGATTATATAGGAAAATAGATAGTTGTTCAACCTTACTTTTGGGATTGCCCTGATTTTACATATTAAACTGCCCAGTATTTATGACCACTCATAACCTCAAAATTTACTGTGGGTTATTTAAAATTATTTATTAAGCTTTACTATCAGTTTTTTTGGCAGAAAATTTCTGTTGGATGAATTATTAACCTTTTGGCTAAGCAACTCAAGACACAAAACTTCTATTACCTTTCATGAGATAGCAGGAATGGGGATATGTATAACATCAGATTATACATAAGCTTCTAAAATTTCAATATCGACTTAAGTTTTGATGGTGGTGGCATTTCTGATAATCAAAAACATATAAGAATTGGTAGTTCCTGTTGTGCTATGTTTATGCATCCCTATCTGGGCATCCAGATTTGGGTTTTCCATGGTTTCCCCAAATCACTCCAGGCGAATCCCGGGAAGCTACCTTCAAAAGATCATGGCCGAATTCCTTCCCGTTCCCTGTCCCCAGTCCCATCCTACCTTTAATGACTTCAGTGAGGCTTAAAGCCTTAAGTAAGAAAAGAATGTTTTTGCATTTAAGGAATCTTGCAAATAATTATAGAAGTGTTGTGAAGATTTTACTCGTTGCTCTCAACATGACCAAACTTTTTGTTTTGTCGCAAAAATCAGAACAGATGGAAGATATTTTGCTTTTGTTTCCAAGCCACCATATTGAGTAGAATTTATCAGCACTGTTACAGAACAGGGTAGTAGATTGGTTCCTCATAGGAACAGTGTATATCATTTAGATGTAGCAAAAACAGACTTCATTCACAGCAACAAAGATTTATTTTGTATGTGGTTTCAAAAACAATTAATAGATGTTTCAGTTGACTTGTTTTCTAAACTCATCTTATATGTTAACAAGTATCCTGCTTTAAAATATATATATATATATAACATTTGGATAGGAGAAAAACCACTGCTTACCATAGAGGAGGATTCCTGCGGCGTCGAGACACGGAAAAATCACGTGCACATATAGAGTATAATTTTTGAGCGTATGGCCCTTCTTCAGTAGTAGTGAGATGGCTGCATGTTGGAGGCTGGCAGCCAACTGAGTAAGCCCACAAGCTCATGGTGGAAGGGGGAGAGGGAAGCATGGTAGGAGGTGAGGATGGGAGTAGAAAGGCATAAACTAGAAAATAATAATAAATAGAAAATAAACCTGTACATAGGGACCTGTTGTGGAAGCACGTTAGACGTCAGCTGATGGTCCTAAATTGCCTTTCAAGTAAAGGATGTATGTGCAAAAAACTGCCAAATATGTGAAATAAAAATTTAAAAAAATTCAAAATTCGATGTTACAAACTACAAAAAGATAGACTCTGGTGAGTGATAGTTCTGTGGGAAAAGGTAGGAGGTGTTGCGGATGGGTGGGAGGAAAATTGGTGCTATCTTAAATTTAGTCCTGGTGGTTGTCTGGTACCCAGTTGGCACTGATAAGCCAGTTCCCACCTTCTGAGTTCTGAAATGCTGCTTTTGTCTGAGAGGACTCTGATGGCACGGACCGCAAAACAAGTGTTAAAATTGTTTGTGCCATGAGTGGTGGCATGATAAGATACAGGATGGTCAGGGTTCTGAGTAAATACCGATTGTCTGTGGCCATTCATTCCAATGGATTTGTTGTCAGACCAATGTAGGAGGCTGGGCAATGGTTGCAAGTGAGTTGATATATAAGGTGGGAGGATATACTCGTGTCAACAGCCCCAAGCTTTGTTTCCTTGCAACAGATCCCGCTGCAAATTATGCAGTATGCACCCGCCTTCCACCAACTTTATCAACCCCGTAACTGGGGAAAGCTTCACCATCACAGGACTTGCCACATGTGTATCCTCCCACCTTATATATCAACTCACTCCTTACCATATTACAGTTTTGTAACACAATATTCAAAATGTTATTCTATACAATACTTACTTTCAACTACACTGTTGCATTGAATATTATTTTTTAACAAAAATGGCAACCTCCCCCCCCCCCCTTTTCTACATTTTACAACTACGGAAATGAGATCTTGGTTTATAATTTGGGATGGACAGCTGAGATATTCTTGTGTCAGACAAATGATGTCCAGATATGCACAAAACATTTACATTAAAATTTCTAGAACTTTGAATCTCTTCTAGGCATAAGTTAATGCCATCATTTTTACTAAATATTCCTCTAATATTTTGAGGGACAATAGTGGTCTGAATACTTTGATTCAATGAATTTGAATTGCTTACTTTATTACTACATACTGGTATGTCAGCTGTAATTTCCAATTTCATTAAGTTTTGATCAGCAGAGAAATTAATTTCTTTTAGACATCTTAATACATCTATTTTATTTACTCTAAAAAAAAGGCCACAACTTAACACCAATTATAACAGGAATACCTCTTTCACTCATCCGGCATACCCTGATCTCATCAGCAATAAGAAACGAAAGCTTCCTTTTACCTCTGAAAATCAGATTGAGTCCACAGGCCACATATATCAAACCAATGTGTGAATTTGCTAGCTGCCAGAGAACCCTTTCCAATGATGCGTTTTTATGCCTAATGTTATGCGACATCCAGGGTTTGTCATAATGCTCAAGCAAACCCACAAATCCCACATTTGTCTGACGTGTGTTCCTGAAAATGTGAGCAATGTCTTCCTCAATTGAATAATTGAGGTCCTTATCAAGACTATTTCCTGGTCCCCCCACAGTTACAATACAATCTTCCTTCGAGAATCTTGCCTTATTATTATCAATTACTTACTTCTGTAGAGAAATGTTTTATCACTGTGCATCTTATTTTCTTAAATTTTAGTTGTCCTGCGCGTCTTGTGGAATCTTTACTGAATTATCAACATATCTGTTTATGCCCCACACATCATGTGGAATCTTTACTGGATTATCAAAATATGTGTTTACTTTGATAACAGTGACAGTTAAAATGCTGTTAGGCAGTGAAGATAAGTAGGGTAAAGTAAAGAAAATGTAAAGTAACCCATCACTTGCAACAGATGAAAGCAGGAGGGCCATGATGACTTCAAAAATACACTGAGACTTGCTAGAACACTGAGGTAGTGAATTTCAATGTGTAAAAATCTTATACCCTTGGCATGTACTCTCTTCTAGTCATTATTAAGCTTATACAAAAATATTGAAAAGTGATTGTAAAATGAGTTAATGTTTTTGTGTATGTCATGGCTCTCCTGCCTCTGTTTACATTGTATGTGTTGTTGCAACCATGGTAGTTACAGAAGAAAACTTGTTTAACCAATTGACCATTTACAACTACATTTGCTTTAACAGAGTGACATCAATGGAAAGCAATTATTTTTTGCTTTTTTTGTGGATATATTCAGGATTGTAATGCTGTGAACATATTTACAAGATGAGTCAAAAAGAACTTTACAACTTTGGAATGATATAGAAATTTATTGAGATAACTTACAGAATCAGTAAATGTGCACACAACCTCAAGATTCACATTAAAGGCCTGGCCACACAGAATGCGACAAGCGACAGCGGCAAGTGGTCGTTCTCTCGTCGCGGCGATACGCGATTTTGGTACGTCACACAGGACGCGACAACTCCATAGCGACAAATGCCAGTGAGACCCTCTCTCACGAAGAAATCTGTACTTCTCTATTTCTTTCTTAATAAGTTTTCTTGGGCTAGGAAATTCTTAAAACATGTCAAGTGATGAGGGGACTCTACTTATTTTGTTCGCACTAAAAATGGTCTGGGTTCCTGACATCAATAAGAAGAGAGAATGCCTTGGTGAATACCACCGCCTTTGCCGGGGGCTGGTATCACAAGAAGATAGATTTTATACATATTTTCGTATGTCTCGAGAATGCTTCGAGAAAGTAGACAATCTGTTAAAATCAACTATATTGCACCACGAACTGGAGAAAAGTAATTGGTACAATAGAAAGATTAGCCATTTGTATGACACTATGAGGTATGTTCTGTTCATTTAATATACATTCTTAAAAACAAAACAAAAACGACACTGCCAAAACCAGAGCCGGTGCTAGGGGGTTAAGCGAGGCAAAAGTATCCTGGGCCTGTGCCCCCGAAGGGGACTCCTCTGCCAGAGTGTCTAATTAAATAAAAATAAAACTTTTAAAATCTTGCTTAAAAGATGTAATTTGATTTTTTGCCTTAAAATTTAAAAGTTTTTAAAAGTTTAATATAAATAATTTTGTTGGGGGGGGAGGAGGGGGGCTAAGAATCCTTACCCAGGGCCCGAAAATCTTAGCGCCCTGGCCAAAGCCCCTGACCTCTAAGTGATTTTCAATCTTATCACTTCCCAGCTCTTCCTCCCTGCAGGCAGCTGTGTCATTTGCGTGGAGGTCAATATTAAGAAATACCCTTAAAACCAGGAGTTTCGTCACAAAGTGAAATATTCACAATAAAATATACAATTTATTATTGACAATGTATTTCACAATAAAAAGATAGGCTCAAATACAAGTATTATTTATTTTAAATAATTACAGTGTAAACAAACAAACATAAAGTGAGAAACTAAGAACAGGGTGGCCACAGACCTGGAAAACCTGGAAAATATGGAATTATCAGGGAATTTAAAGCCACCTTGAAATATCATGGAAATATCAGGGAATACAAGTAATTTAAAAAATTATCAGGGAATTTTAATTGCAACAACCCAAAATTTGATAATTTTTTGATAATTTATTTTAATATTGAACTTTTGCATTAAATAATTCAGCTTATATATTTTTGACATAAAATAGCCAACAAATACCGCATTTACACTAGCAACTTGCATCTTGTCTTGCACCTCATCGAGATACGATGACGAGATGTTCGTGCGCGAGCGCTAACATGAACTCTCTCTGGAACTCAGCATTTGAAATTATATTAAAAAAAAAAAAAGGTGGATGACATCTAAATCATGTAAACTCAGAAGTTACATTTTTTTTACTGAATAAAACAGCAATCGTAGAGTAGTAAGTATATAAAGATGTTTTTATGTTTCACTAAACAGTTCTAAAATTTCAAGCAAAGTGTGAAACAGATGTTCCAAAAAAATTGATTTTGTGGAGAGTCTTCAAAGTCCTTTAGAATGTCACAAGCTGGTTTTGAACTTCTTCTGAGAAAAATTGAACCTTTAATATCAAAACAAAAGCCTAGATTCAATATAAAAATGCCAGCAAAAATGTGAATAGCGATAATTATATGGCTTTATAACTTTTTTATATTAATGATATAAGGCGAATTAAAGCAGGAACAAAATAATACGTAAGATCCTAAATAGGTAAGATTTATAAAGTTTTGCGTCATTCAGAGCTCTTTCAAATGCTGAATCGATGTGACAGTATAGACATCGTCCTCGTGCCTTTGACTTGCTCCAAATAAACCGCTGCCAAGGCGAACGGCACAGGCAAGCAACCACACAAAGTGAACCAACACGATTGCATGGTTTATACAAACTCGTGTTCATGCTATCTTGCGTAGACTCGTGGAAACTTACTTGAAAGTGTTAACTCGGCAACAGAAGAAATTGAAAATGGAACAAAAAAAGCTACAATAACTGAACCAGAAGATTTGAAAAGAAAGGTGTAGCAAATGAAAAAAAGGCATAAAAAAGCTAAGCTGTTGACTGAGTCAAGTTACTGATGAACAATTTAAAAATCTTCAATTATTTTATCCACCAAATATTGAAAGATTACTAATTTGTTCTAGTTCATATTAGTCATTTGACCTATCTTATTTTTGTGCTACTCATTGTTAATTATGCTTCATAAGATTACTAAATTAGTTATAAAATTTTCAAATAAACATTCTTAAACATGTTTATTTTTCTAATTTTTTTAGTTTTATACCAGATTTAATTATTTAGAATCAAAATATAATTTAAACTTTAAATATCTTAACCATGCAAATAAAGTTTTTATATCAGGGAAAAATATAGCAAATTTCTTTGGAAAACCTGGGAATATCAGGGAATTTTTAAATCATTACCTTGTGGCCACCCTGAAGAAGAAAAAATACAATTCTCAATGCGAAAAATTATTTTTTATGAGCTGGAAATCTTTTCATATGCATCTCTTAGTACACCTGAAGTAGTGGCCGTCGGATGCGGTGGAAATCAATTTTGCTTCATCGGCCATGTCGCTCTGTCGCGCGACAATTCTGTGATTTTGTACAACTGTGTCGCTCGTCGCCACGACAAATGCGGCGGCCCGGCGACAGATCGCTTTGTGTGTGACCGTCCCGATTCAAAACTGTGAATTACAACAATAGCGACGTCGCGCCGCGACACAATATCGCGTGTCGTTGTCGCTTGTCGCGTTCTGTGTGGCCGGGCCTTAAAGTGTCAAGTGTCATTTTGGTTTGATGTGACTACCATTTGTCATGCGGCAAACATCCCACCAGTAATCAATTTCTTCCCACATTCGTTACAGCAAGTCAGGCGTAACTTGTGCAATGGCAGCATAGATTCAATTTTTCAAGTTGGTCAAATTGTTTGGAAGGAGAGGAACATACATACAATCTTAAATGAAACCCCAGAGAAAGAAATCCATTGTTGTCAAGTCTGGGAGTGATGTGGCCATATGATTGGCCCTTCACGACCAATTCACTGACCTGGGAAGCGATTATGAAGGAAACCTCGAACTTCTATGAGGAAATTAGGTGGTGCACTGTCTTGCTGGTAGTAAACCATCCCATCTTGGTCATCTTCATCGATCTTGTTGCAGAGTTTGTTTTATGAAACCAAAATACACAGCGAGCACGCATCACACCAGTGAAAGTAGCCATTTTAATCATGCACTATGCTAGCGCTCCTTGTGGCGAAATGATGTACTGATGCACTATGTGCATCAAACTTGAGGTTTTTTGATACAAAATGATACATCTACTGATTCTGTGAGTTATCTCATTAAATTTCTCTATCATTCAAAAGTTGTATAGTCCATTTTGACTCACCCTGTATAATGTGTGGAGAGCTCTTTGTAATCAATTTTTTAGTATCCTCTGTTACCAGCAGCTTGACAACAAATAACAGCACATTAATAGATCTGCCTTTCCCTGGGGTCTATACCTCTTGTTGGATATTCAATCTGCGACATATACATGGCAAAGTACAAATACATGTTAAAAGTATTTTGAGAGACTGTACATGTCTCATGCCTTTGTTAATTGTTATTATTGCTGTTCATTTCTTATTTTGAGCAGTAACTTTCTATTAAAACATAGATTCTTCATTCATTCTATAATGTTTCAGATATCCATTTTCCTATCCTAAATCTATCCTGCTATCATGCAATTCTGGAAGTTTTGCTTCTGCTTTTGGTTGCAGTTGAGCATTGATTATTCTGGCATAGATTTTGTGTCCTCTGTAACAGTTTGTGTTGATTTTGTTTACCATCTTGATTAGAGAAATTGTATTTGCTCTTCTCCACTGTTCAGGTATTTTATCTTTAAGCTATTGCATGTTTTTTCTATAAAATCTCATAGTTCAGTAGCAATCCTCAATATATCAATAATTCTGAAGCTATTCATCAGATTTTTGCTTAACACATGATTTAATTGTTCTGTGCTATATTCCATTTTTGCCTGTAATATTCTCTTGCCTTGATTGTCCCATTCTTAGGCCTTTTTTTCCAGTGCTTCTTTTAGTTCATTTCATATGTTAAGACCCTACCAGGTTCCTCTTAGACTTTATTTTACCTGGGACTGTTGCTGCTATGCTAGTGACACATTCTTTTACGGTATTCCTTTCTGCATATATATCTTGTTCTGTTGGATTTTCTAAAATCTGAGGTCTGGATTTTTCAGAATATTTCACTTCTTTCATGCCTCTATTTCCTATCTTGTATGTAGCACTAGTTTAAATCCCACCCGTTTCTGATTCATTGTCCCTAATTGTCTCTAGTTACTTAAAATCTCTGCCTTTTTCAAATCCTCGGTAACTTCTTCTCCATCCTTTTCTATAATAGTCTCTACACCCGCCTTCCTGTCAGTTTTTTTAACATAGTCATAGAAATTTCTTGATGCATCAGTTAATGGTCCCCTGCACAGACAGAACTCTTCATAAACACATCTTTAGCCACCTTCTTACCTATTCCTAAGTCCGTTTTAGTTTTAAATATTCCTATTACCTTGCTGTCTCTTAACTCTTTTATGTTCCATTCTTACCAACCTCTTTAACCCCCTCATGTCCCTATTATAGTACATTGGTTCTTTACCTCACTTTATTTTCTGAATTGAAATAAATATTACTTCCTCCATTCTTATTATTTCCTTGAACTCTTCCCATCTTGACTCTACTATACTTGTGCATTCCTTCCATTTGCTGAAACGTTCTCAGAAATATCTCTCACCTGTGCATCAATACATTCTCTGTATTATCATCGAAACTTGATCAGTTAGAACTACTTACATGCGGCTGAAGCAATGACATCTTGACAATCTTATGTTATATCACATAAGATTAGTTTCAATCCATACAAGTTTCTATTTTAAATCAGAAATAATTGATGTAATCAACATATTGTCAAAATAAAACCAATATTAAAACAGCAAATAATTTGACTTTTTTGGAGGATAAATATTTGGAATTGCTTTTTCGTTATAGGATGTAAATAAATTTTTATTATTACAATGTTTATTACTATTACCATAATATTTGTTAAAAAAAAAACTCCTACACTACAATACACTTCCATGCATACGAGGTCGTGGGTAACTGCTAGTAAGTTATTAAATTTTTACGTTCATGCATTAGTAAATACCTAACGCAATAAATAAAATATTTAGGTACTTACCTAAAACCCTGCTCAAGCAGATAAATAGTATTATAAAGTCCGAATTGCACAACGTTTGCAGTAAGAAATGTGCTTCATTAGCAATTTCGTTGTCTTGCCAAATAGAAATCTTTTCCAAAATGCTACAAATTTTCACTAAGTTGTCTCATAAAACTGTAGAAGGTCATCTTGCCTCTCAACCCAACGCATCTCGCAGATACCTTGCATTGAAGCTCCAAATTCTTTTTAAAAAATTTGATGCCTTTTAGCGGATGAATTGGCAATAGCTACAACTAGGTATTAATGGCAAGAAATGACTGGATGACATAGCTAACATGTTATTGTTATGTTACTGCATGTACAGCACATCAAAATTTGAGAGAGAGACTTTCAGCTAATTTTGCAAGTACTACTTCTGTCAGCCGTATTCTATGATTTGCTGATGACATCGCCTTGTTAGCAGAAAGGGCTGAGGACATTGAGAAATTACTGAATGGCATGAACAAAATACTGAAGGAAGATTTTGGACTAAATATAAATCAAAGCAAGACAAAAGTGATGAAATGTAGCAGAAATGATACCAATACTAGTAGATTAAATATAAAAATAGGATCAAATGAAATTGGAGAAGTAAGTGAATTCTGCTATTTGGGGAGCAAACTTACAACCAATGGCCGAAGCAGTAATGATGTTAAATGCATAGTAGCACTAGCAAAAAGAACCTTCTTGAAAAAGAGAAATCTTTCAGTTTCAAATCTAGATCTAGGACTTAGAAAGAAGGTTTTTTTTAATAAAAACTCAATGTGTGGAGCACAGCTCTTTATGGTAGTGAAGCATGGACTTTAGGAATTCCAGAAAGAAAATTTAAGCATTTGAATGTGATGTTACAGAAGAATGCTGAAAATCAAGTTGAAAGATATAGTACCAATTGAACGGGTTTTTGTAAATGATGGGTGAGGAAGGAAGCTTGTGGAAGAAGCTTACAGAAAGAAGAGACAATACAGTAGGTCATATTTATAACCAGACAAAAGTCACAATCAAGAGATACTGGTGCTTATAGCAAAAGAAAAGATACTTGTAATTGATCTAAAATTGATAAAAAAAATTTCACATAACTTTTCTCCAGTACTTTTTCTTGAATTCAGCGATGTACCACAATTATTAACTAGGCCGTAACTATTCTTTGGGCTGTGTTTTTTATGTCTACAAAACTCTTGCCGCGTGGATGTATCAAGCATCTCCTGCGTTGGAAATCTCAATCACCTCTCATAGCGTCTGTTGTATCGGGGCGGCAGAGAGCCATATTGTCGCGGCTGGTTCGCCAGAGGGTATGGGAGAGAATCCCGGAGACGGTAATTTGCAGATGTGCTTAATGACTTACAGTGTGTCGTTTATTGGATTTCCTTAGTCCTATATGGAGCTGAAGGCGTGAGTCTTAGAGGCAGTAGTGGGAGGCATGAGTCAGAGGTGGTAGTGGGAGACATGAGGCACTTGGCTTTATTACAGTCGTTTATTGCAGTTTAATGAGATAAGAAGATCAATCTGAAGTTGCAGATGTGCTTATTTGGGATGGGTAGGATTTATTGCGGCCGTTTATTGGATTTCTTTTGTAGTTAGAGTCGTTTAATGGCTTTTTAATAAGTTCCCTTTCTAGTCATACTGCCCCTTCCCATACTACTCAACAAGAGCTACATTGCTCGAAAAGTATTGGTTGCCTTCTCCAATTTATAGTTTCCCCACAGTGTGTTGCAATCAAAAAAGGAAAACAATATTAGAAGGCACACTTTGACACGTTTCACTGACTTGTTTTATCGCATAAGACCAGTACCTTTACAGCAAATAGTATGTTTTATTTACAGTAATGCCCTAGAGTTGGCACACAGTCAAAAAACACCTCTGAGACGATGCATAAAAGAACAATTAATGGCTTTCGATGTTTTTCTTGGTATAAAAGTGTGTTGCTAACTAAACAGTGAAATCAGCACCACGAAATAGCTGTTGAAGCTAGAAGAAAACTTTTCACAAACCTAAAAACCAAATTAGCAGTCAAAGACTAATACAAGTTAATGAAAATAAGGAACGCTTATGACTAATTGCCAAAACGATAATTTTCTGTGTTCATTAAGATATATCGCTACATGGTCATTGCAATGACAAATTTTTGGATAAAGAAGCCAAGTAATGACAGCATGGTAGTTCATGAAGGAAATTTTAGAGCACTTCTAAAATTCCATGTAGAATCTCATGACACAGCATAGCAGCACCATTTAGAGACTTGTAAGTCTAATACAACATACATCAGCAAAATTGTGTAAAATTAGTTGAATGATGTTTGCAAGGAAATAATTTAGGAAAGTATTTTACTGAATGTGAATGTAACTAAAAATCTGCTATTTTATTAGTTGAAACAACAGACATAACACATATCTTACAGCCAAGCCTTTCATTTGGATATATTCATTATGGTATAATAAAGGAAGTTTTGAGACTTTCTGTAATGCTTATGATACGCTTAGATGTGATGATAACGATCAAGGGGAAATGGAGCTTCAGCTGACAGAAGTAGTACTTGCAAAATTAGCTGAAAGTGTCTCTCTCAAATTTTGATGTGCTGTACATGCAGTAACATAACAATAACATGTTAGCTATGTCGTCCAGTCATTTCTTGCCATTAATACCTAGTTGTAGCTATTGCCAATTCATCCGCTAAAAGGCATCAAATTTTTTAAAAAGAATTTGGAGCTTCAATGCAAGGTATCTGCGAGATGCGTTGGGTTGAGAGGCAAGATGACCTTCTAAAGTTTTATGAGATAACTTAGTGAAAATTTGTAGCATTTTGGAAAAGATTTCTATTTGGCAAGACAACGAAATTGCTAATGACGCACATTTCTTACTGCAAACATTGTGCAATTCGGACTTTAAAATACTATTTATCTGCTTGATCGGGGTTTTAGGTAAGTACCTAAATATTTTATTTATTGCGTTAGGTATTTACTAATGCATTAACGTAAAAATTTAATAACTTACTAGCAGTTACCCACGACCTCGTATGCATGGAAGTGTATTGTAGTGTAGGACTAATCTTATGTGATATCACATAAGATTAGTTTCAATCCGTACAAGTTTCTATTTTAAATCAGAAATAATTGATGTAATCAACATATAGTCAAAAAAAAACCAATATTAAAACAGCAAATAATTTGACTTTTTTGGAGGATAAATATTTGGAATTGCTTTTTCGTTATAGGATGTAAATAAATTTTTAGTATTACAATGTTTATTACTATTACCATAATATTTGTTTAAAAAAAAGAAAAAAAAAAGAAAATAAACTCCTACACTACAATACACTTCCATGCATACGAGGTCGTGGGTAACTGCTAGTAAGTTATTAAATTTTTACGTTCATGCATTAGTAAATACCTAACGCAATAAATAAAATATTTAGGTACTTACCTAAAACCCCGATCAAGCAGATAAATAGTATTATAAGGTCCGAATTGCACAATGTTTGCAGTAAGAAATGTGTGTCATTAGCAATTTCGTTGTCTTGCCAAATAGAAATCTTTTCCAAAATGCTACAAATTTTCACTAAGTTGTCTCATAAAACTGTAGAAGGTCATCTTCCCTCTCAACCCAACGCATCTCGCAGATACCTTGCATTGAAGCTCCAAATTCTTTTTAAAAAATTTGATGCCTTTTAGCGGATGAATTGGCAATAGCTACAACTAGGTATTAATGGCAAGAAATGACTGGACGACATAGCTAACATGTTATTGTTATGTTACTGCATGTACAGCACATCAAAATTTGAGAGAGAGACTTTCAGCTAATTTTGCAAGTACTACTTCTGTCAGCCGAAGCTCCATTTCCCCTTGATCGTTATCATCACATCTAAGCGTATCATAAGCATTACAGAAAGTCTCAAAACTTCCTTTATTATACCATAATGAATATATCCAAATGAAAGGCTTGGCTGTAAGATATGTGTTATGTCTGTTGTTTCAACTAATAAAATAGCAGATTTTTAGTTACATTCACATTCAGTAAAATACTTTCCTAAATTATTTCCTTGCAAACATCATTCAACTAATTTTACACAATTTTGCTGATGTATGTTGTATTAGACTTACAAGTCTCTAAATGGTGCTGCTATGCTGTGTCATGAGATTCTACATGGAATTTTAGAAGTGCTCTAAAATTTCCTTCATGAACTACCATGCTGTCATTACTTGGCTTCTTTATCCAAAAATTTGTCATTGTCGCAATGACCATGTAGCGATATATCTTAATGAACACAGAAAAATTATCGTTTTGGCAATTAGTCATAAGCGTTCCTTATTTTCATTAACTTGTATTAGTCTTTGACTGCTAATTTGGTTTTTAGGTTTGTGAAAAGTTTTCTTCTAGCTTCAACAGCTATTTCGTGGTGCTGATTTCACTGTTTAGTTAGCAACACACTTTTATACCAAGAAAAACATCGAAAGCCATTAATTGTTCTTTTATGCATCGTCTCAGAGGTGTTTTTGACTGTGTGCCAACTCTAGGGCATTACTGTAAATAAAACATACTATTTGCTGTAAAGGTACTGGTCTTATGCGATAAAACAAGTCAGTGAAACGTGTCAAAGTGTGCCTTCTAATATTGTTTTCCTTTTTTGATTGCAACACACTGTGGGGAAACTATAAATTGGAGAAGGCAACCAATACTTTTCGAGCAATGTAGCTCTTGTTGAGTAGTATGGGAAGGGGCAGTCTGACTAGAAAGGGAACTTATTAAAAAGCCATTAAACGACTCTAACTACAAAAGAAATCCAATAAACGGCCGCAATAAATCCCACCCATCCCAAATAAGCACATCTGCAACTTCAGATTGATCTTCTTATTCATTAAACTGCAATAAACGACTGTAATAAAGCCAAGTGCCTCATGTCTCCCACTACCACCTCTGACTCATGCCTCCCACTACTGCCTCTATGACTCACGCCTTCAGCTCCATATAGGACTAAGGAAATCCAATAAACGACACACTGTAAGTCATTAAGCACATCTGCAAATTACCGTCTCCGGGATTCTCACCCATACCCTCTGGCGAACCAGCCGCGACAATATGGCTCTCTGCCGCCCCGATACAACAGACACTATGAGAGGTGATTGAGATTTCCAACGCAGGAAATGCTTGATACATCCACGAGGCTGGAGTTTTGGAGACATAAAAAACACAGTCCAAAGAATAGTTACGGCCTAGTTAATAATTGTATATCGCCGAATTCAAGAAAAAGTACTGGAGAAAAGTTATGTGAAATTTTTTTATCAATTTTAGATCAATTACAAGTATCTTTTCTTTTGCTATAAGCACCAGTATCTCTTGATAGTGACTTTTGACTGGTTATAAATATGACTACTGTATTGTCTCTTCTTTCTGTAAGCTTCTTCCACAAGCTTCCTTCCTCACCCAACATTTACAAAAACCCGTTCAATTGGTACTATAACTTTCAACTTAATTTTCAGCATTCTTCTGTAACATCACATTCAAATGCTTAAATTTTCTTTCTGGAATTCCTAAAGTCCATGCTTCACTACCATAAAGAGCTGTGCTCCACACATTGAGTTTTTTTATTTTAAAAAAAACTTCTTTCTAAGTCCTAGATCTAGATTTGAAACTGAAAGATTTCTCTTTTTCAAGAAGGTTCTTTTTGCTAGTGCTACTCTGCATTTAACATCATTACTGCTTCGGCCATCGGTTGTAAGTTTGCTCCCCAAATAGCAGAATTCACTTACTTCTCCAATTGCATTTGATCCTATTTTTATATTTAATCTACTAGTATTGGTATCATTTCTGCTACATTTCATCACTTTTGTCTTGCTTTGATTTATATTTAGTCCAAAATCTTCCTTCAGTATTTTGTTCATGCCATTCAGTAATTTCTCAATGTCCTCAGCCCCTTTCTGCTAACCAGGCGATGTCATCAGGAAATCATAGAATACTAATTTTTTTCTCCCTGAACACTTCTGCCGCATGGACATTTTTCTTTTACTTTCTTCATTTCTTCCTCTACATACAAGTTGAATATTAACGGGGATAGACTACAACCTTGTCTGTCACCCTTTTTTAACTGTTGATTCTCTTCTCTTATTACAGCCACTTGATTCTAATATAGTTTATAAAGTATTCTTCTACCATGATACTTTAGACCTGACTTCTTAAACTGTAGGTTCCGGGACACACTGGGTGAGAATAAAAACTTCCACATGTTTCGACTGTCGAGACGGTTAAACTTTGTGAAGAAATAAATAAATCTTTCAGATTTTTAAAGCACTAAGGGCATTGATGTAGGAGGAATTCAGCCATGGCCTGTGTGAAGGCGCCACCCCGGGTGATGGGCGAGCGATAACGCTTTAACCTTGCATTCGGGAGGACGCTGTTCGAATCACTGTCAGACCATCCGTATTTGGACGAAAGCGTTGATTCGTCTTAGCAAGTAGGCCACAATGCTTGGTGGTATGTTCTGCACCCTGGCATTAGGTGGTGACAGTTTTATCGCATCATTGAGCATATTCTCGGTTACATTTTTATGGTCTAGGCAAGTACCTGGGCAAGAACACTGAAATATTAAATCTATATAAATAAAATACATTATCTCACATTGGTGACAGAAAGCCTCAAGATTCTTTGTATATGCATATTGACGAATTGTGGAATTAATATTACACTTCACGCGTGCCCAACAGCTGCGTACGAGGGGAGTAAATATTTAATCACGCGAGTCGATTGTTTATTGTCACAAGTATTTCAGGGGGAACTGATGAGAACCGGGGCTGAATCATCAGTTTTGGCATTAGTCAGAAGAAGAACTGTACGATCAATATATGAGTGACATCCACAGAAGCTTGTGACGCGCAGGGTGTATCATGTTTATGGCGATCGATACAGCGACAGTATATAAGACCTCACGTGGAATCCAAAGACATATTTGTTATTCAGTTGTCGCCAAGGCTTGATCAACTATGGAACCTAGCGATTTTTTGGCGTTTTCTGATACAGACAGACAGTGTGGGAACAAATTAATGAATGTGGCAGTAATTTGAATTCTGAAAAGTGGTTTAGCAGATGTTAGTGCCCATGCATATTTTTTTTTTTTTTTTTAGAATCGTTAATTTTATATCCTTTTTTTTTTGAGTCAACAACTACAAATATGTTGACTGCGGATAATTACAGCTTGGGACCGAGCGTGGTGGTGTAACGGATAGCGTTCTGGCCTCGCATTCGGGAGGACGGCGGTTCGAATCCCCGTCCGGGCATCCAGATTTGGGTTTTCCATGGTTTCCCCAAATCACTCCAGGTCAATGCCGGGATGCTTCCTTCAAAAGGCCATGGCCGAATTCCTTCCCATTCCTTGCCCCCATCCTTTCCCGTCTCTAAAGACCACATTGTTATAAAGGGACGTTAAACTGTTTAAAAAAAAATACAGCTTGGAAACGTTGGACAGTGAGTGTAGCAACTAAAATTCTTGTATTATTTTTTTTTTTTTTAAGTTGTTAATTTATTTTTTCAAATATTTTGTTTACTGTTTTTCAGATTTGCAATTAGATGATCTATTTTTTTACAACAATTCCCAATTAATCGACTGTAAGTGATTTTTTATAAAACTTTTGAATTCTGAATTAATCCAGTTTAGTTGCTTTTTATTATTATTATTATTATTATTATTTTTTTTTTTTGGCATTATTCCATATTGACTCAGTATATATTTTTCGATAGATTTGCCAGAGGATAAAGGCAAAAGTCTGTATGACTTAATTGAAACCCTGGATTGTAAGTAAAGAAAAAAAAATGTTACTCTAAAAAAAAAAATATTTTTTCAAATAAAATACAGTCTTTTTAATAATCAATTTTTTTTTCAGATACGGAACACGGTACAAATGATACGAACTGGGAATATGTATTATTTGAGACTCTTGATTGTAAGTTGTAAGAAAAAAAAGTTTTTAATTTTAAAAAAATGATTACTATCTATGTTTTTTAATTTATATTTTTTTTTTTCAGGGCCTCTTCAACCAGCTAAGTTAAAAAAAAGTCGGGCAACATGAAGGAGGTGACATTCCTAATTAAAGAAGGAAGACTCCCACGAACGGTAAGCACTAATATCAGTTCATATATGACATGTAAATAGAAATCAGCTTTTCTCTTATTGTTATTTTGTTCCTATTCTTCCAGCTCCCACCACAACAAATGTATCAAGATCAATGCCAGACGTTTTGGAGTCGGCAGACGACAAGAATATGTGGAGGCCATGGGAGCAGCCTTCTAGTAGTAAGACAAACGGACAGCAACAGCCAAACCCACCAGCAGCAACAGGAGGTAGATGCAATTAAATTAAAACTTGAAGATAAAATGAGTGTATTTAAAAATAAAATATATACCGGACTATTCGAAATTCTGAAAATTTTGTTGGACCTCTTAATTTTATTGATGCTTGCTTCACTCTTTTGGCTGGTAAATTCCGCGAAATTGTTAGTAATCGGTCCACTCCTGCCATTAAGGTTCAGGTGGGGCTGGCTACATCTTTGCAGTTCAGAAGGGTTTAAATTCCGTATCCACAAATTTGTATTTCTTAACCAAAATTGTCAAGTCACGACTAGCACTCACCTGTCTGATTGGTATAAAATCTATGTGAAGGCTTAGATCTTGAAGAAATTGGAAGAGTTTCAGGAGAGAGATTCTGGAAAAACCCTCAAAAGGATGATTTCCCTCGACATTACCATTGCTGATTATCAACCTTTCTTTTGCGGGTCTGCCTGTCGATATCCAAAGAAAGAAAGCTGTTGTCAACGTTTATAACAATGATGACCTTTGTTTCCTATAGCTCAAGTAAAGGCGCATAAAAATGCAGACTTAGTTAGTACTTCTAGGGGACCGTGCACAAACTACGTGGCTCGGTACATGGGGGAAGGGGGGTTAGCTGGAAGGCTACGCTAGGCTATGTGGGGGGAGGGGGGGTTCCGAGCCAAGCCACGTAGCTTTCCTTTCATAACATTTTTCACAGTTAATATAAGGAATAGAACTCACAACGGCATGTGAATATTTATTTCCCTCAGTTAATTATCTCCGTATGTAATTTACATTAGTCTGACAAGAGAAAACAGTACAAAATGTATTCTAGAATCAAAAGGGAAAAAAGCTACGTGCTTCGTAGGGGAGGGGGGGTTGAGGCAAAAGCCACGTAGGGCTACATGGGGGGAGGGGGGTTCACAGGAGACCAAAATGGAGCTACTTGGTTTATGCACGCTCCCTAGGGAGGCATTCGCAAGCCACGATTTCGTTTTCTCAAGTGTAGAGTTTCCGGTAAAACTCTCAGATATTTCTAAATTCGAGAGGCAGAATTCAGGCATTTCAGTAAATTTTTTCAGTGATGATCTTATTAATGGTAGTAATGAAGTTGTCGGTCCCTTACACTTAACTGAAGACAAATGCGATAACCACATCAACATGTTGCTGCATTCTGACGGTAGTGGGGTTAATTCCATTACTGTTGGATCCGCAACTTGTCACGGCTAGTTAGATCTTCTTTAAGTAGTCATCATGCTACTATATTTATTTGTGGCAGATGTCTGCAGCATTTCAGTCGCCAAGATCTCCTTCGCCGACACGATATTTATTGTGCAAGGGCAGAACCGGTTAGAGCAGATTTGCCCGGCAATGACGATAAAACCTTAAAGTTTAAGGATTTTGCACACCAGCAGCGTGTGCCCATCGTCATTTACGCGGATTTTGAGAGTTAGTTAGAACCTTATGATTCATGCAGCCCCCCACCCAACACCTCTCACTTAACCGATGTCCAGAAATATACCCCATTTGCTGTGGCATACCAGGTCGTTTGTCCTGACGTATCTAGTCTGTCACGTTTCAACTCCTTCTCGGGTCCAAACCCCGAGAAATGGCTTGTGGAACATCTTGTCGAGCTTGCCAAGGATGTTGATAACATTTACAAGGATTGTATTCCCCTTGTAATGACAGATGAGCAAGAAGTATATTTTGCTGATGCTACAGTATCTGTGAGAAATACTTTGAACCGGGGACTGTTGAAGTACGTGATCATTGTCATATCACAGGTAAATTTAGGGGGGCTGCACACAATGACTGCAATTTGCAGTTTAAGACTAAAAACTACATATCAATTTTCTTTCATAAGCTTTCTGGGTGTGATGCACATTTTATACTTATGGCATTATCCGACCTAGATGGCGATGGGATGGATATACTTCCCATAAACACTGAATGTTACGTTTCTTTTTCAGAAAAGGTTGAACGTACTTCAATTACATTAAGGTTTCTGGACTCTTACCATTTATGCAGGCCCCAGTAGGTAAACTGGTTGGAACCCTTGATGATGGTGACATGAGCATTACTCATGCTCATTTCACCGATCCCCGAGAAATTTCAATTAGTTAAGCGGAAAGGAGTTTTCCCCTACAAATATATGGATTCGTGGGAGAAGCTCAACGGAGCCACGCTTCCTCCAAAATCAAAATTTTACAGTTTGTTCTGATGAAGATTATGAACACACGACACAAGTGTGGCAGACTTTCCAGATCAATACTTTGGGTGAATATGCAAGTCTGTACATGGAGACAGATATGCGGTTATTTGCAGATCTGTTTGAAAAATTTAGGAGTGTATGTTTGCGGAAATACACCTTAGACTCTGCCCACTACTTTACATCCCCAGGCCTTTCGTAGCACGCCGTGTTAAGGAGCAAACGTGTCGAACTGGACCTTCTGACCGATATCAACATGCTGCTCCTTTTCGAATATGGAATTCACGAAGGTATTTGTCAATCTATCCATAGGTACGCCAAGGCAAATAACAAGTACATGTCAGAGTACAACCGCAAGGTGCCAGACAATTTCATCATGTACTTCGATGTGAACAATTTGTGTGGCTGGGCCATGTCCAAGTATCTACCCTCTGGCAGGTTTCAGTGGTTGTCAGCCGAGCAGATTGCAAGTGTAGATTTTATGAACTTTGCATCTGGCTCGCCTAGGGGATTCGGCAAAACAATCGAGGATATTGGTAAACACCGCAACGTGAAATTGTGTACAGGTTGGCTGGGTCACCACGGTGCCCACAAATACGTAGCTTCACCCAGATTGAAACACATAACTGTTTTTCATGAAGACTTTGTAGTCCTGGAAATTGCGAAAGTGCAGATCTTCTATAACAAGCCTGTTTATGTCAAAATGTGTATTCTTGACTTTTCCAAAGTGAGGATGTATCGCATTCATTATGATTTCGCTATTCCTCGCTTTGGAAGCCCCAAGCTGCTTTATATGGACACAGACAGCTTCATTTATACGATGAACTGTGATCCATATGAAATGATGCTCCACAACAGGGACAAGTTTGACACGTATGGTTATAGTACCGACAACTTTTTTGGGATAGAGTCCTATAATGAAAAGGTTGTCAGTGTTATGAAGGACGAGGCAAAGGTCATCCCTATTGTGTAGTTTGCTGGGTTGCAGTTGAAGATGTACACATTCCGGCTAGAGTCGGGTCAAACCTCCAGACGGGCTAAGGTTTTGGCTCACTCCGTCACACGCAAACTCCAGATGGAAGATTATGTAAATTGTTTCCATGGTGCACCATCTGCAGTGAAGAATAGGCTCCTCCTTCCATATTGTAAATACTCAACAAATATTCAAACGGGATCTGTCTAGGATTGATGATAATCAGTATATTGTCCCCGAAAGAATAGAGATCCTTCCATGGGGGCAGCGTGCATCACAGAGCCCGGGTCTAATCTGGGTGGCGGCTTACTGCCGACTGGCCTGTAAGCCGCCGCCCAGATTAGACGCTGGCTCTGTGATGCACGCTGGCTGCCGGATGGTTAGCCAGATAATAAATTTTAATGTGTACAAAAGTGTACTATTTTATTGAAAAGTGTTTTTAGTTTTATGTAATATATTTTAAATAGTGAGTATCCACAAATTTTCATGCATATATCTTAAAGTTTAATATCAGATGCACTAATAATGTATAATATCTACAGGTTTCTGAAGAAGACTCCCTTAAGGCGGGTCGAAACCGGTCAATAAATTCATTGAATATTTGCAGCAGGTTTGGCTGTGTTATCATTGTACAATTGAAGAAATACCGTTGCTGTTGACACTGCCATGTTCAAGATTGTCAGATATACAGGGTTTGTCCGGAAAGTAATAGGACTGATTTTTTTCCGCCGCGATTGTACTTCAGAGCGTGCGCGTACCGACTGGATTCGGTAGAGGGGGTTCCTAGCTAACAATCGAGCGGCTGGTCAATTGTCTCCGAGCACCTGGAGAGTCAGGACAGGCATTTTCGCGCGACGTGTTTCTGTGAGTTGTGCAAGCCGAAAATGCAGCGTTCGTTAGAGCAGAGGTACGCGATTAAATTCTGTGTGAAACTCGGTAAATCTGCGACAGAGACGTTTGATATGATCAAGCAGGCTTACCCAGATGTTGCTTTAGCAAGAAGTGGTGTGTTTCGGTGGCACCAGGCCTTTTTGGAGGGCCGGGAAGAGGTCGCCGATGAAAACCGTGCTGGAAGACCTTCGACTTCGACAAACACCGACAATGTGACTCGTGTGCGCAAAGTTTTGAACACAGACCGTCGACTAAGTATTCGTTTAATTGCCCAGATGTTAAATTTACCAAAATCTGTGGTTCATGACATTGTGACGGAGCATTTGAACATGCGCAAGGTGTGCGCGAAGATGGTCCCAAAAGTGCTCACTGACGACCAGAAATTGCGGCGAGTGGAAATGTGCCAAGAAAATTTGAACATGTGTGAAAGTGACCCCCAATTTTTGAATAACGTAATCACAGGTGACGAATCATGGATCTTTGAGTATGATCCCGAGACAAAGAGGCAATCTTCCGAGTGGCACACGCCGGCGTCTCCTTGCCCAAAAAAGGGAAGAATGAGCAAATCCAAAGTGAAAACAATGCTCATTGTCTTTTTTGACATCAAAGGCATCGTCCACCATGAATTTGTTCCTCCTGGACAAACCGTCAACGCCAAGTTTTATGTGGAAGTGCTCAAGAGACTCAAACGAAGGGTCAATCGGGTCCGACAAGACATCGCAGCCGACTGGAAGTTGCACCACGACAACGCCCCGGCTCACACCGCCTTTCTTGTGAACAGCTACCTGACTAAGGCCGGCATTCCAACGCTTCCGCAGCCGCCCTACAGCCCAGATGTGGCTCCCCCGGACTTTTTTTTGTTTCCTCGCCTGAAAAGGCCGATGAAAGGCAAGCATTTTGAGACGACAGAGGGGATCCAAGCAGCATGCACCGCGGCTCTCAAGGCTATTCCGGAGAATGCCTTCCGTGACGCCTTCAATGCTTGGAAATCGCGTTGGCAGCGCTGTATCGACGCAGAAGGAGCCTATTTTGAAAGTTTCTAAAGAATTGTAACGATTGGCTCAATAAATTTTTTTAAATCGACTCAGTCCTATTACTTTCCGGACAAACCCTGTATATGTTTATTAGACAAAAAAAAAAATCTGTTCAATTTTTACATTAATTCTTCTTTTTGTCAATCCAATGATACGAGGGTGAATCAAATATAAACAAGACTTTCGGCCGTTCGGGCGCAATAGTGGTGGGAGAACGTTCCCGCTTCGTTTGGCCATAGGTAGGTTTGTCAGGAGTGGGGGAAGACCGTTAGCCACCCCCCTCGACTCGCTCAGTGCCAACCGTCACGATGTCGGAGCAAGAGGTACACTCATCGATTGCGCAACGTGTTATAATCAAGTTTCTCGCTGCAGAAGGCGTAAAACCAGCAGAAATCTTGAGGAGATTGACTGCCCAGTTCGGGAAAGAGACACTGTCGCGAGCCAGAGTGTTTGCATGGCATAAACAGTTTGTGGATGGTCGTCATCATGTTGAAAATGAGAGCCATAATCGCAGATCCCGCACCAGCATTACAGAGAACAACATCAGCTGTGTTAGACGGCTTATTGAAGATGACAAGCGTCTTACCACTTCTGAAATTGCAAGTAAGGTCGGAATAAGTTATGGGAGCACTTACTCCATACTCACAGAGGAGCTTGGGTACCGTAAGGTGTGCGCCTGGTGGGTTCCTCGCCTTCTCACAGCAGAACAGAAATTGAATCGACTTCAGGTGTGTGAGCGTCTTCTGGCACGATTTCGGGAAGAAGGGGACCCATTTCTGACTCACATCATCACCTGTGATGAAACTTGGGTGCACCACTACACCCCTGAGTCCAAACAAGCGAGTATGGAGTGGAGAAAAAAAGGAGAACCTGGACCAGTGAAAGCCAAGTCACGACTATCGGCTGGCAAGGTTTTGGCTACGGTTTTTTTTTTTACCAGCGTGGTTTGCTGCACCTCGATTTTTTGCATGAGCGCAGGACATTCAATGCGGCCTACAACTGCGACATTTTGAGTGAGGTCCGACTTGCATATCGCCGCAAAAGACGAGACCTACCGATGAGGAAAGTGGTTATTCTCCATGACAATGCTCGCCCCCACACAGCAGCCTTAACCAGGGAAAAATTGGAGAAACTGGGGTGGGAGACACTGGACCACCCTCCTTACAGTCCAGACCTGTCACCCTGTGACTTTCACGTGTTTGGTCCTCTCAAGGAAGCTTTGGGAGGCCAAAAATTCAACAGTGATGCTGAGGTGGAAGCCTACGTGCGCAATTGGCTGCAGACACGACCTGCATCTTTCTACATGGAAGGAATTGGGAAGCTGCCTATCCGCTGGGAAAAATGTGTTTCTAAAGCAGGAGATTACGTAGAAAAATAAGATATTATTTTTATTTTAAGTGCAAAAAAGTACATATTTTTAAAAATAAAGTCTTGTTTATATTTGATTCACCCTCGTACATTTTTTTTAGCAGTTTGCTATGTATAAAGCGTGTAAATTAGAAAAAAAAAATCTGTACATATTTTTCTACATTTTTCTAATTAAATCTTTTTATGTATCCAAGTATTATGTGATTTATCAAAACCTAGCCACTTCACCAAGATCATACTTTTCCTTCTGTTTATCACTTGTTCAACCAAATATGTACTTGTAAGCTTTGTTAGCTGTAATTCTTGCTGGTAAAATGCTCCTGCAATATCTTTACCTTGATAGTCTTTGATTTGTTAATTTCACTTTACCAATAGTAAACACTTCAGTTGACCTGTTTGGTGTATAACCTTTCTCAAACTGTTCTTTAAATCTACTAATTCTAACATGTTCACCAACTTTGAATTTTGCAGGAGTAGTAAGCTTAATATGACTGTAAACTGTTGAAAGTAGAGAGTTGTCTTTAAGGTGACATGGTTTCATCTTGATGGTCCTGTGCCACTTATTATTGTAATTGGAAATTAACTGTGGAAGAAGATCAATCCACCGATGTGAAACATGTCTGCTGAATTCTTGCCACATTGCATTCTTGATAGTTCTGTTGAGTCGTTCAACTACTGATACTTTCAGATGAGTATATGTTGAGTAATGATTAATACTACGACTAGACATGAGTGTCTTAAACTTTGAATTGTAAAGCTCTTGTTGGTCTGTAAATTTGTAGGGACATGATCACCACTTGGTATTTTCTTCACAGCATCGACAACTACACTTGCTGTCTTGTTCTTGAGAGGTAGAGCCCATGCAAACTTTGAATAAGTATCGATCACCATCAATATATACTTGTAGCCACTGTTTTTACGAGAATATGGGATCATTTATACAATATCAGCTTGCCACAGATCATCAAGTCCTTTGATGATTACACACCATCTTGGTAAATTCCTTGTTGCAGGGCTATGGAGATATACTACAACTTGATTCATGTTACAATATGATGTCTCTCTTACGAAGTTCTTTAATCACTGATAAAATTTCATTGGTGTGAGCCGTATGTCCTGCCAATGTGGAAGATGTAAGTAACTTTAGTCATTCAACGAGTTCATTGGGGTCGTCCCAATACACATATTCCTTCATGGGGAGAAGGCCAGAACCAGACTGAATGACAAATTTAGAGATTATGTTTTTATACTTGTTATTGTTTGCAAGGTTCCGAACTTTACCTGATGGATTAAATTTTATTCTGTGGTCACTTGTGGTGTTTAATATTCCTGAATAGCTTTTCAAGTCCTTGTTGGTGTACATTTTATGGTTTTTTGAAAACAGCAGTTCCATTAACCCTTGTGTTCTCTCATATTCAGTGCTATCTATTACAATAACATCCTCTCCAATAGACATGGGTGAATTTCCAATCAATAGAGAATCATTCTTCTTTTGAACACCATACACTGAGTCATAATCTCATTGACTTTGCTTTAGTGAACTCAAGAATTCTTTGATCAAGTCAGAAGACTGCTGCTGCTTCTGCTGCTGCTGCTGAAGTCGCTGAGGTAAGAAAAGTTTTTCCATAGTATCCCTCGCAGGTATTAACGAATCCACAAATAATTTTTCAGTACCGATCTGGCTAGTCTTCAGTTCGAGTAACTCGTGTTGAAAAGCATTCCTGGTTTTTATGATACTGCATTTAGTTGTTGTCGTATCCATGTTTACACAACAAATGAAGCTTATTACAGGTTACTGTATTATTTTATATCTCAAAGTCACTTGTGCTGTAAATGTTTCGTAGGGCTTATATGCGGGGGAAAAACTAAGTTTATCACCTCAATTTACATGTAGTACCGCCTCCTTGATAGTTAAAGTTTACCAAATTCAGTTTTACTTCAACTCTTTTCGGTTTGACTACTGAGATGATCGTACAATCGATGGGAATCTCTCAATAATTTCTGCCTGTATCTAGTACATATGCTTTGTCTTGAATCGCATCTGTTGTGACTATTCTCAACCATAGTCACTTCCATCGATTTTAAAAACATTATACCATCATTAATAGCTTTGTTGGCATATCGTTTTGTTACCACATCGTCATCATCGTGGGGGTCAGCTACATGTTTTAGTATTCAACCTTGACAATCCAAATTTCCTTCTTTTGTAAGAAGTATGTGTTGTGGTGGGTGCACCAACACTGTCTTGCTCTGTATCGATGATGTTCTACCAAACTTTTCTGTGGCTGTAATGAATATAGTAATTAGTGCGCTTGACTATTTATTTAAAAATGAATAAAATCCGTTGCGGTACCGTCCGTGATACATGTCACAGTCTGTTAATAACCACAAATCCATGTTATATGCATTCCAGCAGTGTCCACACAAATCTTTAAACTCGTTGAACGACATATCGGTATTAACGTGATCATTATAAATGTGTTTTAGGTTCATATAATCCTGTTTAAAGAGTACAATCAAGTTGGCGTTGTCTCTAACCAACTGTTTCGGTATTCGGCTGTATGTCTGACACAAGTAGGAGGAATCAACTAACCGATGTCTCCCCATACAAAAGTAGTCTCGTATATTATTCTGCTTTTCACATGAAACATCGTCACACACAAACACAGAATTTGGCAGGGCTTCACTGGGCGGCAGTACACTGTGATTATCGTTAAAAGTCAAATACCACAAAAACAATTCTTGTAAAAATAGGCCAAGTCTCGTGTTAGTGCAGTGACAAAAAGTTATGAGATCTTCCTCTGAGCCAAGTCTACACTTTTCAGTGTATATTCACTTCACTTTATGAAACAGAATGGTTTCTCTCAGTATCATAGATCGTTTATTTAGGATAAAAAATCTGATGACTTGGCCATTATGCATGCCATGTTTTAGTTAACGCACACAAACTTATAAATACGTAAAGGCCAAGATTTCCATCGCTCTTTTTCGAATTTGACAAGTATATATATTATGCCCTCAATTTAAGTTCAAATTATGAGTCACTTGGCTTTATTGCAGTCGTTTATTGTATTCTAATGAGATAAGATCAATCTGAGGTTGCAGATGTGCTTATTTGGGATGGGGAGGATTTATTGCGACCGTTTATTGGATTTCTTTTGTAGTTAGAGTCGTTTAATGGCTTTTTAATAAGTTCCCTTTCTAGTCAGACCGCCCCTCTCCATACTACTGTCTACATTTTTCCTTACAAACCATTCAATATCTGAGGAAAATTTCGATTGAGGAAGCGAACTTTTTATCTGATCAGAACTGGACGTCGACGTACACGAAATCGGCATGCATAAGTACAGCTTCAGCAGGAGTAATATTTTCTTCTTCATGTAAGGTTAAGGTACCTGTGGAAGTACCGGTAGCACACGTATTATCAAATGCGTTAATGCTCAGTACAGGTAAATTTTTCGGGTGTTTATCAATATCAAACCTCGGTTTCTTTTTAAAAGAGTGAATCTATCTTTCTAAATAAACCACTACATGCATTACTTATCGACTCACCATCACCATCACCTTTTTCGCTGCATCCTGCAGTCAGAAAAATCCGTGCATAACTAAGTAAAAATGACAATATTTCTATAAATACATCGAACAGTTAAGTGGTGAGGCGCGGTCGGAGCTACGCAGCTGTGACGTCACCGAACATCGCAAGCACAGCCGCGAACGAATAGGGTGACGAGGCAAAATGAAAAGTTGCAATCGCGCGTACAATATTCAATTCACAATGACCGAACGGGTACAGCAAAATATTATCAACAGCATACAGTCGCATTATGACCATCGTGTTTGTTTTTATGAGATCTGGCCACCCATCATTAAAAGTAATCTTATTTAATTAAAATCAGTGAGATTAAAAATATTATCAGAGTTCGACCTAGGTCGAGCCCAGGGAGGGAAGGGGGGTCATGATCCCTTCCCCGCTCTGGATCCGCACTTGTATCTGATATAGTGGTTGCTGTTCAGATTGCCCTTAATACGTAATAGCCGAGATCGTATTTTATAGGCAATGGCGCTCGGAACCATAGCACTTGGCGATTGTCCGCTGTGCCACACAACGATATAGTCTGCCCAATTACGTTCACAACGGTAGCGTCTAAGATGTAGGCGACCATAGCTGTAGGACAAATTGAATCAAGACTCGTCCGAAAATATTACATTTTGCCACTCAACATGACAGTGACGGCGTTTATGTGCCCATTGTAGTCTGAGGCGTTGGTGGTTTCTATTTTTTTTGAAAATGGCTTTAAATTGTTTGTTAGTATACCTTATTCATCGGATACTATTTATTGTTTGACGAAAAAAGTATTACGCCCGCCAAAAAGTTCCTTTGCTGCCTGGTGCGGGCCAACGACACTCGTGACGTCACGTGCCAGCAAGTGCTCTCAGTAGATAAGTAACATCTGGTTTGTTTCTTTGAATTTTTCACAAATATTTTGATAATAGATAGATAGATAGATATGTTCACTTTGATCCCATGTGAGAATAATCTCGGGGATGTGGAACAGTACATACACTTATTAGTAATGTCAATATTACTATATACTTGATAATATTATATATTGACAAGAAGTTAGTTATGACCCATTAGTATAACCAATATTTCCTGTAATCTACAAATACAATCCCGAGTTAGTTAATACTTATTATGTGGAACAGTGTATAAACTTGTTACCAGCATCTAACAACCAGTTATTTTCTTACCAACCAGTTACCACAACTCATAAGCAGTCAATTACTTAAAAACCTGTTAGTATCATAATTTTTTACAGCAGTTTTTGAGTGCATGCTATCCCATGTTAGTTACTATATATGAGTGAAGTTTTGTAAACAGTGTAATTACTTCATTTGTCAAAAGTTTCAACAGAAAGAAAAACCATATATCATTTTAGTAATTGTGGACAACTTTGTCACCTTTCCCTTCCATACACCATATATACTATTTTATCAGTCATTCTTAGTTACCAAATTCCAAGAAGAAAATTCTTTTACAGAGTAAAATTGATTCTGAAGCAGAAACTCTTTCAGTTTGGACTTAAAGTAGTTGGGTTTTTGTAGATAACATTTAATTTCTGTTGGTAAGACATTGAATAAGGAAGCTCCAGTAAATGATAACCCTTTCTATACAACTGACAGTGATTTGTAATCCTTGTGAATATTATATTTATTCCTAGTATTATGGCTATGTATGTCAGCATTAAGATTGAAGTGTTCAGGATTTTCCACTACAAATGATAGTACAGAGTATACATATTGTGCTGGCATTGTTAGAACACCCAGGTTTTTTAAATAGATTTCTGCACGAAGTCTGTGGGCTTGCTCCAAAAATAGTTCTTATAGCACGTTTTTGCAATTTAAATACCCTCTGTGCTTGTGACGAGTTTCCCCAGAATGAGATGCCATAAGTGAGCAGGGAATGAAAATATTCAAAATATACTAACTTTCTGGTTTCTATATTAGCTATTCTAGATATTACCCTAAGTGAAAATGTTGCAGAATTCAGTTTTTTAAGAAGTTGTTGAATATGCTGTTTCCAGTTCAATTTGTTATCTATACATACACCCAGGAACTTTGTGAAATTACTTTCATTGATTGCTTTTCCTTCTGATATCACATTATAGCTGTCCTTTGTTTTATTTTTTGTAACAAACTGAAGTAACTGTGTCTTTCTACATTAAGTATTAGTTTGTTGACACTAAACCACCTGTTAATTTTCTTTATAGCATCATTTGCTGTGTTTTCGAGGTTTTGTGCTGATGGGTCTTTCAACGATATGCTGGTATCATCTGCAAAGAGCACCATGTGTTCATTATCTCCTAGTATAAATGTATTGAAAACATTTTAAACACAATCGAAGAAGATACTAAAAATGAGATTGGACGTTACTTCCACACCAAAAGACAGTTTTTCTTGAAAAACTGAAAATTAATTGCACATTAAAAGTAAATACCGCCTAATAGACGCATTTAAGTCAGAAAGATAACATGCAGTTATATTGTCACCTTAAAATTCCGACAAAAGAGATTCAAATCTTACGGGAACTGTTACAAGAGTAGCGTGACATTTCTTCAAGTGATGATACTGTTAAAATAAATCCCGTTACTCCCTGCGCCTGATAATGTATCTCTGGTATGTTTCAAAATTAAAACGGGAAGGATTTCTTTTCATACGAGTTTTTTCGTATGGCAGCAGTTTAAGTTAAAAACATTTGCAAGACGCCTTACAACCACAAATTTTTCGAAGTCTTCGAATAAAAACATAATTCTGTAATGCAACCTTTAGCAAAAAAAAAAAAAAAAAAATGGAAAAAAATTCACACCCAAAAAAATATTATCCCAATCAGAGTTCGAACCAACCATGGAGGAAGGAATAAATGGATATGACGCAAGGGACCTTCACCACGCACTGGAGTGAAACCGGGTAGAAAGAAGTGGTGCGAAGGCCGCCATATTGTTTGGCCGTAGAAAAACGGGGAAAAGGCACAAAAACCTCAAGGGAATTATACGACAATCATGGTACCGCAATTTGATGATGGATTATTACGTAACTCGACGAGACAGATCAAAAATGGATTTTTTGATATCGTGCTTAGTTCTCGAGATATACTGTCTCAAGAGAGAGGAGTTTTGGGTTGAAATTCAGAAGAAAAATTTCCCTAATGTCAAATTTGATGATAGATTCTTATGTAACACGACGAGACAAATCGAAAGTGAAGAATATTTTTTTGTCGATATCTCGCTTAGTTCTCGAGATATGCTGTCTACAAATGGGGGTGGTTGGGTTCGGTTAAGTCAATGTTTAGAACGTTAAAAAAAAAAAAAAAAAAAGAGGAAACAAACGGAAACAAAGGCTTATGGTACCAGTGTTTGGAGAGACAAGCGGACATGAGATTCACAAACTGTCCTGGTTTTTCGGGACTATGAAGCGTTAAATTTCATATATGTCCCCGGTAACAAACACTGGCCTGTTTTTAAGAAATTGAAGTGTCGTTTAATATTTAGAGCAAAAATGATGTTTACTTCAGGTTGACTGGGGAATTGCGGTTCGGTCCAACTACAGATACACAAAATACATCGCTAAAGAGAACGCAGTATGCGTAAGAACATGAGAAATTTGCCGGCCTCGGTAGCGTAGGGAGTTCCGCGTGCCGAAGGTCACCGGTTCGAATCCGGCCGCGGACATGGATGTTAAGTGTTGGGTGCTGTGTGAATGTCCTGTCCGTCCTGTGGTGTCCATACTTGGAAGATACAAAATATAAACACTGGATAACGACTGATTCACTGGAAGCGATAACAATCTCATTGAGCTGGCTGTATGGTCTCAGCTGCCGAAATCCATAAAAAAAAAAAACTATGAGAAATTGATGAGAATGAAAATGCACACCTCCCTTACCAATGCACATGATTCTAACGAGGTTATTTACAGCTGTGTTTTCCTATGCAGAGAGAATATTTGGTTGGAAAAACGATAACCGCAGAAATGTGATTCAAGGTGTAGATTATTTTACTTTTTCTTTAACACCGAGCAGTGCCCGGAATTTAAGTATCCAAATTTTCTGTGGGGAAAAACGTATATAATCATTTAAAATGACAGAATAGCACGTAAAAATAACCAGAAGTAGAAGACATGCTCACTGATCTTTAATTTTTTTTTTATTGCATTCTTCGCTGTAGCGGCTTAGTGGCTCAGGAGTTTAAAGCGCCTGACTGGAGATCGAAAGATCCCCCGTGGGATCTTTCCTTCCCCTCTGATACAGCTTGCTGTGTATAGTACGCCAGGAAGCTTCCGTGGTTGGGATTTCATGTTAAACTGTAGGTCCCCTTCACCCAGTATGATTGCCGTGTTACGTTAGGTAAGGAGGTAGGGAACTGGCCAACCTACCTCCAGTATCAGATTAAGCATACATCCAATCAATCTTCTGGCTGAGTACCAAGCTTTTACATTCTTCGATAACTCCGGTCCTTAGGCCCTTTTAGATTGTGGTGCATTCTGTACCCTATTGCAGATGTACCGAGCGAGTTCCAGAGTCGCTTTGACACAACTCAGCCAGTGGCGTAGCTACGTCAACAAGGGCCCCGGTGCAAAAAAATTATTTTGGGCCCTCAGGCCAGATGAGCGACCTTTCTTGCTTTGTGTTGCTGGTAAGGGCCCCCTGAGCAGAGGATGGGGCCCTTGAGTTGTGCTTAGGGGCCCCCTTAGATGACTGTTGAGCTAAAAAAAAAAGGTCGCCAGTTTGTCATGAAGGCTCGTGGCCCTCTAAAACTGCGCTTTGGGGCCCCCCAGTGGTATGCTTGGGGGCCCCCTGAGCGTAGGGGCCCCGGTGCACTGCACCGCCTAGCCCCATAGTAGCTACGCCCCTGAACTCAGCACGAGAATAACAGACCGAGCTTACGGCCATGCTCGGTACTCTGTATTGTATTATCGGCACTTGACTGGCATAGGTCGTGATAGCAACGATGAGTCGAAGCCTAGATGTGGTAAGCACGACACTAGTCTGTACGCGTTATAATTTTGTGTGGATGACTGTGATTGTTGTATGTTTTAGTGTAGGATGGTGTTCGCGTTCTGAATGAATGAAATATAAACGAAGGGACAGGATGAAAATCGGTGCCGGCCCATTCAGGTCTACTCTTAGGAAAGATTCGAGGGACGCATAGCTTAAATTCCTCATAAAATGGACGAATCTCCATTAACAATGTTGTATGCTATTAACCCATACGGATTGTGGAGAAGTTTGAGATTTTACCCAAGACTATTTTTAAGTAATATTAATATAAGTAAATGACTCTCGGGTTTTCTGCCGGTTAATATATTTATTTGGATCTTTTAACGACGTTTCGGCAACTGCCATCGTTGCCTTCATCAGGTTAAATAACACTGCCCATATTGGACATGCGTATGTTATGAGCGGTCGTAATATCATTTTGTAGATTAATAGGCAGCATTCTGTTTTTAATGATGATTTTCTATTTAATACTGGGTATAGTTTGTACAATCTGGCATAGACTTGGTTTATTTTATTATTAAGGAGTTAACCGCCTGTCAAGATCGACACCGAGGTACTTAATTGATTGGTCAGGTGGGTTCCATGCAATGTTATTTCCCATAATGTTTATCTCTGGCGGGTTTAGTGGGCGTCTCAGTGTAAAAATTTTGGCTTGACATTTGCCGGGGTTTAGAGATATTCGCCAGTGATTTAACCATTTGGTTAGTTGTGCAATTGCATCCTGTAGATAATTGCGTGCGTCGTGGATATCGTTGTGTGAAGTGTATACTACTGTGTCATCAGCATACGTTGCAGTCGAGGTATTTGTGAAAGTTGGAATGTCCGACGTGTATATGTTGAATAGGGTGGGCCCTAAAACAGATCCTTGTGGGACTCCTGCTGTTACTGGTCGTGTTGAGGATATTTTTGTGCCCACTAGTACACTGAAGGTTCGGTTCTGTAGACAGCTTTCTAAGATTTTGTACAAATATAGAGGCATTCCTGTATTTTTGAGTTTATATAGAAGTCCACTATGCCATACTTTGTCAAATGCCTGGGCAACATCCAGAAAAGCAGCCAGGGTGTGATGTTTAAGTTCAAAGCCCC
This sequence comes from Vandiemenella viatica, assembly GCA_031002005.1. Classification (NCBI taxonomy): domain Eukaryota; kingdom Metazoa; phylum Arthropoda; class Insecta; order Orthoptera; family Morabidae; genus Vandiemenella; species Vandiemenella viatica. Next base: position 141,021,621 of record JARYHS010013631.1, on the reverse strand, counting down.
TTGTGACGTCTTCAACCAGGCGTAGTATTTGGTGTGAGGTTGAGTGCATCGGGCGAAATCCAAATTGATGTGGTGGGATGGTTCCGGTAGCATCAAGGAAGGAAGTTAACCGCGTCGATATTATCTTGCGCCATATGCTCATTGCACTGCAAAACCGCCCCAGCGGGATACATAGAAATATTTCAGCATTCACTACGGTTCAGGAAGAAATTATTACGAGATGAGAATAATTATTATATGTCAGTTTTCGTAGTACAAATCTAGGAAACATTTATGGTAGCCCAATCACTCGTGTTTTCAAAACGAAAATCGAAAATTTTGTTTTCATTCTGGGTGACCAGAAAAACTGCTTGAGTCTTTGTATTTAATTAAAAAAATAGATCATGTGAAAGTGTAACTTTTACGTTTAAAACGTGATAATGAACCATGGAATGTCTTGGCATAGGTCAAATTCACGTCTATACAATTCAGTTCTGATATTCGAAATTGGCAGAGGGTGCTTTGCACAAAAAATAACTCTGTGCGAATAACAAGAGGAAATAAGGGTCAGTACGGCGGGATTCCAATATAATTAATCGTTAATGATAACTCGGGAATTTCTGTCACACTGCCATTATTTTAATTTATTAAATTATATGCAATGAAACAAAGCGAGAATCCAACTAATGTTTTAAACTCAAAGAAGTGATTTCCTAATGTATGTGTCTACAACCTCGATGAACTTTGTGCATTTCTATCCTATTGCTATGGCATTAACTATCCTACCTATTTTATCTGAAGTATGCCCACTAAATTATATTCACATGAATATCATTGCCTAATGCAAAGTTGCAGATGTGAAATCCAGTTTGTGAATGCCGGGATGCTTCCTTCAAAAGGACATGGCCGAAGTCCTTCCCATTCCTTGCTCCCCATCCTTTCCCCGTCTCTAAAGACCACGTTGTTAGAGAGACGTTTAAAAGTTAAAAAAAAAATGAAATTATTGTGATAAAGTATAGCAATACCACAATTGGTATAAAATATTTCATTGCACTCGTAATTGTTGCCACCAAGGTCAAACCTTTGTCGTCTGTCTATCCAGACCAATCTATGTATCAATTCTGTTATGCTTTCGTAAGGAATCACAAATTGAGTGTCCTTAGCTGTATTTTGTCTAAAATTCCAATCAATCCCTTGTGACACATCAGTGATTGACTAGAAACAGAGAGATATACCCACCTTTAACTGTATTTTACAGCACAGCACGTATGTTCCAGGAACGAAATACGTCTGTTAATCTTAATAATTTCACCCCTGTCGAATCGAAGTACGCCAGTCCTATGTGATAAAAATCGAGTCACGCTAAGGCAGTGCTTTCGCAAAGTCTTCTGCTAATCAGTAGCCAGGTACCAAAATGTTCATTTAAGGTGGTTTCTACTACAGTTTTCAGGGAAATTCTCCCCTTTTCCAGGAAATTATTTTTCAATAAATCAGGGGGACGAAATACGTCTGTTAATCTTACTAATTTCACCCCTGTCGAATCGAAGTACGCCAGTCCTATGTGATAAAAATCGAGTCACGCTAAGCACAGAACATGCCTGAGGACCATCGCCTGTGACCAAGGTGGAGATACTCCCTTATAGAAGAAATCCAGTGCCAGCTTCTACTGATATTCTATTCCTAATTCTTTCACCAAGATCCACCCCTAGCCTCATCGCCAACATACCCACAGCACTTCCTCAAACCACCTTCTGTTTTCCAATGATTCCCAATCCAACCCCTTATCAGTTACAGACAGGGTTACCTTCTGTTCGTGCGTTAAAGTTAAACCAAAAATTCAAAATTCGCAAAGTCTTCTGCTAATCAGTAGCCAGGTATCAAAATGTTCATTTAAGGTGGTTCTACTACAGTTTTCAGGGAAATTCTCCCCTTTTTCCAGGAATTTATTTTTCAATAAATCAGGACCTAGGGGAGTTCTCCATTCGGCTTAAAATGTTCCCATCTACGCCAACCTTCGGATTCAGGACCAAGTCTGACATTTGTTTGTAATTGCATGCTTTGTTCAAGTAACCACGATAAAGTTACCATAATGCTCTTAGCTCACTGATAGTTTCTTGGTCATCAAACAGACATCATAACCCACATTTTATAGAAGATCCCACACATCGACAAGTATCCAAAACGTCACCATAGGTTCTATTACGCCTAAGATAGTGCTCACATTTGAACTGTCGTAAATTGTTAGGTCAAAGTGGGTGTTTAGATATTTTATCCACTCAGGCCTCATCACCTAAAGTCTAGTGCGAGATTGTGGTCATGGTCAACTTAGGCTTCATACACCACTCAGAATTATTCCACCAATATCCATTCTAACAGCATTATACGCCACCTACAGCCACTCAACACTCTTCCTATCTTCCAATGACATCCCAGCCCCAGCTCCTTTATTATGTCACTTTTCCTGAATATTTTACACAGATAAATCTAACTGCACCTCCTTTGCACCTTGCATTTGATGTACAAAAAATGTGGACTCCATACTACACCACACAAGCAATGGTCTGACTGTGGGTTTGTACCCAAGTCCTTCGCTTCTCTGGTACATCACCCCTCTCTGTTAAATGATTTTTATGTAGTGAGAATCAAAATTCACATGCCAACACAAACGGCAGTAAACTGTAAAGAGCACATCGAAATGGGAGATTGCCTAAGCCCTGAAAACAATGGTTAGAAGCACACGTTGATAATTCTATAACCATATATTTTAGACTCAAATCCACAAAGGAATGACACCCGCACACACTTGTACATGCATACAGCGAGCATCACGGAAACGATGAAGTGGGGGCAGAATTGTCGTTACAACTGATTAACTGGACAGAACTATCGTTACAAAAATCATCAGACAGACGAGTTACTTACGCTTACATGCCCCAAAGAGAGACGCAGATACACATGTCCAAGACTACACAACTACCGGTACCAATCATGGAAACAAAAAGTGGTGTAGTACTCTCTTGCCTCATGACTGGCTGAAAAACAGAAGTCTCCTTACATATCATCAGCCTGGCGAGATAGAAGATGTGCAAAAGATGACATATTTTCACCATAAATAGTGTTCATCGCGCCCCAGTTGATTATATTTACCATCAATACGTCTCTCCCACACCGCAACCCTTTCTACCATTCAGTAAAAAAGTGACGCAGGTACCATGAGTTGCAATAGACACTTGGCTATCAGATTTCACCCACAAATCCATACATCTCAATACACTAGCACAAACAAACATAAGTGGAGGGGACAGCAAAATCATTCGTCCGTCTTTCCCACACTGCAACCCTTTCTACCATTCAGTAAAAAAGTGACGCAGGTACCATGAGTTGCAATAGACACTTGACTATCAGATCTCACCCACAAATCCATACATCTCAATACACTAGCACAAACAAACATAAGTGGAGGGACAGCAAAATCATTCGTCCAGACAGACGTGTTTATAGAAGGTATTACCATATTTACACATACAGACACAGAGAGAGACGCACCAAACACTCACATTTCCATGCATTCAGCGAGCTAGACACAACATCCAGCCCCAATCATGGCGACGAAAAAGTGGGGTAGAACCCCCCATGACTCATAACTGACCAACAAATCATCAGTAACATATGTTCCAGGCACCATACTCTTCACATCAACATCATCTCATTTATTTCACACTACAGACCTCACTACCATCCAGTATCATGTGTGCTAGGTACAAAACTGCTCACATCAGCACCAACACGTCTATCCCACACCTAAGCTTTTTCTGCCATTCAGTAACATGTGCCACCCATGTACCACGAGTAGCAGTAGACACTTGGTCATCAGACAGATATCATAACTCCCATATTCATACTAGGTCTCACCCACAAATCCATATGTCACCTCACACAAGCATAAGTGCATGAACAGCACATCATACATCCAGACAAAGGTAACACATAACCACACAGGAACACGCGCACACACACATATGTCCATGCATATACCACAATTTCATAAGTTACCACATACATACAAGTAACTGCAGGAAAGGGACCCGACACACGACGTCCACACTAAGGTGTTACATGATAGGCAGATGATAGCATGTCTTTACAATACATCTCAGTGCTCGCCACACATACTTGATTTCTAATGTGCCATCATTATAGCTGGTGGCTGGAACTAAGCTCATGGCAATGTTTGGCCAAAAGTCATTTGTTAATAGCAGCTCATCAAAGACAAATTTTGGGTGAACCTGCCCAGGTGGGCGCGGCGAGAGGTGGCCACCCTTCCCCACTGCGGACAGAAATACCGCAATACGCCGGTCTAAAAGCGCGGACCGCGATGGATTACCGGAGTTTTCCGACCGGGACCTACTACCGGTAACCGCATTTTTAGGACCGCACTGAATACCGAAATTTCATTGCGCTCGAGGCGGTAATATGCGCCGGTATACCGACCTACTAAAACACGATGTACGCGTCCGCTGTGAGGAAGGGTGGCCCACCTCTCGCCGCGCCCGCCTGGGCAGGTTCACCCAAAATTTGTATTGGATGAGCTGCTATTAACAAATGACTTTTGGCCAAACATTGCCAAGAGCTTAGTTCCAGCCACCAGCTATAATGATGGCACATTAAAAATCAGGTATGTGTGGCGAGCACTGAGATGTATTGTAAAGACATGCTATCATCTGCCTATCATGTAACACCTTAGTGTGGACGTCGTGTGTCGGGTCCCTTTCCTGCAGTTACTTGTATGTATGTGGTAACTTATGAAATTGTGGTATATGCATGGACATATGTGTGTGTGCGCGTGTTCCTGTGTGGTTATGTGTGTAATTATGGTGGTAGGAGTCTACTTGAGATTTTTCCATCAGTGGCCACCTATTTAGAAGTAATAATTTGGGTATGATGAGCACCGAGGTTTGTGGCAAAGAAATGAAATATTTCGCACATCCTGTAGCTATTCAGTCTGGACCTAGGGTGTTCAGTCCTTTTCCTCCAGTTACGTGTATGTGTGTGGTGATGTATGGTAACTGTGTGTATGCATGGACATGAGAGTGTGTGTCTTTCTATGTGGTTGTGTGTCTATCCCGATAGGATTTTACTCGACTTTGAGATTTCACAATGACTGGCTACCTATGTGTTGATGTAATTAATTGATAATGTGATAAGTACTGAGGTGTATGGCAAAAACATGTCATCCATTGCACACACTCTAACGTCTGCCTGATGGTTTTTTGGCCAGTTATGTTTGTATGTGAGACCTAGTATGAGTATAGGAGTTATGATAGTTGTCTGATGACCATGTGCCTACTGATACTGGAATAAATCTGAGTGGTGTATGAAGCCTAAGTTGACCATGACCACAATCTCGCACTAGACTTTAGGTGATGAGGCCTGAGTGGATAAAATATCTAAACACCCACTTTGACCTAACAATTTACGACAGTTCAAATGTGAGCACTATCTTAGGCGTAATAGAACCTATGGTGACGTTTTGGATACTTGTCGATGTGTGGGGATCTTCTATAAAAAATGTGGGTTATGATGTCTGTTTGATGACCAAGAAACTATCAGTGAGCTAAGAGCATTATGGTAACTTTATCGTGGTTACTTGAACAAAGCATGCAATTACAAACAAATGTCAGACTTGGTCCTGAATCCGAAGGTTGGCGTTAGATGGGAACATTTTAAGCCGAATGGAGAACTCCCCTAGGTCCTGATTTATTGAAAAATAAATTCCTGGAAAAGGGGAGAATTTCCCTGAAAACTGTAGTAGAACCACCTTAAATGAACATTTTGATACCTGGCTACTGATTAGCAGAAGACTTTGCGAATTTTGAATTTTTGGTTTACTTTAACGCACGAACAGAAGGTAACCCTGTCTGTAACTGATAAGGGGTTGGATTGGGAATCATTGGAAAACAGAAGGTGGTTTGAGGAAGTGCTGTGGGTATGTTGGCGATGAGGCTAGGGGTGGATCTTGGTGAAAGAATTAGGAATAGAATATAAGTAGAAGCTGGCACTGGATTTCTTCTATAAGGGAGTATCTCCACCTTGGTCACAGGCGATGGTCTCAGGCATGTTCTGTGCTTAGCGTGACTCGATTTTTATCACATAGGACTGGCGTACTTCGATTCGACAGGGGTGAAATTAGTAAGATTAACAGACGTATTTCGTCCCCCTGATTTATTGAAAAATAATTTCCTGGAAAAGGGGAGAATTTCCCTGAAAACTGTAGTAGAACCACCTTAAATGAACATTTTGGTACCTGGCTACTGATTAGCAGAAGACTTTGCGAAAGCACTGCCTTAGCGTGACTCGATTTTTATCACATAGGACTGGCGTACTTCGATTCGACAGGGGTGAAATTATTAAGATTAACAGACGTATTTCGTTCCTGGAACATACGTGCTGTGCTGTAAAATACAGTTAAAGGTGGGTATATCTCTCTGTTTCTAGTCAATCACTGATGTGTCACAAGGGATTGATTGGAATTTTAGACAAAATACAGCTAAGGACACTCAATTTGTGATTCCTTACGAAAGCATAACAGAATTGATACATAGATTGGTCTGGATAGACAGACGACAAAGGTTTGACCTTGGTGGCAACAATTACGAGTGCAATGAAATATTTTATACCAATTGTGGTATTGCTATACTTTATCACAATAATTTCATTTTTTTTTTTAACTTTTAAACGTCTCTCTAACAACGTGGTCTTTAGAGACGGGGAAAGGATGGGGAGCAAGGAATGGGAAGGACTTCGGCCATGTCCTTTTGAAGGAAGCATCCCGGCATTCACAAACTGGATTTCACATCTGCAACTTTGCATTAGGCAATGATATTCATGTGAATATAATTTAGTGGGCATACTTCAGATAAAATAGGTAGGATAGTTAATGCCATAGCAATAGGATAGAAATGCACAAAGTTCATCGAGGTTGTAGACACATACATTAGGAAATCACTTCTTTGAGTTTAAAACATTAGTTGGATTCTCGCTTTGTTTCATTGCATATAATTTAATAAATTAAAATAATGGCAGTGTGACAGAAATTCCCGAGTTATCATTAACGATTAATTATATTGGAATCCCACCGTACTGACCCTTATTTCCTCTTGTTATTCGCACAGAGTTATTTTTTGTGCAAAGCACCCTCTGCCAATTTCGAATATCAGAACTGAATTGTATAGACGTGAATTTGACCTATGCCAAGACATTCCATGGTTCATTATCACGTTTTAAACGTAAAAGTTACACTTTCACATGATCTATTTTTTTAATTAAATACAAAGACTCAAGCAGTTTTTCTGGTCACCCAGAATGAAAACAAAATTTTCGATTTTCGTTTTGAAAACACGAGTGATTGGGCTACCATAAATGTTTCCTAGATTTGTACTACGAAAACTGACATATAATAATTATTCTCATCTCGTAATAATTTCTTCCTGAACCGTAGTGAATGCTGAAATATTTCTATGTATCCCGCTGGGGCGGTTTTGCAGTGCAATGAGCATATGGCGCAACCTGAATTCCTTATCGATAGCAGGACACCTGAACAAATGTATACGAAATTCGCTGCAAGCCTGAGACTCTGTACAAAATTCTGCAATCATACGAACGCTGTGTTGGACGCCCTAGAAACGGGATACTATGCACATCGGCAGTCGATTTTTTTTTAACGTCTCTCTAACAACGTGGTCTTTAGAGACGGGAAAGGAATGGGAATGAATTCGGTCATGGTCTTTTGAAGGAAGCATCCCACCATTCACCTGGAGTGATTTTGGGAAACCATGGATGCCTGGATGGGGATTCGAACCTCCGTCCTCCCGAATGCGAGGCAAGAACGCGGCAGTCGCCCTGCATGCCGCGCCAAATATCGGAAACCGGGATACTTTGCACCTTGGCAGTCGATTTTTTTTTTAATGTCTCTCTAACAACGTGGTCTTTAGAGACGGGAAAGGAATGGGAATGAATTCGGTGTAGCATCCCGGCATTTACCTGGAGTGATTTGGGGAAACCATGGATGCCTGGATGGGGATTCCCTTTATACCTCGTCCGCCATCTTCTTTTAGCTATGAAACACATCAAACACGTGCACTTCTAATAGGAAGAGGGTCCGGCACATAATGGAGACCATCATACTCGATTTCCCCGATTAATAGATTATATTATCGTCCATTTTCTACCTACACCAATGGGTCTGTTCAAAACGCGTGAAGATAGAACTTTAACAATATTTAAGGTGCTCGGTAAAGGTGCATATGTTAGAGAAATTTCCTCGTCAGCCGACGCGAAGAGTACATATTTCGCAACGCTTAATGGATAAGCAAACATAGATAACAGTCGAGTGGGAATTTCTGTAGGTGTGTTGAAACAGTGTACACATTTCACAGAGCGCGCATTCCAGAACAGAAATAGCCATTGCCTCAGGGCTTGGGTGGGCGGTGTGGAATGTCTGCGCCCAAAGAAATTAAGCCCTTGGGAGATGCTGCTCCCTAGCGGCCGGTTGAGGAACTAACGTATGCGCAAGCACGCCCGGTGCCGTCATCTGTGCGGCCGGCCAAAGAACTAACGTGTGACGTCATACGACCTTGAACGCTGATTGGCTGCTCACTTCGTGACGTCATGCGATCCCTGAACGCTGATTGGCTGTTCCTAGAACTCTTATTATCCACCTACTGATGACTGTGATTGTTGTATGTTTTAGTGTAGGATGGTGTTCGCGTTCTGAATGAATGAAATATAAACGAAGGGACAGGATGAAAATCGGTGCCGGCCTAATCAGGTCTACTCTTAGGAAAGATTCGAGGGACGCACAGCTTAAATTCCTCATAAAATGGACGAATCTCCATTAACAATGTTGTATGCTATTAACCCATACGGATTGTGGAGAAGTTTGAGATTTTACCCAAGACTTATTTTTAAGTAATATTAATATAAGTGTTTCTTCACAGCACTATACTAAGAGCTTAAGACAACATTTAAGTTATTTACCAACTCTAGGTCACAATTGGTCAATAGGATATATGTAGTATTGTGACTTGACTGTCTAAATGTAAATCGTACGTTAGAAAGAGTGTGGCAATTAGATCCATACTCTTGAGTTGCGCTATTTATTTTATCCCCCCTTCCGTTTTCGAATATCATGCTAATACTTCTGATACCTTTTTTTAATTATTTGGGCTTAACGGCATGTCGACGTCATAATTCCCGGAAGACGACTGGGGGGACAAGGAACTGGAAAGAATTTGGCAATAGCCTTTTGAAGGAACATTATGCCATTCGCAGAGAGTGAACACAAGGAAAACCGAAATCTGGATGGCTGGTCGGGGATGCGAACCAGCGTCCTCCTGAATGCGTTTTTTGATACTCATTACATATATAACCTTCAATTGAATGTTAATTGATATGTTTTGACTAATAAATTATATTTAATTGTTTAAAAAATGCCAAGCCCGAACCTCGCCGCTAACCCTTCGGGAACTGTGATATCTTCATCAGACACAACAAACATTTATTAGCTACACTTTATACCGAAAGTACGGCGTGTACAGGATTTCTATCAGCACATTCAACCGGCAAAATTAGTTTTATCAAAGTCTGCTATATAAACGTTCTTCGTGTGTATCTGCTTATTTATTTACTGTGTAGCTTTTCTTTGCAACTTCACCGAGCGTTATGGGGAGGACGGTGGTTCGAATCTCCGTCCGGGCATCCAGATTTGGGTTTTCCATGGTTTCCCCAAATCACTCCAGATGACTGCCGGGATGCTTCCCTCAAAAAGGCCATGGCCGAATTCCTTCCCGTTCCTTGTGCCCAGTCCTTTCCCGCCTCTAATGGTCGACGAGGTGTAAAGCAATAAATTAAAAAAGAGAAAATATTTTGCAACTTCGTTCACGTAAGGAGTGTTAAAACACGGACCTCAATCTCAAACCTATTGTACAACAATTAACGCATCGTAAACGAGATAAAAAAAACTAATACAATGATGTTATTACGACGAACTCATGATAAACATTTCTATTGCCAATGGTAACTAAATCCAATTAGCAATTTTTGGGTAAATAGCCTTCAATGAAAAATGGATACTAATTTGTGGAAACTTTTAATTTAATTTTCAAAGCTTTCCAATTTCGTATCAAAATGAAATAAATCCTATTTTACCCCCTAGACTGCGGGTTATACATTATACGAAAACCCATTGAAATCTAGCCATAGTTTTTGTATGAATCGCGTTTAACCAGACCAAAATAATTAAAAAAAAATGGAACAACGGTTAAGAAACTTACATTACTTCTCGCAGTCGAAGGAAAAAGGCGCAGGATATAAATAAACAAAGCGAAATAAGTATATGAAATTTCAATCAGTCACTGTTATCAATTTGTAGACATACTAAATTCTTGGGATTTGTTAAATGGTAATGAATTTATTTGTAAATACGAAAATAATCTGCTTACACAGTGTCAAAGCAAAGTAACAAAAGTATTTAATATCTGTTCACTTGAATCATCATGATTGGATTTTGTGAGTGAACGATTGTGATGCTGAAATTCTAATTTTTCTGCATTGTGAGGTACTAGTTTACTCCTTTTCTTCCCGTAGACATTCTCAGCTTCAGGAACAAGCCCCTCCGAATAAACACTGCTTCCTGGCGCCTACAAGTATTTTGGCGCAAGCTTTGTCAAACACAGAAAGTTATCTCTGCTTTAGGGCTGTTGATATTTTTAAAAATATCGGATTTTCGATATATCGATATTTTAAAGAGTATCAATATCGGCTGTCGATATATCGGAAAAAAGTATCGATGTATCGATATATCGACAATTTAATAAATGCAATTTCACAAAATCAAATCATCTAAAAATAAGGCTGTCCACTGATAAATAGATGTGTGATGTTGTTCTTAATTATGTTTTCTGTTTCGAATGGTTTCTGTTGGTGATGATGATTGCTGATTTTTTTTTTTTAATTTGACCATTATGCGTGTCATAATTTTCATAAAAATTAATAAAATTTTTAAAACTCGAAAGATGTTTGAGGCAAATCTTATTTTATGTGTTTTTAAGATTGATGAGCAATACAGATGAGGCATTTATTTAGGTAGAAGTTCAGTTATGGTCAAGTTACATAAATTTTTTTCATAGGATTTTTTGTGGTATTGCATTTGTTTTGTATGTTGATAATTTATTCTGAGTTGTCTTACTTTTCTTGCTCTGTAATTAGCAACTATTTGTTATTTACATTTCGCACTATTCCTGCTAACACACTAATTTCAAGTTGGAGTTCCATGGACAATGCGCACACTCATTTTAAACAATCGGCTCGCGTTCGATGACTTGACTACACTGTTGTCATCATCTGAGTTGAGTTGGTACCTATAACTTCCGAATTAATTACAGAAACGTATTGAGTTCACTGATCTCTATGCGTAACAGGAATTTGATGGACTTAGTGTCATTCAGAGAAAACGAAAAATCATAACTGATTTTTAAAAATATCGAAGCCGATATCCAGATTTCAGTATCGAAATATCGATATATCGTCCTAAAAAATATCACTCATAAATATCGATATTTTCTAAAAAATAATATCCATATTTCGATATATCGATATATTGCCACCAAGTGTATGGATTATCGTGACGTGATAAATTCTTAATGTTTAAATCAGCATCAATTTCAAATGTAAATGCAGTTTTTTCATTTGATGTGCTTTTATTGGTCGTGATTTTCTCTGCAACAATCACTCAGAAGCAATCCTTACGAGAATAGTGAGACTCTGACTTTGACCCGACTCTTCTGTCTTCATCCTCTCAGTCTGAATAGGGGACGAATTTGTGCTGCCGTCGCTGCTTGTTTCACGGTACGTTTTTAGGTCATCGATCAAAATAAACTTCCTTGATTTTTCTCTTTCTAATAGATTAGTGAAAAAATTGATTTTGAGGCAAGGGTCTAAAGCGGTCGCCAACAAATAATTTTTCTTTTGGTAATGTCTTCAAATCGTTCCTTCAATCCTTATTGAATGTTAAGCATAAATTGCTTATTAACTTGGGTATTAGCTCTGATCTATTAGTTTTATCGCTGTATCACATTATGATAACAACATACCGAATAATTTCAGAAATGCCTGCATATCCGAAACTTGATTTTCGTTAGTTCCTGAAACGAACTATCGAATGAAAGCTTTTTCATCTTCATACCTCGTGGAAAGGGTTTTTAGTGCATTAACCGATATTCTTGAGAAGAAAAAAAGAAAGGGATCTGCCACATATAACTCAACGTCGATATTTAAGTCCATGCTTCAACCTTCAAGGATGTCAAAACAGGCACATAGTGGTGGGATGTAAATATACTTTTGCCGAATATTCGGCCAGAAAGTCTGCAGAATATTTCGTATTCGGCCTATGGTCCAAATACTATTCGTTGCAAGCCTAGTATTACTACAGTAACTAGTTGACAGCTTTTTAATGGCCGCACTCGTAGTGTTCAAATACTATATACAAACTTAAAACAAATAGTTATTTGCAGTAGAGAAGCTATTGGTGTGTAGTAAATTAATCGTTGACACTTTAGGCATTAAAAATATTTTCTATATACATTGCTCCCAGATATTTTGATTCAGATTCCATTCTCTGTAAATATTCAAAGCACTGGCATCACAAATGTGGCCGAAACAACAAAACTCGGGAATCATCAGAATTTGGACTTTATTCTTGATCGCATCTTCAGTGTAGTACACCTTTTTCAACTACATATGAATTGGGAGAGAGAAGTATGTAAAAAGGTAAAATGTCATCATTTAATTCTCTACATAACAGCATAATCGCACACAAATTATAGAATGATCAGAAATGTGAGATTCGATCTACATTCACTCAGTCGAATTCTCTTTTTTTTTCTCTGTGGATCTTCATAGAAAATTTTGCGGTTTAATCGTCCAGCGCTGTAAAAATCAACTAAGCAAAAATAATTTTGTACAGGAAGCGAGAATCTTCTTATCTCTTTGCAAGGAATGTACGCTTCACTCCATTAAAAACTTCCACATGAGCATGTCCCTGATTCTCTTGCAATTACTTAATGCATCTTTGTCG
>JARYHS010013631.1:140965325-141007510 GCA_031002005.1 Vandiemenella viatica | reverse complement strand
TTTTTATCTGGTCGTTGCTTCCGGTACCGAGTCGGTAGTGAAGTGTCTGATCTTTTTATTCAGGAAAACGGTACCTCAAGGGTCAGTTTTAAGCGTGACCATTTTTGCTATTGCGATTAACAGTATATCAAGCAATATAAGGAATCCGATACAGAACTCCTTATATTTGGATTACTTTTTAATTTTTTGTACATCGTCCAGCCTGAGAAGTGCTGAGCAGCAGTTGCAACTCGTGCTGAACAGGCTGGATGGATGGTCAGTGCACACCAGTTTCGTTTTTCTGCCGAGGAAACTTGGTGTTTACTTTTTATTCGTGGGAGAAGTCTTTTTTTACAGAGCCCCATCCTACCCTGAGGAACACCGTTTTAACTTTTACCGAATCTCTGGGCCTCATTTTGGGCAGTAGGCTAACTTTGCTTCTAAATCTTAAATATTTGAAAGCCAGAGCCTTAAAATCTTGAAATGTTGTAAAATGTCTGTGTGGCAGGTCATGGGGCGCTGATCACTCCTGCCTGCTACAATTTTACAGAGCCTTTGTACGGTCGCGGTTGGAGTATGGTTGCATTGTATACGGCTCGGCACGGGACAGTTATCTCCGGGTGCTGGATAGTGTCCACCATGCAGGAATCCGGCTCGCCACGGGTGCCTACCTCACCAGGCCGATACCCAGAATATGTGCTGAGTCTGATGAGCGGCCGCTTTCCATCCGCCGGCAACTCCTAATGGTGCGACACTATATGCATATTGCCCGTGTACGACGTAGTGATGCATCCTAACTTCGCTCGGCACTACACCAACCGCCATAAAGCGACGAAACCGTTCAGAATTAGTAAAAAGGCGAACATTATGGTTATGAGCTGCCCCATTTTTACCACCAGGGTTGGAGTAAATCTCCTCCCTGGCTTTTAAAGATGCCCTGTCTCAATATAAGAAACTGTTTACCGCTGAAAGCGTGTTTATTCATATATTTAGAGGCATTTTAAAACAGTATCACACAGTGTATACGGATGGATCTAAGAAGGTTAACGGAGTTGGCTTCTCCGTAGTGTTCCCTCGAGCGACTTACACATACAAACTGGATGGCTGGTGCAGCGTTTACACCGCCGAGTATCATGCAGTGTTAAAGTCGCTTCAGCATATGAAAGTAATGCGCGTTAAGAGATTCATAGTATGCTGTGATTCCCTCATCTGTATACAGATCTCAGGAAATATGTACCCAGAAGACCATCTAGTCAAGTATATCCGGGACGCTTTCCTTTTTTAAAAAATCTGCTTAACGTCTCTCTAACAGCGAGGCCTTTAAAGACGGGAAAGGATGGGGGGGGACAAGGAATGGGAAGGAATTTGGCCATGGCCTTTTGAAGGAAGCATCCCGGCATTTGCCTGGAGTGATTTGGGAATCCGTGGAAAAGCCTCCCTTTCCCTCCAATCCTGTGGGAAGGAGGTTTTATTCTGCTGGGTACCCGGCAATGAGGGAATCCGGGTGAACGAGGCAGCTGATGTAGCTGCCAAGTAAGCCTGCGAAAAGGTCCAAATCGACTTTGCTCCTGTCCCAAAGTCAGAAATTGCCTCAGCGGCGAAGAGATATGTTTTTGAGGTATGGCAGGGGCAGTGGCTGGAAGTTGAGCATAATAAGCTTCGGTTGGGCTAACAGACCGTTCAGCCGTGGAGCAGCTCCTTCCAGCGTGCGAGGAGGATGAGGTTCTCCTTACTCGCTTCTGTATAGGGCACTGTCTTCTGACTCATGGTTTCCTTCTCCACCGAGAGGACCCTCCGGAATGCAATGCTTGCGGTTTACTTTTGACGGTGCGCCACATTTTAACTGACTGTATGATATTTTCACATTTAAGCGCAGACGTTGCCCTATTGATGGCCTTTTACAACCATCAATCCAAGACACGTCCTTATTTTTTTATGAATATATGTGTACGTTTTTATGTTTGACATTTTATATATGGCTGTCCCTTTTACAGCCAGCCAGTTAGCTCGTTGTTTTAATCTGGTTGGCCCTTTTACAGTCAACCAATTAAAGTTTTGTGTTTTTATCTTTCATGACCAATATACAGCCATAGTTTCAGTTTTATATTTATTTTGTCGTCTGTGTGGCCAGCTTCTTTACAGTCGGCCATGCAGACGGTATTTCAGTCAGTATTATATTTTCTTCTGCTGTCTATGTGTCCGACCTTTTTGTGGTCGGCCACACAACAGGCAATCGAGTTTTATGCCACGTTGTCACTCCAGGTACTAGTCAGGGCGCTAATAACCTCGACATTGACGCACCCTAAAGCCCGAATAATAACAACAACACATTGGGCAGGTGGCAGGAAAAGGTTACAATAGCCTTCATTTAGGAAACGTCCATAAACTACGTAGCTCGGTTTGGCGGGGGGAGGGGTTGGCTGGATAGCTACGCTGTGGGAGGGGGTCCGATCCAGGCCACAGTAGCTTTCCATTCATATTGTTTGTCACAGTTAAAATAAGGTAAAGAACACACATAGCATGTGGATATTTATTTCTGTCATTTAATTATCTCCGCATGCAATTTACGATAGTGTGACAAGAGAAAACAGTACAACATGTCTTCTGAAAGCAATAAGGAAAAAGCTACGTTCTACGTGGGGAGAGGGGTTAGAGGCAAAAACAACTTTGGGCTACGTGGGGGGCAAGGGGGAGGGGGTTGACAGGAGGCCAAAATGGAGCTATGTGGTTTATGGACGCTCCCTTACTGGTGAGCGTGATGAGAGCATGTACCAAAGAAGTTAGGGAATTGGGTTACAAAACTTTGGTCAGACCATTGATTGAATATGGGACCCACAGTTTGGGTATCAGATACATGAGTTGGAGAGCGTGCAAAGAAGAGCAGCTAGATTTGTTTGTGAAAATTATCGCAGCACCCAGTCAGTAACTGACACGATAAAGGAGCTGGATTGGGAGTCATTGGAAGACAGGAGATTGTAAGGACATAGACCGATACCGGGGTTGTAGTATCGCCTAAGTGCCTTAACTTACACTCTTGTCAACTAACAGTTCTCTTAAAAACTCAGCAAATAATTTGGATTTGATTTGACCATGTAGCCAGGATTACTCAACTAAATGCCTAGGTCGCCACAATATTTGATTGCAACCCCAAATATTGGAAAGGGTTTTATGCTAACTACTGAAGCACACAAGTTCACTGTTGGAAAACTCAAAGTTTTTATTTTCAAAGTCAATAGTTCAAAATAGCATTTACAGTTGAGCAGGCATATCGAACTATTTTTACCAACGATTACAGATTGTGGAGAGAAATTTTGAACCGACCAAACCCCTTTAATAAATTTACAAGTCTTTAACAGTCATTAAGGTTACGAGATAACACGACACGATCTAACATGGTTGAACTAGCCCACATGGCGAGTTACAACCAACCGAGACGAACTAACATAATGCTAGACAGGAACAGACGACCGGCAGGAACAGACAGACTGGAACAGACCAGCAAAAGACCCCCGGCAAGCACAGACCGGCTCTTTTATCGAAACCACGAGAACCAGTGACGTCAGCAACTGTATCACATCTTTTTCCTCCGCGTAGCTCAAAGAGTACGAAATTTATCTGACGATCCCGATTATTAAAAAATGTTTAAACTTCAACAGTATCCGGACTTATCCACTAGAAGTCCGACGGCAGTCTCTTGAGAAATTTAGAGTAATTAATTTTAATGTTTTAGCAGTTTAAGACTCCGCGTAGTGATACATTCAAATTTGGGTAAAATCCCTAAGTGTTCTAGAACATTTTACGCGCGTGCACAACAATCCGCGACAATCTACTTTACAAAAACTTAATTTCAGGGCAAATGCTTAAACGTTTGATGAAAACCCATATATGTATGAATCGTCTTGATTAGGGCTATCTGCTAATGTAAAATTTAAATTGATATCTCTTTTAATAAAAAAGCTTATTATTTTCTCTTAATTAAAATCACTAATTAAACTTTGCCAAATTATTTCATTTTATTACCAAAATATCAGGGATAGTGCTGACTACAGCTGGTGATAAAAGTTCAGTTGTAGCTTTACTGGATTTAAAGATATTGCGAATCTTAGAATTCCACTATTCTGATCGCGTGCTTCAAAACTTGAACAAACGGGAATAACTCTTGAACTAAACGTTTCCCGATATGATAATTACACATTAAAATGATTATTATGACGAATTACAACTGTGAGCAAGATTACGGGGAAATTCGTTAAAGTTGAAAACTATACTTCACAAAATTTCTAAGTCCCGCCTAAGCAAAACTAGAATTTGCCAAAATTCCAAGATCCTTACATGCCCCCTGAAGATTGAAGTTATTTTCTAAAGAAAACTAACTGAACATCTTGAAAATAGAAAAGAAAAATTTAAAATCCCCAAATGAAATTAATTATCGCATGTCGGTTCGGTTCTCTCTCCACCATTCATACTCAAAAAGCAAAAGTATTATTTTAACAATATCAAAAACTTTAACTTTTCACTCAATTACTACAAAAGGTTTAAAAACTCATTCATTCTCAAAATATCAATATTAATGCAAAAATTATTAAATGTTGTACAAATTATGATCAAAATGCAAGAATGTGAAATATCAGATTATCACAAAATTATAAACATGTGTAACACAAATAATCACCAAATTGTCAAAATATCAGACAAATTATCAAAACACGAAACAAAGTGTTATAAATACAAATTACAAAAATTACATTGAAAAGAAAAATATTAACATAATGACATCATGTTTTGTTTTCAGAAAAGTAGGAAGCAATGTGTACTATTTTAAACATAGAAATAAGAATTTATAGTGTTTTACAAATAATTGCATTATGAAATTCCATGTAGGAAAGTCTTTCGTTTTCTAAACGTCTCTGTTTCAACATTGTTTTGATTTTGTTTGGGCCTTAAATTACCACTTTCCCTTTAAACACTGATCACAGAACTCCCTAAAATGGGTGAAAACCCAAGTCCTGTAACGGGAGCTGACTGTAAGGCTCGCAAATTATACAAAGCAAAAGCCTTATGGCTAGATCTGCCGAGAAAAGTCCATTTTCCCCGGTTCCTGTCGCAGCAGGAGTGGCCTGGGGAACTCGGTCAGCTAGCTGGTCTGTGAACATACAAATTAGAAAAAACAATGGGAATTAGTGGTGGCCAAACTGTTCTTAAACTCTAACATGTACATAAGACAAAAATTAAATGAAAATACAAAAGTAAATGTACAAGTAGGTTAGTAAATACAATAATGTTCCCACAAGTTGTTGGGAAATGAAATAGTAAATTATGATCTTTCTTTAGCAAAGGAAAGAAAAATAGTTACAAACAGTAAGTAAGATTCAATAAAAATATTATTCACATAATGCATTAAGATTCAAGTTATAAAAGTGAAAAAATATTCTTATATGCGTAAAAAATATCAAAGTAAAGAAACACAAATTGCACTTGGTACTTGCCAAGTTAATGGACACTTAAGTATAACTGAGTTATTACAATAATAATAATTACAAAGTATTGTATTTACAAAATATTGTCCCCAAAATAAAACGAAACATCCTAAAAATGTGTAGGGGAAAAATTATAAAGGAAACATAGTTTCCATTCAGCAGTACACTGCTGTGTAAAGTGAGAGTACAAAAGTGATGTATGTTTGAAACGTAGTTTCACTTCATCAGTATACTGATGACAAAATTTTACAAAATATCTCTCTTTAAGTTATCACAACTCCAGTTGTGTTGACCAGTACACTGGTGCAAAAATGTTAAATAGCATTTGGTATATTATCTTCTTGTTAAGAAAAATAAGTAGGTCCTAGTAGTGTACTCATAATGGGATCTCTGTCCCCTGGACCAAATATCTCATAATAATGTTGCAAGAGAAAAAGTGATAGATTCATATCCGTTATATTCTATCAAAGTCAATTTAAGTGGTATAGTTTATTGTTTATAATAAACATTGCTCTCATAAATCTACTTGCTTAAGGCCACTATGAAGTGCCTAAGGTGCGACAAAGCACAAAAAATCCTCAACCTAAGTTGGGTAAACAAGACAATGTATAAAGCAAATTACGTAATGAAGTTAAAAGTTTCAAAGAATTTTAATATTATAAATGTTGAAAGTATGTGTTATTTTCATCACATTACAAAACACATCTTAATTTCTTCAGTGTAAGAAACAATAGGTATCACTGACCTCAAAACTCTCTAAGGTACATAATATAAACACTTAAGATAATGCAAAACTCCAATCCGAACGTCAATTCAATCTTTAACAATCAAAAGATGAAAACTTATATCAGCTTTGACGTCACATCTCTAAGAATCCATTACATGTTACAAAATTAGTCATATCTGCGCATATCGCAATAGTATGTTGATGGAAATGTTATCTATGTTATATATTTTATGTTAATAATGTAACTACATCAGTGACGCCTTTGAGAAAAAATATAAGGTCAACCCAACTCTTGTGGTGAAGCCTATTTTATATATATGTGAGTGTCATGCCCATATTGTGGAGGAAGTTTATTTGTGTAGGGTCATGCACTAAGTATTGGTCGCCCTGTGTGTTACTTGAATGTACTGTACATTTAAATTATGGTCATCCTCTCTGTGGAGTGATGCCTAAAGGGTGGTAATGCTAATATTGATTATGGGATACTCAGGTGACTCTCTTATTTCCTGGCCCTATTAATTATGGGATTCGCAGGCAAGTCTCTGCTTCCTGGCCCTAATAATAATAATGGGATTCGCAGGTGAGTCTCTATTTCCTGGTCCTATTAATAAATTATAATAATGATATTGCATTCCCCCTGAATGGTACTATCTTCTCTTCCAGCCTCCCCCATAAACATAGAAAAACAAATCACACCCTCACACATACTTTAATAGGAGCATTTACTTCCTCTTCTGTGCACATAACTTCCTCTCTTTGACATTCCATCTCTACTTCAATCAGTTCCATCCCTGATGCCTTAGAAATCCTATCTGATTCAAATTGTTGTCTGATTTCCCAAGGTAGATGGTAAATTATTATGATACCGTACACAATAGAAAAGTGAAGTGGTAGCAACACTTCATGCTCCCTTACATCATCCAAAATCAAAATCTGCTGTGCAACAGCTTCAAATAAACAAATACTAAAAATCCCAAAATAAAATAGAAAAATATTAAAATTGACAGGAATTGTCTTATATATCCTCAAAAGGTAGGATAATTGTGATGGCACCTTGTGAGGTATACTAATTTTTAAGTTTAAGTACATTCCTTCCTTTCTGCAAAAAGACTTTGTCTTCTGTTTGGTGGTAAGGGGTTCAACTGACTTTCATTTTGGTCCCCCTCCCAAAACAATCATAAGTCAAACTGGTCTTACTTTTATTTAGTGGTGAGGGTGGAGTAGACATTTCATTTTAGTCCCCCTCCCAAAGCATTGATAACTAGAAGTCAAAATAAGGTTTCATTTTAGGCAGTCTTTTGAGCTGGTACAGCATAGGCAAGTGAGTTTGTGAAAAAGAAACCCTGTTTTCTTTTACCATACAGAATGCAAAGGGTTTCCTGAAATTATCAGGATAAAATTTAATGAAGTACTCACTGCCTGAAAAATCTCTTACATTCTGAAAAAGAATAAAGTTGAAAAATAGTTTATTAAGACCACATTGTTCCCAATTAGGAATAGTAATTTAGTGGCAAATCAGTAAGGAATGTTTTCAGGAAACATTTTCTGAAATAATTGCTGTTTCAGCTTATCCACAAATGTAGGCTTGTATCGCCTTACTAGCTGTTTGGGTTTAGAAATATTAGGCTCATATGAGCAAACAGCCTGTGTTGTGGGATCAGCTGATTGTATATTATGAATCTGTGCTTCCATTTGAACAGTAGCGACATCCATGAAACATAAAGTTACTGTTGAATGTTCATTATCATTAATCACTTGTGCAGGCTCAGCCCTTGCAGGCAGAACATCAGTTTCAATATTGACAAGCTCAGATACAATATTATTATATACAACAGGTGGGTCAATGGCCTGTGAAAGATCACTGAGGGCTGTACCTGAATTTCAGTTTTGGAAAAATTAGTTGTTTCTACTGCAATAGAATTAAATGGTCAGTAGGTGGTAATGGATCAGCTGATGCATTAATGCTAGGTTCAGTCACCTCTGTGGGTGCAGAATAAGTTTCAGAGTTCTCAACATACTTTTTGTCTAATTTATCATTAAGAGTATGAAATTTTTCTTTAAGCTGATCAAGTTTACTATTGCATTCATCATTGTGTTTATCAAATTTATTAATAAGTTGTTGAAAGCATTGCTTTCGTTCATCAAAAAGTTGGTCTAACTTGTTCTCAATATGTTGGAAGAGTGGAACCATCCACTGAAATTCTGGTGGTACGTTCTGTACATTACCAATAGTGGTTTCAGGTGGTGATTGGTGTGCTATACTGGTAGGCAGTGTTGCAACGTATGAATCCATATTAAGCAATAATGGAAAAAAATTTGGAATGTGAGGTATAAATGCTCGAAAGAAAAAAAAAAAAAAAAGGTATGAAAGAGCATACAACAAATTAGTCTCCACACGAGCACAGCAAATCCCCATTCCAAAATGCACAAAACCAATACTTAATTCTAACCTGAAATACGCACATAATCAAAAACAAAAAAAACATATAAAATATGTCCTTCCGGGAAAGGCATTGGTTATCACAACAAAGCAAAAGATGAACACTGTATCAGACAGCCAATACTTGAAATTTTTTATCAAAAACTGATTTTGCACTGAATTGTACCCGATGTAAAATATGGCACATCTACAAGAAAGAAATTCGTTGCACACAAAGTAAACAAAAATAGAGTTCAAAAGTTACGTTCGCGCGGAACAAATAAAAGACCATTTACTGTAATAGTCTGCCTCAGTAATGAATATTTGCAACGCAATAATTAGTGGACTGTATGCAATGCTGTTGCATATGTGGAGGCAATATAATAAAAAAATTCACTTGAAGGTCTCGAAGAAATGTTGGAAAAAGTTTTTACTTAACTTGGTTGGAAACTGCGTGATGAGCTGCCGCATGTTGGTCTGCCGTTGTCGGAGCCGCGGGAAACAGTTGTCGGTGTGGTAGTCCCCCGGGCATGTCTCGTTGATTCCGCTATGGGGCCGGACGGAATGTTGTGAAGTAGTGATGCCCCCGCGATGTACCATGGTGAAGCGACGCTCATCTGTATCGGGAGCTGCATCAGGCCTCAGTGAGCGGTCGGTTGTCGTCGTCGTTGAAGTCATGATGAAGTAGTTGCACTCGTGTCGGTTATTCCCCGAAGTTTTCACACGTAATATGTAGATCGGCAATTTCTCCTCCACCGTTTGAAATGAATCAAACGCGAGCCTTACAGTCCCATGTAAGGACATACTGATTGTGCGCCGAAATGTACGGACGACACAAGATTTGTTGAACCTCTCCAAATTGGAGGAAAGGTTTCACTGTTCTATTATTAAACCGAATAAAAAAGTTCACTGGTAGAAAAATTAAGTTTATGACACGAAGTCACTAGTTCATTAGTAAATTTAAAGTTCATACTGAGAATTAGAGTGTTATATAACCCGACACGAAAGTTTCATCATTCTCGAACTAGCCAGCATGGCGAGCTACAACCAACCGAGACGAACTAACATAATGCTAGACAGGAACAGACGACCGGCAGGAACAGACAGACTGGAACAGACCAGCAAAAGACCCCCGGCAAGCACAGACCGGCTCTTTTATCGAAACCACGAGAACCAGTGACGTCAGCAACTGTATCACATCTTTTTCCTCCGCGTAGCTCAAAGAGTACGAAATTTATCTGACGATCCCGATTATTAAAAAATGTTTAAACTTCAACAGTATCCGGACTTATCCACTAGAAGTCCGACGGCAGTCTCTTGAGAAATTTAGAGTAATTAATTTTAATGTTTTAGCAGTTTAAGACTCCGCGTAGTGATACATTCAAATTTGGGTAAAATCCCTAAGTGTTCTAGAACATTTTTACGCGCGTGCACAACAATCCGCGACAATCTACTTTTACAAAAACTTAATTTCAGGCAAATGCTTAAACGTTTGATGAAAAACCCATATATGTATGAAATCGTCTGATTAGGGCTATCTGCTAATGTAAAATTTAAATTGATATCTCTTTTAATAAAAAAGCTTATTATTTTCTCTTAATTAAAATCACTAATTAAACTTTGCCAAATTATTTCATTTTATTACCAAAATATCAGGGATAGTGCTGACTACAGCTGGTGATAAAAGATCAGTTGTAGCTTTACTGGATTTAAAGATATTGCGAATCTTAGAATTTCACTATTCTGATCGCGTGCTTCAAAACTTGAACAAACGGGAATAACTCTTGAACTAAACGTTTCCCGATATGATAATTACACATTAAAATGATTATTATGACGAATTACAACTGTGAGCAAGATTACGGGGAAATTCGTTAAAGTTGAAAACTATACTTCACAAAATTTCTAAGTCCCGCCTAAGCAAAACTAGAATTTGCCAAAATTCCAAGATCCTTACATGCCCCCTGAAGATTGAAGTTATTTTCTAAAGAAAACTAACTGAACATCTTGAAAATAGAAAAGAAAAATTTAAAATCCCCAAATGAAATTAATTATCGCATGTCGGTTCGGTTCTCTCTCCACCATTCATACTCAAAAGCAAAAATTATTATTTATTACAATATCAAAACTTTAACCTTTTCACTCAATTACTACAAAAGGTTTAAAAACTCATTCATTCTCAAAATATCAATATTAATGCAAAAATTATTAAATGTTGTACAAATTATGATCAAAATGCAAGAATGTGAAATATCAGATTATCACAAAATTATAAACATGTGTAACACAAATAATCACCAAATTGTCAAAATATCAGACAAATTATCAAAACACGAAACAAAGTGTTATAAATACAAATTACAAAAATTACATTGAAAAGAAAAATATTAACATAATGACATCATGTTTTGTTTTCAGAAAAGTAGGAAGCAATGTGTACTATTTTAAACATAGAAATAAGAATTTATAGTGTTTTACAAATAATTGCATTATGAAATTCCATGTATGGAAAGTCTTTCGTTTTCTAAACGTCTCTGTTTTTTTTTTTTTTCAACATTGTTTTGATTTTGTTTTGGGCCCTTAAATTACCACTTTCCCTTTAAACACTGATCACAGAACTCCCTAATAATGGGTGAAAACCCAAGTCCTGTAACGGGAGCTGACTGTAAGGCTCGCAAATTATACAAAGCAAAAGCCTATGGCTAGATCTGCCGAGAAAAGTCCATTTTCCCCGGTTCCTGTCGCAGCAGGAGTGGCCTGGGGAACTCGGTCAGCTAGCTGGTCTGTGAACATACAAATCAGAAAAAACAATGGGAATTAGTGGTGGCCAACTGTTCTTAAACTCTAACATGTACATAAGACAAAATTAAATGAAAATACAAAAGTAATGTACAAGTAGGTTAGTAAATACAATAATGTTCCCACAAGTTGTTGGGAAATGAAATAGTAAATATGATCTTCTTAGCAAAGGAAAGAAAATAGTTACAACAGTAAGTAAGATTCAATAAAAATATTATTCACATAATGCATTAAGATTCAAGTTATAAAAGTGAAAAAATATTCTTATATGCGTAAAAAATATCAAAGTAAAGAAACACAAATTGCACTTGGTACTTGCCAAGTTAATGGATCACTTAAGTATAACTGAGTTATTACAATAATAATAATTACAAAGTATTGTAGTTATTTACAAAATATTGTCCCCAAAATAAAACGAAACATCCTAAAAATGTGTGGGGAAAAATTATAAGGAAACATAGTTTCCATTCAGCAGTACACTGCTGTGTAAAGTGAGAGTACAAAAGTGATGTATGTTTGAAACGTAGTTTCACTTCATCAGTATACTGATGACAAAATTTTACAAAATATCTCTCTTTAAGTTATCACAACTCCAGTTGTGTTGACCAGTACACTGGTGCAAAAATGTTAAATAGCATTTGGTATATTATCTTCTTGTTAAGAAAAATAAGTAGGTCCTAGTAGTGTACTCATAATGGGATCTCTGTCCCCTGGACCAAATATCTCATAATAATGTTGCAAGAGAAAAAGTGATAGATTCATATCCGTTATATTCTATCAAAGTCAATTTAAGTGGTATAGTTTATTGTTTATAATAAACATTGCTCTCATAAATCTACTTGCTTAAGGCCACTATGAAGTGCCTAAGGTGCGACAAAGCACAAAAAATCCTCAACCTAAGTTGGGTAAACAAGACAATGTATAAAGCAAATTACGTAATGAAGTTAAAAGTTTCAAAGAATTTTAATATTATAAATGTTGAAAGTATGTGTTATTTTCATCACATTACAAAACACATCTTAATTTCTTCAGTGTAAGAAACAATAGGTATCACTGACCTCAAAACTCTCTAAGGTACATAAAATAAACACTTAAGATAATGCAAAACTCCAATCCGAACGTCAATTCAATCTTTAACAATCAAAAGATGAAAACTTATATCAGCTTTGACGTTCACATCTCTAAGAATCCCATTACATGTTACAAAATTAGTCATATCTGCAGCATATCGCAATAGTATGTTGATGGAAATGTTATCTATGTTATATATTTTATGTTAATTAATAATGTAACTACACCAGTGACGCCTTTGAGAAAAATATAAGGTCAACCCAACTCTTGTGGTGAAGCCTATTTTATATATATGTGAGTGTCATGCCCATATTGTGGAGGAAGTTTATTGTGTAGGGTCATGCACTAAGTATTGGTCGCCCTGTGTGTTACTTGAATGTACTGTACATTTAAATTATGGTCATCCTCTCTGTGGAGTGATGCCTAAAGGGTGGTAATGCTAATATTGATTATGGGATACTCAGGTGACTCTCTTTTTCCTGGCCCTATTAATTATGGGATTCGCAGGCAAGTCTCTGCTTCCTGGCCCCTAATAATAATAATAATAATAATGGGATTCGCAGGTGAGTCTCTATTTCCTGGTCCTATTAATAAATTATAATAAATATTGCATTCCCCCTGAATGGTACTATCTTCTCTTCCAGCCTCCCCCATAAACATAGAAAAACAAATCACATCCCTCACACATACTTTAATAGGAGCATTTACTTCCTCTTCTGTGCACATAACTTCCGCTCTTTGACATTCCATCTCTACTTCAATCAGTTCCATCCCTGATGCCTTAGAAATCCTATCTGATTCAAATTGTTGTCTGATTTCCCAAGGTAGATGGTAAATTATTATGATACCGTACACAATAGAAAAGTGAAGTGGTAGCAACACTTCATGCTCCCTTACATCATCCAAAATCAAAATCTGCTGTGCAACAGCTTCAAAATAAACAAATACTAAAAATCCCCAAAATAAAATAGAAAAATATTAAAATTGACAGGAATTGTCTTATATATCCTCAAAAGGTAGGATAATTGTGATGGCACCTTGTGAGGTATACTAATTTTTAAGTTTAAGTACATTCCTTCTTTCTGCAAAAAGACTTTGTCCTTCTGTTTGGTGGTAATGGTGTTTCAACTGACATTTTCATTTTGGTCCCCCTCCCAAAACAATCATAAGTCAAACTGGTCTTACTTTTATTTAGTGGTGAGGGGTGGAGTAGACATTTCATTTAGTCCCCCTCCCAAAACATTGATTAACTAGAAGTCAAAATAGGTTTCATTTTGGCAGTCTTTTTGAGCTGGTACAGCATAGGCAAGTGAGTTTGTGAAAAGAAACCACTGTTTTCTTTTACCATACAGAATGCAAAGGGTTTCCTGAAATTATCAGGATAAATTTAATGAAGTACTCCACTGCCTGAAAAATCTCTTACATTCTGAAAAAGAATAAAATTGAAAAATAGTTGATGTAAGACCACATTGTTCCCAATTAGGAATAGTAATTTGTGGCAAATCAGTATGAATGTTTTCAGGAAACATTTTCTGAAATAATTGCTGTTTCAGCTTATCCACAAATGTAGGCTTGTATCGCCTTACTAGCTGTGTGGGGTTTAGAAATATAGGCTCATATGAGCAAACAGCCTGTGTTGTGGGATCAGCTGATTGTATATTATGAATCTGTGCTTCCATTTGAACAGTAGCGACATCCATGAAACATAAAGTTACTGTTGAATGTTCATTATCATTAATCACTTGTGCAGGCTCAGCCTTGCAGCAGAACATCAGTTTCAATATTGACAAGCTCAGATACAATATTATTATATACAACAGTGGGTCAATGGCCTGTGAAAGATCAGCTGAGGGCTGTACCTGAATTTCAGTTTGGAAAAATAGTTTGTTTCTACTGCAATAGAATCTAAATGGTCAGTAGGTGGTAATGGATCAGCTGATGCATTAATGCTAGGTTCAGTCACCCTCTGTGGGTGCAGATAAGTTTCAGAGTTCTCAACATACTTTTTGTCTAATTTATCATTAAGAGTATGAAATTTTTCTTTAAGCTGATCAAGTTTACTATTGCCTCATCATTGTGTTTATCAAATTTATTAATAAGTTGTGAATAGCATTGCTTTCGTTCATCAAAAAGTTGGTCTAACTTGTTCTCAATATGTTGGAAGAGTGGAACCATCCACTGAAATTCTTGGTGGTACGTTCTGTACATTACCAATAGTGGTTTCAGGGTGGTGATTGGTGTGCTATACTTGTAGGCAGTGTTGCAACGTATGAATCCATATTAATGCAATAAGTGGAAAACAATTTGGAATGTGAGGTATAAATGCTCGAAAAAAAAAGGTATGAAAGTAGCATACAACAAATTAGTCTCCACACGAAGCACAGCAAATCCCCATTCCAAAATGCACAAAACCCAATACTTAATCTAACCTGAAATACGCACATTAATCAAAAAACCAAAAAAAAAAAAAACATATAAATATGATGATGATCCTTCCGGAAAGGCATTGGTTATCACAAACAAAGCAAAGATGAACACTGTATCAGACAGCCAAATAACTTGAAATTTTTTTTATCCAAAAACTGATTTTGCACTGAATTGTAACCCGATGTAAAATATGGCACATCTACAAGAAAGAAATTCGTTGCACACAAAGTAAACAAAAATAGAGTTCAAAAGTTACGTTCGCGCGGAACAAATAAAAGACCATTTACTGTAATAGTCTGCCTCAGTAAGTATGAAATGATTGCAACGCAATAATATAGTGGACTGTATGCAATGCTGTTGCATATGTGGAGGCAATATAATAAAAAAATTCACTTGAAGGTCTCGAAGAAATGTTGGAAAAAGTTTTTACTTAACTTGGTTGGAAACTGCGTGATGAGCTGCCGCATGTTGGTCTGCCGTTGTCGGAGCCGCGGGAAACAGTTGTCGGTGTGGTAGTCCCCCGGGCATGTCTCGTTGATCCGCTATGGGGCCGGACGGAATGTTGTGAAGTAGTGATGCCCCCCGCGATGTACCATGGTGAAGCGACGCTCATCTGGTATCGGGAGCTGCATCAGGCCTCAGTGAGCGGTCGGTGTCGTCGTCGTTGAGTCATGATGAAGTAGTTGCACTCGTGTCGGTTAATTCCCCGAAGTTCACACGTAATATGTAGATCGGCAATTTCTCCTCCACCGTTTGAAATGAATCAAACGCGAGCCTTACAGTCCCATGTAAGGACATAGATGTGCGCCGAAATGTACGGACGACACAAGATTTGTTGAACCTCCAAATTGGAGGAAAGGTTTCACTGTTCTATTATTAAAACCGAAAAAAAAGTTCACTGGTAGAAAAATTTAAAGTTTATGACACGAAGTCACTAGTTCATTAGTAAATTTAAAAGTTCATACTGAGAATTAGAGTTGTTATATAACCCGACACGAAAGTTTCATCATTCTCGAACTAGCCAGCATGGCGAGCTACAACCAACCGAGAACTAACATAATGCTAGACAGGAACAGACGACCGGCAGGAACAGACAGACTGGAACAGACAGACAGCAAAAGACCCAGACCGGCTCTTTTATCGAAACCACGAGAACCAGTGACGTCAGCAACTGTATCACATCTTTTTCCTCCGCGTAGCTCAAAGAGTACGAAATTTATCTGACGATCCCGATTATTAAAAAATGTTTAAACTTCAACAGTATCCGGACTTATCCACTAGAAGTCCGACGGCAGTCTCTTGAGAAATTTAGAGTAATTAATTTTAATGTTTTAGCAGTTTAAGACTCCGCGTAGTGATACATTCAAATTTGGGTAAAATCCCTAAGTGTTCTAGAACATTTTACGCGCGTGCACAACAATCCGCGACAATCTACTTTACAAAAACTTAATTTCAGGGCAAATGCTTAAACGTTTGATGAAAACCCATATATGTATGAAATCGTCTTGATTAGGGCTATCTGCTAATGTAAAATTTAAATTGATATCTCTTTTAATAAAAAAAGCTTATTATTTTCTCTTAATTAAAATCACTAATTAAACTTTGCCAAATTATTTCATTTTATTACCAAAATATCAGGGATAGTGCTGACTACAGCTGGTGATAAAAGATCAGTTGTAGCTTTACTGGATTTAAAGATATTGCGAATCTTAGAATTCCACTATTCTGATCGCGTGCTTCAAAACTTGAACAAACGGGAATAACTCTTGAACTAAACGTTTCCCGATATGATAATTACACATTAAAATGATTATTATGACGAATTACAACTGTGAGCAAGATTACGGGGAAATTCGTTAAAGTTGAAAACTATACTTCACAAAATTTCTAAGTCCCGCCTAAGCAAAACTAGAATTTGCCAAAATTCCAAGATCCTTACATGCCCCCTGAAGATTGAAGTTATTTTCTAAAGAAAACTAACTGAACATCTTGAAAATAGAAAAGAAAAATTTAAAATCCCCAAATGAAATTAATTATCGCATGTCGGTTCGGTTCTCTCTCCACCATTCATACTCAAAAAAGCAAAAATTATTATTTATTACAATATCAAAAACTTTAACCTTTTTCACTCAATTACTACAAAAGGTTTAAAAACTCATTCATTCTCAAAATATCAATATTAATGCAAAAATTATTAAATGTTGTACAAATTATGATCAAAATGCAAGAATGTGAAATATCAGATTATCACAAAATTATAAACATGTGTAACACAAATAATCACCAAATTGTCAAAATATCAGACAAATTATCAAAACACGAAACAAAGTGTTATAAATACAAATTACAAAAATTACATTGAAAAGAAAAATATTAACATAATGACATCATGTTTTGTTTTCAGAAAAGTAGGAAGCAATGTGTACTATTTTAAACATAGAAATAAGAATTTATAGTGTTTTACAAATAATTGCATTATGAAATTCCATGTAGGAAAGTCTTTCGTTTTCTAAACGTCTCTGTTTCAACATTGTTTTGATTTTGTTTGGGCCTTAAATTACCACTTTCCCTTTAAACACTGATCACAGAACTCCCTAATAATGGGTGAAAACCCAAGTCCTGTAACGGGAGCTGACTGTAAGGCTCGCAAATTATACAAAGCAAAAGCCTTATAGGCTAGATCTGCCGAGAAATGTCCATTTTCCCCGGTTCCTGTCGCAGCAGGAGTGGCCTAGGGGAACTCGGTCAGCTAGCTGGTCTGTGAACATACAAATCAGAAAAAACAATGGGAATTAGTGGTGGCCAAACTGTTCTTAAACTCTAACATGTACATAAGAGAAAAATTAAATGAAAATACAAAAGTAAATGTACAAGTAGGTTAGTAAATACAATAATGTTCCCACAAGTTGTTGGGAAATGAAATAGTAAATAATGATCTTTCCTTAGCAAAGGAAGAATAGTTACAAAGTAAGTAAGATTCAATAAAAATATTATTCACATAATGCATTAAGATTCAAGTTATAAAAGTGAAAAAATATTCTTATATGCGTAAAAATATCAAAGTAAAGAAACACAAATTGCACTTGGTTCTTGCCAAGTTAATGGACACTTAAGTATAACTGAGTTATTACAATAATAATTACAAAGTATTGTATTTACAAAATATTGTCCCCAAAATAAAACGAAACATCCTAAAAATGTGTAGGGGAAAAATTATAAAGGAAACATAGTTTCCATTCAGCAGTACACTGCTGTGTAAAGTGAGAGTACAAAAGTGATGTATGTTTGAAACGTAGTTTCACTTCATCAGTATACTGATGACAAAATTTTACAAAATATCTCTCTTTAAGTTATCACAACTCCAGTTGTGTTGACCAGTACACTGGTGCAAAAATGTTAAATACATTGGTATATTATCTTCTTGTTAAGAAAAATAAGTAGGTCCTAGTAGTGTACTCATAATGGGATCTCTGTCCCCTGGACCAAATATCTCATAATAATGTTACAAGAGAAAAAAATATAGATTCATATCCGTTATATTTATCAAAGTCAATTTAAGTGGTATAGTTTATTGTTTATAATAAACATTGCTCTCATAAATCTACTTGCTTAAGGCCACTATGAAGTGCCTAAGGTGCGACAAAGCACAAAAATCCTCAACCTAAGTTGGGTAAAAGACAATGTATAAAGCAAATTACGTAATGAAGTTAAAAGTTTCAAAGAATTTTAATATTATAAATGTTGAAAGTATGTGTTATTTTCATCACATTACAAAACACATCTTAATTTCTTCAGTGTAAGAAACAATAGGTATCACTGACCCCAAAACTCTCTAAGGTACATAATATAAACACTTAAGATAATGCAAAACTCCAATTCGAACGTCAATTCAATCTTTAACAACAAAAGATGAAAACTTATATCAGTTTGACGTTACATCTCTAAGAATCCATTACATGTTACAAAATTAGTCATATCTGCGCATATCGCAATAGTATGTTGATGGAAATGTTTTCTATGTTATATATTTTATGTTAATAATGTAACTACATCAGTGACGCCTTTGAGAAAAATATAAGGTCAACCCAACTCTTGTGGTGAAGCCTATTTTATATATATGTGAGTGTCATGCCCATATTGTGAGGAAGTTTATTTGTGTAGGGTCATGCACTAAGTATTGGTCGCCCTGTGTGTTACTTGAATGTAATGTACATTTAAATTATGGTCATCCTCTCTGTGGAGTGATGCCTAAAGGGTGGTAATGCTAATATTGATTATGGGATACTCAGGTGACTCTCTTTTCCTGGCCCTATTAATTATGGGATTCGCAGGCAAGTCTCTGCTTCCTGGCCCTAATATAATAATATATAATGGGATTCGCAGGTGAGTCTCTATTTCCTGGTCCTATTAATAATTATAATAATGATATTGCATTCCCCTGATGGTACTATCTTCTCTTCCAGCCTCCCCCATAAACATAGAAAACAAATCACACCCTCACACATACTTAATAGGAGCATTTCTTCCTCTTCTTGCACATAACTTCCGCTCTTTGACATTCCATCTCTACTTCAATCAGTTCCATCCCTGATGCCTTAGAAATCCTATCTGATTCAAATTGTTGTCTGATTTCCCAAGGTGGTGTAAATTATTATGATACCGTACACAATAGAAAAGTGAAGTGGTAGCAACACTTCATGCTCCCTTACATCATCCAAAATCAAAATCTGCTGTGCAACAGCTTCAAAATAAACAAATACGTAAAAATCCCAAAATAAATAGAAAAATATTAAAATTGACAGGAATTGTCTTATATATCCTCAAAAGGTAGGATAATTGTGATGGCACCTTGTGAGGTATACTAATTTTTAGTTTAAGTACATTCCCTTCTTTCTGCAAAAAGACTTTGTCTTCTGTTTGGTGGTAAGGTGTTCAACTGACAGTTCATTTTGGTCCCCCTCCCAAAACAATCATAAGTCAAACTGGTCTTACTTTTATTTAGTGGTGAGGGGTGGAGTAGACATTTCATTTTAGTCCCCCTCCCAAGAACATTGATAACTAGAAGTCAAAATAGGTTTCATTTTGGCAGTCTTTTGAGCTGGTACAGCATAGGCAAGTGAGTTTTGTGAAAAGAAACCCTGTTTTCTTTTAACCATACAGAATGCAAAGGGTTTCCTGAAATTATCAGGATAAAATTTAATGAAGTACTCACTGCCTGAAAATCTCTTACATTCTGAAAAAGAATAAAATTGAAAAATAGTTGATTAAGACCCACATTGTTCCCAATTAGGAATAGTAATTTGTGGCAAATCAGTATGAATGTTTTCAGGAAACATTTTCTGAAATAATTGCTGTTTCAGCTTATCCACAAATGTAGGCTTGTAATCGCCTTACTAGCTGTGTGGGTTTAGAAATATTAGGCTCATATGAGCAAACAGCCTGTGTTGTGGGGATCAGCTGATGTATATTATGAATCTGTGCTTCCATTTGAACAGTAGCGACATCCATGAAACATAAAGTTACTGTTGAATGTTCATTATCATTAATCACTTGTGCAGGCTCAGCCCTTGCAGGCAGAACATCAGTTTCAATATTGACAAGCTCAGATACAATATTATTATATACAACAGGTGGGTCAATGGCCCTGTGAAAGATCAGCTGAGGGCTGTACCTGAATTCAGTTTTGGAAAAATTAGTTGTTTCTACTGCAATAGAATCTAAATGGTCAGTAGGTGGTAATGGATCAGCTGATGCATTAATGCTAGGTTCAGTCACCTCTGTGGGTGCAGAATAAGTTTCAGAGTTCTCAACATACTTTTTGTCTAATTTATCATTAAGAGTATGAAATTTTTCTTTAAGCTGATCAAGTTTACTATTGCATTCATCATTGTGTTTATCAAATTTATTAATAAGTTGTTGAAAGCATTGCTTTCGTTCATCAAAAAGTTGGTCTAACTTGTTCTCAATATGTTGGAAGAGTGGAACCATCCACTGAAATTCTGGTGGTACGTTCTGTACATTACCAATAGTGGTTTCAGGTGGTGATTGGTGTGCTATACTGGTAGGCAGTGTTGCAACGTATGAATCCATATTAATGCAATAATGGAAAAACAATTTGGAATGTGAGGTATAAATGCTCGAAAAAAAAAGGTATGAAAGAGCATACAACAAATTAGTCTCCACACGAGCACAGCCAAATCCCCATTCCAAAATGCACAAAACCCAATACTTAATTCTAACCTGAAATACGCACATTAATCAAAAAACAAAAAAAACATATAAATATGATGATGATCCTTCCGGAAAGGCATTGGTTATCACAACAAAGCAAAGATGAACACTGTATCAGACAGCCAATACTTGAAATTTTTTTATCAAAAACTGATTTTGCACTGAATTGTAACCCGATGTAAAATATGGCACATCTACAAGAAAGAAAATTCGTTGCACACAAAGTAACAAAAATAGAGTTCAAAAGTTACGTTCGCGCGGAACAAATAAAAGACCATTTACTGTAATAGTCTGCCTCAGTAAGTATGAAATGATTGCAACGCAATAATATAGTGGACTGTATGCAATGCTGTTGGCATATGTGGAGGCAATATAATAAAAAAATTCACTTGAAGGTCTCGAAGAAATGTTGGAAAAAAGTTTTTACTTAACTTGGTTGGAAACTGCGTGATGAGCTGCCGCATGTTGGTCTGCCGTTGTCGGAGCCGCGGGAAACAGTTGTCGGTGTGGTAAGTGTCCCCCGGGCATGTCTCGTTGATCCGCTATGGGGGCCGGACGGAATGTTGTGAAGTAGTTGATGCCCCCCGCGATGTACCATGGTGAAGCGACGCTCATCTGGTATCGGGAGCTGCATCAGGCCTCAGTGAGCGGTCGGTGGTCGTCGTCGTTGAAGTCATGATGAAGTAGTTGCACCTCGTGTCGGTTTATTCCCCGAAGTTCACACGTAATATGTAGATCGGTCAATTTTCTCCTCCACCGTTTGAAATGAATCAAACGCGAGCCTTACAGTCCCATGTAAGGAACATAGATGTGCGCCGAAATGTACGGGACGGACACAAGATTTGTTGAACCTCCAAATTGGAGGAAAGGTTTCACTGTTCTATTATTAAAACCGAAAAAAAAGTTCACTGGTAGAAAAATTTAAAGTTTATGACACGAAGTCACTAGTTCATTAGTAAATTTAAAAGTTCATACTGAGAATTAGAGTTGTTATATAACCCGACACGAAAGTTTCATCATTCTCGAACTAGCCAGCATGGCGAGCTACAACCAACCGAGACGAACTAACATAATGCTAGACAGGAACAGACGACCGGCAGGAAACAGACAGACTGGAACAGACCAGCAAAAGACCCCCGGCAAGCACAGACCGGCTCTTTTTATCGAAACCACGAGAACCAGTGACGTCAGCAACTGTATCACATCTTTTTCCTCCGCGTAGCTCAAAGAGTACGAAATTTATCTGACGATCCCGATTATTAAAAAATGTTTAAACTTCAACAGTATCCGGACTTATCCACTAGAAGTCCGACGGCAGTCTCTTGAGAAATTTAGAGTAATTAATTTTAATGTTTTAGCAGTTTAAGACTCCGCGTAGTGATACATTCAAATTTGGGTAAAATCCCTAAGTGTTCTAGAACATTTTACGCGCGTGCACAACAATCCGCGACAATCTACTTTACAAAAACTTAATTTCAGGGCAAATGCTTAAACGTTTGATGAAAACCCATATATGTATGAAATCGTCTTGATAGGGCTATCTGCTAATGTAAAATTTAAATTGATATCTCTTTTAATAAAAAAGCTTATTATTTTCTCTTAATTAAAATCACTAATTAAACTTTGCCAAATTATTTCATTTTATTACCAAAATATCAGGGATAGTGCTGACTACAGCTGGTGATAAAAGATCAGTTGTAGCTTTACTGGATTTAAAGATATTGCGAATCTTAGAATTCCACTATTCTGATCGCGTGTTCAAAACTTGAACAAACGGGAATAACTCTTGAACTAAACGTTTCCCGATATGATAATTACACATTAAAATGATTATTATGACGAATTACAACTGTGAGCAAGATTACGGGGAAATTCGTTAAAGTTGAAAACTATACTTCACAAAATTTCTAAGTCCCGCCTAAGCAAAACTAGAATTTGCCAAAATTCCAAGATCCTTACATGCCCCCTGAAGATTGAAGTTATTTTCTAAAGAAAACTAACTGAACATCTTGAAAATAGAAAAGAAAAATTTTAAAAATCCCCAAATGAAATTAATTATCGCATGTCGGTTCGGTTCTCTCTCCACCATTCATACTCAAAAAGCAAAAATTATTATTTATTACAATATCAAAAACTTTAACCTTTTTCACTCAATTACTACAAAAGGTTTAAAAACTCATTCATTCTCAAAATATCAATATTAATGCAAAAATTATTAAATGTTGTACAAATTATGATCAAAATGCAAGAATGTGAAATATCAGATTATCACAAAATTATAAACATGTGTAACACAAATAATCACCAAATTTCAAAATATCAGACAAATTATCAAAACACGAAACAAAGTGTTATAAATACAAATTACAAAATTACATTGAAAAGAAAAATATTAACATAATGACATCATGTTTTGTTTTCAGAAAAGTAGGAAGCAATGTGTACTATTTTAAACATAGAAATAAGAATTTATAGTGTTTTACAAATAATTGCATTATGAAATTCCATGTAGGAAAGTCTTTCGTTTTCTAAACGTCTCTGTTTCAACATTGTTTTGATTTTGTTTGGGCCTTAAATTACCACTTTCCCTTTAAACACTGATCACAGAACTCCCTAAAATGGGTGAAAACCCAAGTCCTGTAACGGGAGCTGACTGTAAGGCTCGCAAATTATACAAAGCAAAAGCCTTATGGCTAGATCTGCCGAGAAAAGTCCATTTTCCCCGGTTCCTGTCGCAGCAGGAGTGGCCTGGGGAACTCGGTCAGCTAGCTGGTCTGTGAACATACAAATTAGAAAAAACAATGGGAATTAGTGGTGGCCAAACTGTTCTTAAACTCTAACATGTACATAAGACAAAAATTAAATGAAAATACAAAAGTAAATGTACAAGTAGGTTAGTAAATACAATAATGTTCCCACAAGTTGTTGGGAAATGAAATAGTAAATTATGATCTTTCTTAGCAAAGGAAAGAAAAATAGTTACAAACAGTAAGTAAGATTCAATAAAAATATTATTCACATAATGCATTAAGATTCAAGTTATAAAAGTGAAAAAATGATTCTTATATGCGTAAAAAATATCAAAGTAAAGAAACACAAATTGCACTTGGTACTTGCCAAGTTAATGGACACTTAAGTATAACTGAGTTATTACAATAATAATAATTACAAAGTATTGTATTTACAAAATATTGTCCCCAAAATAAAACGAAACATCCTAAAAATGTGTAGGGGAAAAATTATAAGGAAACATAGTTTCCATTCAGCAGTACACTGCTGTGTAAAGTGAGAGTACAAAAGTGATGTATGTTTGAAACGTAGTTTCACTTCATCAGTATACTGATGACAAAATTTTACAAAATATCTCTCTTAAGTTATCACAACTCCAGTTGTGTTGACCAGTACACTGGTGCAAAAATGTTAAATAGCATTGGTATATTATCTTCTTGTTAAGAAAAATAAGTAGGTCCTAGTAGTGTACTCATAATGGGATCTCTGTCCCCTGGACCAAATATCTCATAATAATGTTGCAAGAGAAAAAGTGATAGATTCATATCCGTTATATTCTATCAAGTCAATTTAAGTGGTATAGTTTTATTGTTTATAATAAACATTGCTCTCATAAATCTACTTGCTTAAGGCCACTATGAAGTGCCTAAGGTGCGACAAAGCACAAAAAATCCTCAACCTAAGTTGGGTAAACAAGACAATGTATAAAGCAAATTACGTAATGAAGTTAAAAGTTTCAAAGAATTTTAATATTATAAATGTTGAAAGTATGTGTTATTTTCATCACATTACAAAACACATCTTAATTTCTTCAGTGTAAGAAACAATAGGTATCACTGACCTCAAAACTCTCTAAGGTACATAAAATAAACACTTAAGATAATGCAAAACTCCAATCCGAACGTCAATTCAATCTTTAACAATCAAAAGATGAAAACTTATATCAGCTTTGACGTCACATCTCTAAGAATCCATTACATGTTACAAAATTAGTCATATCTGCGCATATCGCAATAGTATGTTGATGGAAATGTTATCTATGTTATATATTTTATGTTAATAATGTAACTACACCAGTGACGCCTTTGAGAAAAATATAAGGTCAACCCAACTCTTGTGGTGAAGCCTATTTTATATATATGTGAGTGTCATGCCCATATTGTGGAGGAAGTTTATTTGTGTAGGGTCATGCACTAAGTATTGGTCGCCCTGTGTGTTACTTGAATGTACTGTACATTTAAATTATGGTCATCCTCTCTGTGGAGTGATGCCTAAAGGGTGGTAATGCTAATATTGATTATGGGATACTCAGGTGACTCTCTTTTTCCTGGCCCTATTAATTATGGGATTCGCAGGCAAGTCTCTGCTTCCTGGCCCTAATAATAATAATAATAATAATGGGATTCGCAGGTGAGTCTCTATTTCCTGGTCCTATTAATAAATTATAATAATGATATTGCATTCCCCCTGAATGGTACTATCTTCTCTTCCAGCCTCCCCCATAAACATAGAAAAACAAATCAC
This sequence comes from Vandiemenella viatica, assembly GCA_031002005.1. Lineage (NCBI taxonomy): Eukaryota > Metazoa > Arthropoda > Insecta > Orthoptera > Morabidae > Vandiemenella > Vandiemenella viatica. The sequence continues at coordinate 140,981,847 of JARYHS010013631.1, read as the reverse complement.
ACCCTCACACATACTTTAATAGGAGCATTTACTTCCTCTTCTGTGCACATAACTTCCGCTCTTTGACATTCCATCTCTACTTCAATCAGTTCCATCCCTGATGCCTTAGAAATCCTATCTGATTCAAATTGTTGTCTGATTTCCCAAGGTAGATGGTAAATTATTATGATACCGTACACAATAGAAAAGTGAAGTGGTAGCAACACTTCATGCTCCCTTACATCATCCAAAATCAAAATCTGCTGTGCAACAGCTTCAAATAAACAAATACTAAAAATCCCAAAATAAAATAGAAAAATATTAAAATTGACAGGAATTGTCTTATATATCCTCAAAAGGTAGGATAATTGTGATGGCACCTTGTGAGGTATACTAATTTTTAGTTTAAGTACATTCCTTCTTTCTGCAAAAAGACTTTGTCTTCTGTTTGGTGGTAAGGTGTTCAACTGACATTTCATTTTGGTCCCCCTCCCAAAACAATCATAAGTCAAACTGGTCTTACTTTTATTTAGTGGTGAGGGGTGGAGTAGACATTTCATTTTAGTCCCCCTCCCAAAACATTGATAACTAGAAGTCAAAATAGGTTTCATTTTGGCAGTCTTTTTGAGCTGGTACAGCATAGGCAAGTGAGTTTGTGAAAAAGAAACCCTGTTTTCTTTTACCATACAGAATGCAAAGGGTTTCCTGAAATTATCAGGATAAAATTTAATGAAGTACTCACTGCCTGAAAAATCTCTTACATTCTGAAAAAGAATAAAATTGAAAAATAGTTGATTAAGACCACATTGTTCCCAATTAGGAATAGTAATTTGTGGCAAATCAGTATGAATGTTTTCAGGAAACATTTTCTGAAATAATTGCTGTTTCAGCTTATCCACAAATGTAGGCTTGTATCGCCTTACTAGCTGTGTGGGTTTAGAAATATTAGGCTCATATGAGCAAACAGCCTGTGTTGTGGGATCAGCTGATTGTATATTATGAATCTGTGCTTCCATTTGAACAGTAGCGACATCCATGAAACATAAAGTTACTGTTGAATGTTCATTATCATTAATCACTTGTGCAGGCTCAGCCCTTGCAGGCAGAACATCAGTTTCAATATTGACAAGCTCAGATACAATATTATTATATACAACAGGTGGGTCAATGGCCTGTGAAAGATCAGCTGAGGGCTGTACCTGAATTTCAGTTTTGGAAAAATTAGTTGTTTCTACTGCAATAGAATCTAAATGGTCAGTAGGTGGTAATGGATCAGCTGATGCATTAATGCTAGGTTCAGTCACCTCTGTGGGTGCAGAATAAGTTTCAGAGTTCTCAACATACTTTTTGTCTAATTTATCATTAAGAGTATGAAATTTTTCTTTAAGCTGATCAAGTTTACTATTGCATTCATCATTGTGTTTATCAAATTTATTAATAAGTTGTTGAAAGCATTGCTTTCGTTCATCAAAAAGTTGGTCTAACTTGTTCTCAATATGTTGGAAGAGTGGAACCATCCACTGAAATTCTGGTGGTACGTTCTGTACATTACCAATAGTGGTTTCAGGTGGTGATTGGTGTGCTATACTGGTAGGCAGTGTTGCAACGTATGAATCCATATTAATGCAATAATGGAAAAACAATTTGGAATGTGAGGTATAAATGCTCGAAAAAAAAAAGGTATGAAAGAGCATACAACAAATTAGTCTCCACACGAGCACAGCAAATCCCCATTCCAAAATGCACAAAACCCAATACTTAATTCTAACCTGAAATACGCACATTAATCAAAAAACAAAAAAAACATATAAATATGATCCTTCCGGAAAGGCATTGGTTATCACAACAAAGCAAAGATGAACACTGTATCAGACAGCCAATACTTGAAATTTTTTTATCAAAAACTGATTTTGCACTGAATTGTAACCCGATGTAAAATATGGCACATCTACAAGAAAGAAATTCGTTGCACACAAAGTAAACAAAAATAGAGTTCAAAAGTTACGTTCGCGCGGAACAAATAAAAGACCATTTACTGTAATAGTCTGCCTCAGTAAGTATGAAATGATTGCAACGCAATAATATAGTGGACTGTATGCAATGCTGTTGCATATGTGGAGGCAATATAATAAAAAAATTCACTTGAAGGTCTCGAAGAAATGTTGGAAAAAGTTTTTACTTAACTTGGTTGGAAACTGCGTGATGAGCTGCCGCATGTTGGTCTGCCGTTGTCGGAGCCGCGGGAAACAGTTGTCGGTGTGGTAGTCCCCCGGGCATGTCTCGTTGATCCGCTATGGGGCCGGACGGAATGTTGTGAAGTAGTGATGCCCCCCGCGATGTACCATGGTGAAGCGACGCTCATCTGGTATCGGGAGCTGCATCAGGCCTCAGTGAGCGGTCGGTGTCGTCGTCGTTGAAGTCATGATGAAGTAGTTGCACTCGTGTCGGTTATTCCCCGAAGTTCACACGTAATATGTAGATCGGCAATTTTCTCCTCCACCGTTTGAAATGAATCAAACGCGAGCCTTACAGTCCCATGTAAGGACATAGATGTGCGCCGAAATGTACGGACGACACAAGATTTGTTGAACCTCCAAATTGGAGGAAAGGTTTCACTGTTCTATTATGAAAACCGAAAAAAAAGTTCACTGGTGGAAAAATTTAAAGTTTATGACACGAAGTCACTAGTTCATTAGTAAATTTAAAAGTTCATACTGAGAATTAGAGTTGTTATATAACCCGACACGAAAGTTTCATCATTCTCGAACTAGCCAGCATGGCGAGCTACAACCAACCGAGACGAACTAACATAATGCTAGACAGGAACAGACGACCGGCAGGAACAGACAGACTGGAACAGACCAGCAAAAGACCCCCGGCAAGCACAGACCGGCTCTTTTATCGAAACCACGAGAACCAGTGACGTCAGCAACTGTATCACATCTTTTTCCTCCGCGTAGCTCAAAGAGTACGAAATTTATCTGACGATCCCGATTATTAAAAAATGTTTAAACTTCAACAGTATCCGGACTTATCCACTAGAAGTCCGACGGCAGTCTCTTGAGAAATTTAGAGTAATTAATTTTAATGTTTTAGCAGTTTAAGACTCCGCGTAGTGATACATTCAAATTTGGGTAAAATCCCTAAGTGTTCTAGAACATTTTACGCGCGTGCACAACAATCCGCGACAATCTACTTTACAAAAACTTAATTTCAGGGCAAATGCTTAAACGTTTGATGAAAACCCATATATGTATGAAATCGTCTTGATTAGGGCTATCTGCTAATGTAAAATTTAAATTGATATCTCTTTTAATAAAAAAGCTTATTATTTTCTCTTAATTAAAATCACTAATTAAACTTTGCCAAATTATTTCATTTTATTACCAAAATATCAGGGATAGTGCTGACTACAGCTGGTGATAAAAGATCAGTTGTAGCTTTACTGGATTTAAAGATATTGCGAATCTTAGAATTCCACTATTCTGATCGCGTGCTTCAAAACTTGAACAAACGGGAATAACTCTTGAACTAAACGTTTCCCGATATGATAATTACACATTAAAATGATTATTATGACGAATTACAACTGTGAGCAAGATTACGGGGAAATTCGTTAAAGTTGAAAACTATACTTCACAAAATTTCTAAGTCCCGCCTAAGCAAAACTAGAATTTGCCAAAATTCCAAGATCCTTACAAGATGGGTGAAGAGAATGTTTGGAATGTATAAGGCATATGTTGATGATGGGGCTTGGAGGAATATTGGTCAAAGAATTAGAAATAGTGCATGGAAGGGAAAAGATGAACATGATCACGAGCTGGCACATGATTCATGTATAAGGGAGTGAAGAAATTTTCTTTTGTGGGTAAGGTGTCAGAGGTTAGAACTAATTACCAAGTGAGGTGATGAATAATTTACCAAAAACGCTGAGGGAATTTAAAATTAAAATTCGTAAATCGCAAAAGTAGATGGGGAAGAAATTTAACATTCAAATTATATAAGATAATTAAAATTAAACTAAAAAAGGCTAATTAGATGACTAAGGGAATTGCCACCGGAGCATGTGCTCCATCGCAATTAAATTAAATTAAATTAAAAATTAAATTAAATTATGTTTCATTGTAACGGTAGCAGGACTTTGTGGACACTCCGCATATTTTCTTCGTTTCGGTGGTAGATCACGATGCAGTGAATTTGTCCTTACAAGTGCTTTAGAAATTATAATATTTAAGCAGAAATATTAAAGTGGGTTGGCGATAAGTTGTAATGCGGCCAACCGACATTCCATGGCGCAGCGTAAGACATAGTACTTAGAATTTTCATAAGCGCCATGTTTCTGACTTCAGTACACGATGTTGATAAATGTAATTCCACGTGTATATGTATCTGTTACGCTCACCAAGACCTAAAACGCTCATTGAGCGAGAAAAAAATAACACGACGCGTTGTGGTTTCTAGTTTTGCTTATCAGGATCTAACGCTTTGTGTTGACGACGAAGCGTCCAGGGTGCATTTAATATACATGATTCTTCTTACTCGTCGCGTTACAAGGCACTTAAAAATATTTAGAAAAATATAAAAAAGTAAAAAAAGTGAGTGGTCGTGTGGAAAATGCTACCTGAACCAGAAGCAAATTTCGTGTAAATTTTTGGATTAGCCACCAGGCTTTCTGGCTGTTTTTTGTACTTGCAAATAACGTGTTGTTACCGTTTTGAAGAAACCAGAACCCGTTGTGGTTGGGTATTTTTCGCTCAGTGACCGTTTTCAGTCTTTGAGCGTAACGTATCTACTACGATGCCTGATCCGTAATTACAAATGACATTCTGCGGGGCACCATCAACTGCGAGGATTGAGATGTTTAAAATTTTAATTCAAGTTGGTTTTATGATAGCCACATTTCCATCGTCATTACTTTAGCTTCGTGTAATTCTGTATTATCAATGTATGATTATTGTGCTATTGGCAGGGGGGCTGGAAATCGGACAGACTATATTAGAAACTTTTGTGTAGCGGTTCTTGAAACGATCGCACCACCGGCACCGATTAAAATAATTCGTCAAGATCAATATAGACTCGCGCACTGATGGTTTCGTACACGCATTGAGTATTAAATTGAATTCAATTAAAGAAATGTATACAAAAAATAACAAGTGAATTTTAAATTGGGTCCATTATATTCTTTAGGAATTGTCTTTCAAATGTTATTCAAAAATTAAACGCGAATTTTAAAAACTAACATTAGTTGTAAAAAAACTGTCTTACAAAATTTTTGAAAACTTTCAGTAAAAGTATTTTGACAGCATCTATATATCTTCTATATATTAATACGCTAAGCAAAAACTTCGGATCCCCTTTTAAGAATACTGCGCAAACGGAGGAGTGTGAGATTTGGCACAGTTAAAGTTTATATGGAGAAGAAGTGCAGGAAGCTAACATGTATACATAATATGTGTTACAAACAAACTAAAATAAAACATTCGTTGTTTAAATTCAAATATTTTTTTTTAGTGGCAACGATTATGCTAATGTCTGTGATCTTTGGTCAACAGTAAAGAAAAAAATATAATAGCCTAAGCATAGTTAATACATACAAATAATGTTCTCGGGTGACTAGCCGAGTTATAGAGGTGTTATCGTAATCACACGATATTTCGGCGCACTGAATCATCGACGCCATCTTCACCGGAAGATGGCGTCGATGATTCAGTGCGCCGAAATATCGTGTGATTACGATAACACCTCTATAACTCGGCTAGTCACCCGAGAACATTATTTGTATTCTCAACGCCGAGAAAGATTACGTAATTATATAGTTAATACATGTTAAAAATACATTTTTAAATAAAAATTAAATTCGTGAACGTGTGTGTGCGTGAAATCGGATCGGAGCCAACTATCTGACGTGTATTCCCAGCATTGAGATACTCTGTGGTCTTTGGTGAAACAAAACTCGCATAAAGTAGAATCTTTGAAGTTATAAAAGGAATGAAGTGGTTCTGCCAGATACTATAAGGTCTTTTTATTATTTAAAAGTTTAAACTTTGGTTAAGGGACTTTTGATTTTTGAATTTCAGTAATTTCATTACGATTTTTTTTTTAATTCAGATTTTTGCACCTCCTTCCATTATCTCTTGATATAAACCTTGACAAGTCGGAGAGAGAGAGGGACAAGAAAGAAAGAGTACCTATTTGCGTAAAATTCAAAATGATAATTTACCAAATTTAAATAGTGAACACACAAAATGATGAAATTATTTTGATGGATACATTTAAATGCGCACTAAATGTCAGTCCAAGAAATTTTGATAGTTTCGAATTTACAATTCAGGTTTTGAAATGCAAAACATTTAGAATCAGAAGTTACTTCAGGGGGAAGGAATGCATTTACTTCATGTTATCATATTGCTAAAGCAGTTTAATGGACCTTGAGTCAAGATGAATATTTTAAATCATTGTATGATGAACTAAATTCAAATAGACAATCGGTAAATAGAAAGTAAAAATTAATTAAAATAATGATCATTTATCTTTCAGGAAAGAAACTAAATAATGAATTACGGTCGTATTTCGACCCCTGGGCGATCTCTAGTATGTATAAAACCATGAAAACGGTCAATAGTTTCAAATACATGGGAAGTGTTGAAGGAACGAATGAGGAGATAAATGGAAGAGGAAGGCAGCAGGAGAAGCATTTTTAAGATGTATCAGAAGCGTGAAGTGTGATGTGGAACAAGGAAGTGGCATAGAGAAGTAAGGAAGCAATTTATCGCAAATAATATGTTCCAATTCTCACCTGGGTATTGAAGAAGAAGAATATCAGCAATTACCAAGCGAGTTAAATTTAAATTTCCTTTAAAACTAGGTGTTACATAAATGGACAAGGTAAGCAAACGAAACGATTTTAGAGACACCGTAAAAGAAGAAGCCTTGCAGTAAATGGTAGAAGACCAAGTCTTAGATGCTATGGGCATGTTAAGAAATTGGATAAGCAGGCAGAAAATACCGAGGAACGAAGAAGATGAAAGGGATACGACCCAGAGGAAGACTTAGGGATAGATGTTTCAGAGGAGTGGGAGAGTGTGTGCCGAACAGAGAATAGAACTGGATAAATGTGGTGACAAATAGTTGGTGGAAAGAAAGGAGAAAATAGAGAGGTTTGTGCACAAACCAGACCAGTAACTGGAAATTGCTGATGATGATTTATAACCGAATTCATGAAATTTTCTATCTAATGAAAATTGTCTGCCGAACTTAAGATCTGTTAAAATGACTCGGATAGAGTATTTCTGAATGCCAAAATTTCCAGAAAGATAGCTATAGCTTTCCTGTAATCTTTAGAAGATAGGTAACACTACAGATTTTGAAAGAATGAATTAGATATTTCAGAATTACAGAAGGAAAATAGTTGTTAACAGATGCTTCTTTCATTTACAAATATGGTACTAACATGTTGAAATCTATGACTAATTATGTATATTTCCGCGTACATAGGTGCCAAAAAAAATATAACCACAGTAGAAAATAACGAATTTTGGATATATCACGGTAGGGCAGTGATACCGATGAAGAAAATGCAGTAACCAGTTCAAATACTAATAAAACCCATCGCTGTTGTAACCGCAGGTGTGTCGTAATCTCACCAGAAAATGAAATAAATATTTTTTATATATATAAATCTCTACTGCCCAACGATTCAAAACCGCTGCTAAATAATTTACGAAGGGAAAAAGATCGTAGATGGTGATATTTTATTCAAAGAATTTTAGGTTAAAAAAATGAAACGAGTAAGTAGATGTGTAGAAAAAATGGTAGCCGTGTACATCACGATACACTGGAACTTCTCACATGCTACTGAATTAATTAAGACGGCAGTATGTATCCAATTGACTTAAAAATAAATTAGTAATCGCTAAATCGTATGTTATACCGCGTAAATTTAGTTTCAATCCTGGTATAGACAGCATGACATACACTAAATATGGAGCTACTCCAGTAACATGACGCTCATAAGAGTGGTTTGGGTTATTTATAAAATTAAATTCAACGAGCCTTATGCTGTAACAAAACGTGTCAGCTGTCATTCTGGTCCAGGCTGCATTTCAACCTAACCACCACTAATATTGCCATCCGAAAATCATAGCTTCTATGAGAAATGCATTATTACATTCACTGCAGCGATCAAAACTTGATCCGAGGAATTGCCACTGGGGCTTATGCTCCATTGCAATTGTATTTGCGCCCAGTAAGATGTTTTAAAATACAATTATATCCAGTAATTCGCTAAAGACTAATCGATTCTTTCGTTCGTTCAATGCTGTGCAATACACAGAGAGTTAAGATAAATGTCACTGAAGCGATTGTGATTGAATCAACATAAACTTTTCTTAAAACTAACTTGGTTCACAACTCGAAGGATGGTTGGATCCTCCCGAAGGAGGCATAACTAAGCCATAGTGTCAAACGTAGGACGCCCATTTCTTTTCCTCTGGGATATACAGTTTAACGGAACGACCTGTGGCAGCTCATATAATCAAACAAACACAACTCTTAAAAATCTTCAGACTTTTGAAAGCAATCGCCTTAACCACTGAACTACCAAACCGATAAAACTTTTTCTTAAAGGCGACATACTAATCTAATCACAACCCCTATAAAAGCCAACAATCGGATATAATAAAAATTTAGTTTGATACGATGGGGATTCTATCATTACCGTGGCGCCACAATATGATGATTGATTCTTATAGAACTCGACAAAACAAATCGAAAATAAAGAATAAACTTTTTTGATATCTCGCTTAGTTCTCGAGATATAGTATCTCAAAAGTGATGAGGTTAGGGTGAGATCCGGCCTGAACCAAAAAAAAAAAATTTTCACCAAAAACACCATATCTACATGGTGGAAATGCACTGTAGGTGTTTTATTTTCTTCCTAGTGATTGTTGTTAGGTTGAAATACGGCCTGGACCAGAAGAAAAAACATCAAAAGCAGAAGGAACTATACCTGTGGCTGATTTTTAACATGCTGTATCTCGAAAACCAAGCGAGATATCAAAAAATTTTATTCTTTATTTTCGATTTATTTCGTCGAGTTCTGCAAGAATTCATCATCAGATTTTGGCGCCACGGTAATGATAGAACTGCCGATACGATTCCTCAACCAACAGGTTACTCGCAGAAATTGCACAAAATTAGGATTAAATATATGTTCTCAAATTGATGTAATACTTTTTATGGGGATTCTACAATAACCGTGGCGCCGTAATTTGATGATAAATTCATATAACCCGAAGAGACAAATCGTATGTGGAGGGTAACATTTTTTAATATCTCGCTTAGTTCTCGAGATATACTGTCTCAAAAGTGAGATGGTTAGGTCGAAATGCGGCCTGAACCATAAAAACATTTTTCGCCTAAGCCAAATTCGATGATAGATTCTCAGTGAGACAAAACGATAGTAAAGAATGAAAATTTTGATATCTCGCTTACTTCTCGAGATATTATATCTCCAAATTAAGGTAATCATGTTGAAAAGTGGCCTGGACCAGAAAAATTTCCACAAGGCTCTACACTTTGGAAATGCACCATAGGTATTTTGTAGCATGAAATACGGTCTGGACCAGAAGGAAAACGTCACCAAAAGCACGAGGAATATATATATAACCGATTTTTAACGTTCGATATCCCGAGATCTAAGTGAGATATCAAAAAAATTTATTTGTTTCGTGGAGTTACATAAGAGTTCATCATCACATTGCGGCGCCACGGTTATGACAGTGCTGCCAGTAGCTATTGGCACATTTACAGGCGGCAACATGCATAAGTAGTAATAACGATTGATTTTTATCAAGATTATTACAGCTTGCTACCATTTGTTTCGTGTATGGCGCTCTATCCTCAAGACCCGCGCAGCTTGTTCCTGAATCCTAACCACACATCAGTAGCTATCGAAAATACTCACACTTCTTTCAAGACACCTCCGAAAGTAGCATCCATCCAAGGAATGTAGAACCACTCTTTGTACGACGAGCTGCCACAACACCTAAACTTTATCTGCAGAATATCGATATTTGTCTTCATTGAACCATCCGTAGCATACAAACGCATCGCTTTTATAATTCCGTCTTTAATTTTGTCACCAGCACCAGCTGCGTGCATTATGCATATGACTATAATGATCAGCACAGCTGAAGCAATCATTATCTCAGTGATCGCGAGAAAGAAGACCCATTTTGTGATTTTACTAGTAGCGTTCTGTGGCTTGGCTTTTAGTAACATAAATATCGCAAGTAAGCTGATTGTTAGACAGATGACGCCAATGCTAGCCATCATCAGCGGCAACAGCTCGCCGCCGTTAACCGAGACCATGTCCATATATATTCCCATCGTAGACGACACTTCAGCTGCGATTGCTATCACTAAGGCAGAAAATAATATGGATAGAGAACAGAGGAGCACCAAACAAAACAGTAACACATGAAGCGACTGTTCAGTCATCCGTACTGTTACCATATTGGAGCATAAGACTTCACCGTGTTTTTAAATCTAACACAACGATACTGATAATTAGGTTTCTTTCAGTAAACACAAACTCTGGCAAAGCATGCACTTGGTCAAAATTGGAGGAATATTTATTATGTCTGCTAGCTATTGCCCATAACTTCGTTCACGTGAACTGTTAATGCATACCTCTCTCTTAGACCGATTACGTCAAAGTTAATACTTAAACTTACTTAGCTAGTCTGTTAATAACGTCTTGTATTGCATAAGTGAATTCTGATGTATCGCTGATTTTCTGTTATAAAAAAAAAAAAAAAAATATGTATGTAAATTAGTTTAAGAGTGCAGCTATATTTAATAATATTGATACTGAAATTCAGATTTAATAATAATGTATGTTGTTAAAATACTTAAATATTAATATACGTTGTATATGTATAAACTCTGATATGTTCCAATTCTGTACAGTCTGCATGATGTGAAATTACTAGTTTATTATAATTATCCTGTAAATTTGTTTATCTGTACAATGCTTGACTCATTCGTACCAAGCCAATTACCTATATAAATAGCTGATGGCTGTATAGTGCCATTTGGCGCTTCAGGCCAAATAAAATAAAATAAAATAATAAATAAATAAATCGCAGAGAGACAAAAATACTGACGTTAATTCCTCCGAATAATTTATCATACTAAACTGGCTATCGTTCACCACAGATTTAAATTAATTTATTTACCTTTTACTTATTGCTTTACGCCTTGTCGACGGCTAATGATTTAGAAACGCTCTAATGATCGGCACTATTTAAATTAGGGTATTTGTCAAAACTATTGTGTAACGATCTGACGTGAAGCAGATAGTTAGTTTTTTTATTTTTTATTTATTGGCTTTTGGTTTCCTGACCATACAGCCATCCTATGTATACAATTTTACATTATGTATTTGCAGATACTAATACTAAGCAGAGTTAACATGACGTATACATTACATTATAAATTTTTTTATGTTTTCGTATATTACACTAATACTAAACAGACTTTAATTTACAGTATATCATATACAATTACATGCTTTCCCAATTTCCCTGTCCCATATTAAAATTATAACACGAAAGAACAATATACAATATAATCTCAGAAACATATCTATATTGTAATTCCCATCGTTATAAAAAATTCATATATTATTTTATACGTTCTGACGTCCTCAGTGGGCAGAAGTGTGGTGACCCTGGTTGGGCCCACGTAACCCAGGTCGCGTAGTTTCTTGAGGAGCTTCTCTGTTGCTGCTCTTCTCATCGGGCATCCTAATAACAGATGGTTGGTGTCCTCCACCTCTCCACACTCACAGTAAGGCGTCTCTTGGGCTCCGATGCGGTGTAAGTGTTTCTTAAAGGCTCCATGGTTGGCTTTCAGACGCATAATTATTACATAAAATTTTCTGGTTACCCTCCATTTTTTGTACCAATGTGATTTAGGTATATGCGGGTGGATTTCCCTGTAATGACTTCCTTTGTACTCTGCTGTACGTGCCCACTCGTCTTCCCATCTAGATCTCAGTGCTTCTTTGAATTTCTTCAGGTGGTCCGACGCAGGAATCTTGTGTGGGCGTCTTACTCCGTCCGTGATAGCTTTCTTGGCTAGGTTGTCTGCCATTTCGTTTCCTCGTATACCACAGTGGCCTTTAGTTTGAAATGAAATTGGTTTACAAATGTAGCTGCGAAGAAAAAGAAGAGTCTTAGTATCAAATTTTCTTCAATATTAACAATTACTAGGCTACATATATTTGCCCTAATGACTTGTTTCTTTCGATGTTCACATTTAGCTAAATTAAATGCACATATTATATAGATCGGAAAGAGTATTCTTTTGCCAGATTGTAGGTTTATGAGATGAAACACTGAAGCTCACGATGTATCGCATCAATTCATCCACAAATTTGTGAATTAGGTGTATATTAGTGCAATTGAAACACCGGTAAATTACTTTGTTAGCCCCGCTTTTCAATTTGGTAATCTTTCATATTTTAAAAGAAGCACTGTCACAGACATGCAGTGTAACGTTTCAATTACTGTCCACATTTGTAAGTGTTAGTAGGTAATTCTAAGCCATGTGCTGAATCTTCTTCTCTCGCCTAGCCAAGCAGAGACAAATCGGCAGACCTGTCACTTGTTAGTGTGAGATCTATTCATTTTTACCTGCCATCTTGGCTGTTCCAGTTGTTGTTTTAGGGCGCATCATCAGCAAGGTCATTAGCACCCTAACAATTACCAGCTATTACTGTGGCTTAAGAATATACTAAATTACTGTCTGCATGGTCTACTGTGAAGGGGTCGGGCATACAGACAGCAAATAAAATAAATCATAAAATCATTCGTGGCTTTAAAGGGGCCACGAGGACTTAAGACCGACAACACCTGGATGGCTGCAAAGGGGCCAGACATGTTGATAAGAGGATTAAAACACTACATGTCTCGCTGGCTGTATAGTGGCCAGCGAGACATGAATTATAACAATATAAAAAATAATAACAATGCATTTGGATGGGTGGCTGTAAAGAGGCCACCCATCCAGACTGTTCCAGTATCAGCGTTGTAATATGTACGGGAAACAATGAAAGTTGGGGTCGCAACTGGCAAGCTGAGTGTAGTGCTGAAAATATCACAAAGCTGTCAACTGTATGAGTATTATGAACAAATAACAATTTCGTAACTTAAGGGAGATTCACCAACCACAAGTAGTTATGGAGGTACAATCTTTGTTAAAGCAAAAATATACTAGACAATGATTTTTCCGCGACGGCTGTAGATCGTAACACCGATATCAAAGAAGTTTGAATAAAAGTGCACGTCGTCCGGAGCGTCAACACGGGCCCGGAGAAGATTATGAGCGAACCGAAGCAAAGTTCAAGATGAGATACACGGAGTTCACGTAAAACCGAACGTAGCCGAAAACGCGCACTATCAGAGTCCAATACGTGATTCACAGAGTCCAAGAAGAGGCCGAACGAAAACCGAGAAGCACACTATCAGAGTCCAATATGCAATACACAGAGAGCTGGTAGCTGCAGAATAAAAGTAAACACCAGCACTGGCGTGTAAGGGGCAAGGGCATATCATGTCGCAGTCTGTAGAGCTGCATTGTCATCCTTAGTGCCAGGAGAATATATCCTATGACTAATGTCTGAATTGCATTTTGGGGCTGACTTTCTGTCTTTGTCTTAAGTTACTATCTATCTTTAACATGTTTTATTTGATCTAGTTAAAAGTTAAGGGAGGGTATATATATATATATATATATAAAGGGACCTATCCCACATTCTTATGCTAGTGGAGGTTAGTTTTACATACATACAAGGGACTTAACTAAGTGGGAATCCTACTTATACTAAAGGGGGTAATTTAATTTATTTTCTATTGTTTACAAGGGGACCTTAACTTATAATGATTTGGGCCTACTTCTACTTATAACTACTGGGGGGGTTGGAGGGTAGGTGGAGGGGATTCAGAAGGAGAATGTCCTAGTTAGCATCCTTTTGGGGTGCCTTCTGGGAAGCATTTCCTCGTCGATGTTTCCTACTTCCGCTATTTCTGCATATGGTGAGTTTCTGCATCGAATGTAGAAGTGTTCTGATGCTTCCTTTAGGGTTTCAGTGAGCGGAGGGAAGTGTAGGTCTTGTCTGATTATCCAGTTTGGCAGATAGCGGGGTGCATCAACAATTGTACGCAGGGCTCGGTTTTCCAATGCCTGCAGCTTTTTGATGTGGCAGTCGGCGGACATGCTCCATATCTCTGAGCCGTACATGAATGATGTTTGTACTATTGCACGATAGATGAGCAGTTTGGTCTCTACTTTTAATCCGTCGCCTCTAAGTATTGAATAGAGACCGGTGAGTTTAGCTTTTGCTTTTCTCTTTGCTTCGTCTATGTGCGATCCCCACGTCAGGTGCTTATCTAATCGCAGACCAAGGTATTTGATTTCTTTTTGCCATTCAATGTCTGTGTCTTCTGTGTGGATTTTATATTTTGGTAGCTTAACTTTTTTATTAAACATAATTGCTTGTGATTTTGCTGTTAATTTTTATTTTCCAGATATTGCACCACTGTGTTAATTTTTCAAAATGACGTTGTAGTTTCTGGCTGCAAATTCTGGATTTTTATTACTGGCATATACTGTGGTGTCATCTGCATATAGGCGGATATGGCTGCCCTCTAGTTGTGGCAGATCATTTACAAATATGCAGTACAGTATTGGGGCAAGAACACTACCCTGTGGCACTCCTGCCTCAATTTGTCTTACTGTGCTGTTTGCCCCTTCTTGTTTGACAAAGAATTTCCTGTTTGCTAGATAGGAACTGAGTAAGTGAGTCAGGTAGTCTGGAGTATTGTATTGATGCAGTTTGTAGATTAGGCCTTCGTGCCACACTTTATCGAAGGCTTTCTCTATGTCCAGAAATATAGCTGCTGTGCTGTTTCCCGCCTGCTGTTCTGAGCAGATATGCTCCACTAGCCTGGCACATTGTTGTACGGTGGAGTGGCCTTTTCTAAATCCAAATTGACTGCCAATGATTATTTTGTTCTGGTTAATGAGTGGTGGTGGTGCCGCTGCTGCTGCTGCTGCTGCTGCTGCTGCTGCTGCTGCTGCTGCTGCTGCTGCTGCTGCTGCTGCTGCTGCTGCTGCTGCTGCTGCTGCTGCTGCTGCTGCTGCTGTGCTCTGCGCTGCTGCTGCTGCTGCTGCTGCTGCTGCTGCTGCTGTGCTGCTGCTGCTGCTGCTGCTGCTGCTGCTGCTGCTGCTGCTGCTGCTGTGCTGTGCTGCTGCTGCTGCTGCTGCTGCTGCTGCTGCTGCTGCTGCTGCTGCTGCTGCTGCTGCTGCGCTGCTGCTGCTGCTGCTGCTGCTGCTGCTGCTGCTGCTGCTGCTTGCTGCTGCTGCTGCTGCTGCTGCTGCTGCTGCTGCTGCTGCTGCTGCTGCTGCTGCTGCTGCTGCTGCTGCTGCTGCTGCTGCTGCTGCTGCTGCTGCTGCTGCTGCTGCTGCTGCTGCTGCTGCTGCTGCTGCTGCTGCTGCTGCTGCTGCTGCTGCTGCTGCTGCTGCTGCTGCTGCTGCTGCTGCTGCTGCTGCTGCTGCTGCTGCTGCTGCTGCTGCTGCTGCTGCTGCTGCTGCTGCTGCTGCTGCTGCTGCTGCTGCTGCTGCTGCTGCTGCTGCTGCTGCTGCTGCTGCTGCTGCTGCTGCTGCTGCTGCTGCTGCTGCTGCTTGCTGCTGCTGCTGCTGCTGCTGCTGCTGCTGCTGCTGCTGCTGCTGCTGCTGCTGCTGCTGCTGCTGCTAGCTGCTGCTGCTGCTGCTGCTGCTGCTGCTGCTGCTGCTGCTGCTGCTGCTGCTGCTGCTGCTGCTGCTGCTGCTGCTGCTGCTGCTGCTGCTGCTGCTGCTGCTGCTGCTGCTGCTGCTGCTGCTGCTGCTGCTGCTGTGCGCTGCTGCTGCTGCTGCTGCTGCTGCTGCTGCTGCTGCTGCTGCTGCTGCTGCTGCTGCTGCTGCTGCTGCTGCTGCTGCTGCTGCTGCTGCTGCTGCTGCTGTGCTGCTGCTGCTGCTGCTGCTGCTGCTGCTGTGTGCTGCTGCTGCTGCTGCTGCTGCTGCTGCTGCTGCTGCTGCTGCTGCTGCTGTGCTGCTGCTGCTGCTGTGCTGCTGCTGCTGCTGCTGCTGCTGCTGCTGCTGCTGCTGCTGCTGCTGCTGCTGCTGCTGCTGTGCTGCTGCTGCTGCTGCTGCTGCTGCTGCTGCTGCTGCTGCTGCTGCTGCTGCTGCTGCTGCTGCTGCTGCTGCTGCTGCTGCTGCTGCGCTGCTGCTGCTGCTGCTGCTGCTGCTGCTGCTGCTGCTGCTGCTGTGCTGCTGCTGCTGCTGCTGCTGCTGCTGCTGCTTGCTGCGCTGCTGCTGCTGCTGCTGCTGCTGCTGCTGCTGCTGCTGCTGCTGCTGCTGCTGCTGCTGCTGCTGCTGTGCTGCTGCTGCTGCTGCTGCTGCTGTGCTGCTGCTGCTGCTGCTGCTGCTGCTGCTGCTG
>JARYHS010013631.1:140934331-140964325 GCA_031002005.1 Vandiemenella viatica | reverse complement strand
TTTTTTTTGTTTTTTTTTGGTTTATTACTTTCCTATTTATTGGTTACAAAATTCAGAGATGTATGGTACTAGGTATAAAGGTATCAATGCCAGGTACAAGATACAATACACAAAATCAAAGTGTGGTGCAAATACAAAGATTTAAGATACAGACTTCTTGGATGTGAAATACGAAGATACATGCTTCTGTTAAATTCATCATTCACACTGTTCATTTCTTGTGGGCTAGCAGCGTGGTCATTCCGTGAGTTTTGTTTTCTTCGGCAGCTGTCTTCTCCTGCGCTCTTCCGGGTTGGCACCCCTGTGTGTGTTGTTACGGAATGCTTGGGTGTCCGCCCATTACGAGGGATTGCAGTGCGTTGCCGTATGAGCTGGCGTAACGGGGAGAAGTGGTCGCCTTAGCGAATTCTCTCTCCATGAAGGAGATGTAATTGGTGTATTCTTTGTCGTGGTGTTGACAAACATATAGCACTGTATGGCCTAGCAGCCATGTTGCGGCATTTTGTTTCTGTGCTGGTTTTCGGATCTTATCGGGTCTGAGGATTTCCTGTATTGAAATTGTGGTTCCGTCCAGCTGGGCTAACTTGTATTTCAGCCATATCCCAAATGCGCTGTGTTTCGCCGCACGAGAAGCGGTGCAAAAGGGTGTCTGTGTTGCCGCATTTGTGGCACCTGTCAGTTGCCGAGAGATGAATCCGAAAAAGTTTTTCGTTTGTCGGTATTAGTTCGTTGGTTGTTTTATACCATGCGGACATTACCTCGGATGGAAGGTTCTTGTTAAAGATGGTTCGCCAAACTTGGGGCCAGTTAGTGCTCGGATACTTTAATTCAATGTTGTTTCTTTCGGCCATTGTTGAAAGTCTAATATAGATGTCCCTTGTTGTTTTGGGTGGCGGAGGGTCTAAGCTCGTTTCGAAATAACTTTTTTCTAGAAAATAGATTCTGAGCTGGTTTAAGTTCTTCCCTATGTTTCCTATGTAGACTGGGGCTTTCGTGCATTGTGGTTTGTAGTGCCTCATAACTGAAGTTGTGAAACTGGAGTCGTTGTCTTTCAGCTTGTCTATTGCGTGTATCAGTAAAGCTTTGCACCTGGCCTTTACATTGATGACGTCCAGGCCTCCCTTTATTTTTGGTCGTGTTAGCGTTTCAAATTTTACCTTAAATATGTCGTTTTGACATACAAACCAACATAAGGCTTTTTGCAGATTTTCCGCAATGGGGTCAGGCGCTGGTAGTACCTGGGCTAGGTAGCTTATTTTGCCTAGGATGCAGGTGGTTATCATTCTTGATTTTTGGACCATGTTGAGGCTTCTGAAACTGTGCGCTCTCAGGATTGCTCTTACTTTATTTAAGGTATTTCTCCAGTTGTTTGTGGACATTTTTTTCGGGTTTTCCTCGAGTATTATTCCTAGGGATATATGTTTCGTAACTTCGTGACCCAGAAGATTTTTCCCCGTGCCTGTGAGTCCTTTACCAATGTGAAGTAGTGCGGACTTGTTAACGTTTACTCTTGCGTTTGTTGCTCGCTGGAAGAGTTTAATGGCGTTTGTGATTTTATTCAAGTCGTCCTGTGAAGTGACATAAAAGCCCACGTCATCTGCGTATGCTCGGCAGCTTACTCGTTTTCCGTCGAAAAGGTATCCATTGATGGTTTTGTCTATATGTCTTAGCAGAGGTTCTATTGAGATGCTAAAAAGTATCATTGACAGAGGGCATCCTTGTCTTACGGATCGCGTTATTCTGAAGGATCTGGTCAATGTGCCGTTGATTAGGAGTTTGGAGGAAACATTAGTTATTATTTTTTCCACCGCTGTAGTGAAACTTACACCTAAACCAAATTTTCTTAAGGCTTTTAGCAGAAACTGGTGATTCACGCGGTCATAGGCTTTTTCTAGGTCAGCAAAATAGATTGCTGCGCGGGATTTTTTTTCAGCGGCAATGGAGATTATATCTCTATATTCGTTCGTGGCTTGGATTATGCCTCGTCCTGGTATGGGGCCTGATTGATAACTACCGAGAATCCTACTTAAAAACGGTTCTAGTCTTTTCTTTAACATTCTGGTTAATATTTTGAAATCTGAGTTTAGTAGTGTAATTGGTCTCAGGTGTCTCACCTCTTTGCTTTTGCCGCTCTTTGGTAAGAGTACGATTATCCCTTCACTGAAAACTTGGGGTATAATGCTGATCCTCCATATGTCATTCATCGCTTGGAGTAGTTTCCTGTTTATCAGAGGCCAAAACATGGAATAAAATTCAACTGGTATTCCATCAGGCCCGGGTGATCTTTTTCTTGCTGCCTTCCTGATTGAGACTTCCATCTCTTCAGGGTCAAAATCTCTGGAGAGGTTTTCCCTTTCAATGTCGGAGATAACACTGTTGATGGGTTCTAAAAACTGTTGGGCTGCTCTTTCATCATTTCCTTCCTCTGTGTAGAGGTCTGAAAAATACAAGAGTGCGGCATTGACGATTTCCCCTTGAGTTCTTAACGTATCGCCGTTGTTGTTCTTTATCTCCGTGATCAAGGTCTGATCTCTTCTTTTCTGGGCTCTCGTTAAATGATATAGAGAAGCAGTTTCTTCTTCTACTATATTTTTAGGCTTTGATCGTAACAATAGACTGTTTGTGCTGTTTTCCTTAAGCCTAGTTATTTTTGCCTTGTATTTTTTAATCAGTGCGAAGGTGGATGGGTTTGGGTTCGTGTCTGCGTACAGTTCTCGTAGGCATCTATAGTAGAATTCGATAGTCTCGTTCTGCCAGTATCTTTTCCGTTTTGAGTAGAGTATTATTGTTTTGCGGAGATATGGTTTTGCTTTGAGTAGCCACCATTCCAAGCTATTTCTATATTGATGGCAATGTTGCAAGCAGGATTGCCAGGCGCTATGGATAAGGGTTTTAAGCTCTGCGTCGTTTAGTAATGAAGTATTCATTTTCCAATACCCTTTATTCCTCCTTACTGACTGAGGCGGCATTTTTATGTGACACAGGTAACTGCAGTGATCTGAGAAGTTTATAGGAGCTATGTCAGTGCTACATATTTCACTTGCTAAGTTACTGGTTACGTATATTCGATCTAGCCTACTGCCTGATGAGCTGGTGATATATGTGAATTTCTGGAGATCTCCCTGGGTTTGTCTGAATGAGTCCACGAGGTGTAACCCGTTAATCAAGTTTTCTAGTTCAGGGCATCTGTTGAAATTCGGGTGTTGGTCTCTGGGGTGAGTGACGCAATTAAAGTCTCCACCCATTATGATTTTTGTCGGATTATTCCTGAGAAGGAAAGGCACGTTGGTTTTGAAGAACATTGATCTCTCTTTCCATTTGTTAGTTCCTGAGGGTGCATAGACGTTGACGACCAAGATTTCATTTATAAAGACTGAGATTCCCCTCCCCGTTTCCAGGATATCAGCATTCCTGCAGGGGATGCCATCTTTGACTAAAATTGCAGTTCCTGTACCACCATCTGGGGAGGAATTTAGGAAGAGGGTAAAACCAGTGATACGCAAATCTCTGAGGATGACTTCTTGGAGCAGTGCTATGTCAATGCAGTTGTGATACAGGTAATCCTTTAAGCTTTTCACTTTTAACTTAGTGGTGATTCTATTAATATTGATGGTGGCTATTTTATAAGTCTGCTGCATGGATTTGTGCAATACAATCTGCTACTATCTCAAAGGCTTTATTTGGCTTTGAAGGGAGGTAGGCAATATTGTCTTCCTCAGTTGACATTGGCGCCTCATCCTCATTACCCGAAGTTTTGTAAATGTGCTGTTTTATTATGTATCCTAAACTTTAATACCTAAATCAAAACAAGGACCTCTTGTTCATATTTGCTACAGGCCCCGCGCTGCCTTAATCCGGCTCTGACTCTCGATGCAGAGCTTTGGTCACATTAGTCGTAATTGATTGTGTTTTCCGATAATTTCGTCAACGACATATATTTTTCCCTCTTTGCACACTTTTACGACACCTGTTTTTAAGCATCCATAATTATTATAAATAACTGAAAACATTACATGCTCGTAGAATTATATACGCCTAACTGTATGAGCAAAAATAATAAGATACTTGGTGAACGGAGACAGTATTTGAATGATATCTTTGTTTTGTTTACTTATGTTTTAAATCTTTGGTTCCAAATATTGACACTCAGTTTAAAATGGCATGGAACTTATATAGATATATTTTTGTTGGGAGGTAATTGAATGAAAGTGGTTTTATGAATATCGGTCTAGTGGATTATTATTTTATTATAAATCCATTTTAAATAAAATCAAAGGCAGTTTTTTTCCACGGGAAATATAGTATATAATTTTTGTATGTTTCAGTCTTTCCAACTACTGTGTATTAGGTTACTTTTTTCAACTTTTATTTCTTTTTAGACTTGGCTGTAAAATGATTGAAATTAGTGTGTTTGGGAAAATAATTTTTATCACATACACAGACCGAACTTAATGGAGAGAATGCAACGAAATGTGTCCAGCCCGTTTAATTAGTTGTTCATACTTTTTTTTATGCTTATTTTTGGAAGTAATGTTCAGGGACTGTACTGTTGGTCCGAAAACTATTTTTTACTTTTTTTTGTATTAAGGATGGTTCTGTGATAGCTGACGCTTATCAGTTTTCACAAAATGGCATTCTGCGTTATTCCTGTAGCAAAAATTACATTTTCTTACATAGTTGACATTTTCGGGAGTAGTTTACATCTCTTTACACATCGTGTCACAAATATGGCGCTCAGGAAATTACTAATACACATTAATACTAACAACTAAATTAACAATGCCCAGTACTACAATAAGAACAGTGTGGTTTAGGCTGCATTTCAGCCTAATTGATCTCAATAATATTGCAGCTGCAAAATCACTTTAAGTATGAATTGCAACTGGACTAAACACCTGCAATAATACATTCACTGTATCATGATGTACTAACCTTAACCTCTATTTTCATTCTACATTACTGTTATTCTGTGTATCAGAAAACGATAGGCATTATTTATGTGTGATTGGTGTTCTAACTGAGTAGCCTATGTGCAGTTAGTTTCTGAAATGTATGCTACTATTGTTGAAAGTTATTTTTTTGTCTTGTTTTTTAAAGCAAAGAGATTTTTAGGTTTTATTTACACTTTTATCGGTTACGACATGAGTCGAATAGTTGGTAATAGTTTTTTTTTTCAACACATATTTGATATAGTAATTTAATTTAATTGCAATGGAGCACACACGCCGGTGGCAATTTTCCTAAACACCCATCTTCCCCTTTTCCTGCACCCACCTACATTTGCTCTCTACAAATTTTACCTTTAAATTCTATCAACATTTTTGGTAAATTATTCATCATTTCCCTTGGTAACCTATTCCAATCCCTTACACCCTTACCTAAAAAAGAGAACCTTCCTACACCCCTGTGCCTGAAATCTAGTGCCAGCTTTCGGTTATGGTCATCTATGCCCTTCCATTCACTACTTTTCGTACCTACACCAAAATCATTCCATGCCTCATCACCAGTTTAAACCTTGTACACTCCCATGACCCTCTTCATCCTCCTCCTCTCTTGCAATGAATCCTATTCCAGCTCTTTTATCATATTTGTTACTGATTGCATTCTGTGATAATTTCCAAAAAACAAATCTAGCAGCTCTTTTTTGCATCCTCTCCACGTCCTCTATTTGGTACTCAAAATGTAGGTCCCATACTACACTACCATATTCGAGCAATGGTCTGACCAAAGTTTTGTAATCCAATTCCTTTACTCCCCTCGTACATCACTCTCTACAACTAGTGCAGAATTTTGAAACCTTTTGCTACCACCTGTCCAATTTTTCCTGACCAGTTAAGCTTGTTATCAAATGTAATGCCAAGCTATTCAAATTTCAAGTCTTAAGCTAGCAATTCTTTCCCCGCCTTATATTCATAATTAACCATTTGTTTTTTATTTGTGTATCTAATAAGCTGACTCTTCTTAGCATTTATCTTCATCACATGTTTACCAACCCAACTAGATATCCTGTCCAGATTACCCTGCAACTGTTTACAGTCCTCTATCATTTTGATCCTCTTATAGAGCATTATGTCATCTGCAAACAATCTAATTTCAGATAGTTAACAATCAACACAATTATTCATTAGAATAATGAATAGCAATGGTCCCAATACGCTACCCTCCGGCACTCCCATTTTTACTTCCACTTGTTTTTAATCTGTATTTCCTACCATAACTTTGTTTTCTAGCTTTTAAAAATTCTTCTACCCAGAAAATCACTTTCTCATCCACTCCAATAGTTTTCAACTTATTTACTACCATTTTATGGCTCACTCTGTCAAAAACCTTTGAAAGATCTAGTACTGCACTATCAATTTGGCATCCCTTGTCTATTTCGTCAGAAATATCTTGCATATATCCCACCAACTGAGATTCACATGAATATCCTTGCCTAAAGCCATGTTGCCTACTTGAAAACCACTTACGCTCCTTATATATATTTCTGATGTGGTTGCATATCAATCTCTCCCTTTACTTCCACTTGTTTTGAATCTGTATTTTCTACCGTAACTTTGTTTTCTACCTTTTAAAATTTTTTGTAGTACTGCATTGCATCCTCAGTAACTTCTCTCCATCCTTATCTATAAGTGTCTCAACATCCTCCCTTCCCCTCAGTTTTCTAACATAGCCATAGAAATTTCTAGATGAATCAGTCAATTGTCCATCTGCACTGACAATTCTCTTCATAACCCCATCTTTAGCCACTTTCTTTGCTATTATTAACATATTGTTTAGTTGTTTTAAATATTGCCTACTATCCTGCTGTCTCTTAACTCTGTTATATTCTGTTCTTATGAACCTCTTTCACCTCCTCACTTCCCTATTATAGTACACAGGTTCTGTAATTCTCTTTATTTTCTGGTTTGGCATACATTTTTCTTCGTCCTTTCTTCTTACCTCCTTGAACTCTTCCCACCTTGACTCTACTGTATTTGTGCCTTCCTTTCATTTGCTGAATTGTTTTATGAAATATCTCTTCAAATTTGAAATCTGTGCCCTTTTATAATTGTATCTATTTCCCCTTTCAATTTTGGCTGCTGGTTAGCCGGAGAATGTGATTCTGCTACAACTACTTTCTTCCACATTCACTAATGATGTCATAATACTGTGATTGTCAGTTGCAAGACTTTATTTTTAGCAGTTATCAGCTTGTAATACATCCTGGACCAGCATATCACTATTTATTTATTTTATGTAGCTTATAGAAAAATATACAGTATTAGAGTATTTATAAAAATCTGTCATCCTAAAACAGTCAACAAGTCTGCCACAGTCAACCACTCTTTAGCAGCTCTAGCTGCTTTAGGAAATTCTTCTAGTGAACCTAGGAATGTCCTCTTATTACAGTCAGTGAAAATATGTCAGATGGTCTGTTGTGGTGCACAACAGTCACAGTGGGTGAAGTTCTCATGCCCCACTTATACATCAGTGAGCCAAACCATCCATGGTTGGCTTGTATACCATGTAATACATGGCAGATCAATTGCTGCTGGTGGATGTGTACACTAATTAGTCACTCTCCTAGGGAGCCTACTGAGTGTGGTGGGTTAGTGGTAATGCTCTGACCTCGCATTCAGATGACGTGTAGGTTTTTCATGGTTTCCCCAAGTCACTCCAGGCAAATGCCAGGATGGTTACTCCAGAAGGCCATTGCTAAATTCCTTCCTGCCTCTCTGCCTCTGATGACCTCAACATTTACAAGGCATAAAACCAGAAGAAGAAAAAATATTAAAAGTCCTTGGTAGTTGCACTGTTCTATTTCTGTTGCCATTCTACTGTAGCAGAAGAACACCTGTCAGTTAGTTCTTTTGCTTTTTTATGGGTGGAGAATGTGATTTCAGATGCCAGAATCTATTAAACATGTGTTTGTGAATGAGAAGACCAGTGTTCACTGATATTTTTGTGAACTCACAGAGCAGATTATTTAATTTTAAAACTACTTCAGAAATTATTTGTAGCAGTTTCTTGAGTTTTACTACTATAGGATTCTGACATTAATTAGTAATCATTGTAGTATCCAGCGACACCGAAATAATTTTGGAGCCTTCACAACTTTCTAGACTTATAAAAAAAAAAAGTTACTACCCTCTTGAAATTTTGGTTAACTGCTTCAATATAATGTCTTCTTCATGAACCATACTCACATATTAAATACAAAATGTCAACATATGAGACTGTTGCATAGCTGTCAGATACTGCCAGTAGTGCAAAGTGAATACAAATATCTTAAATTGTTGGTTAATTCCTTTGTGTTACATGCTCTTGGCATTATAATTTCTCTTTGTTGTAAAAGTCTCATGAAATTTGTATTAAAACAATGTTCATCACTGCATTGAGCCAGATACGTCCTACCATGATGGCTTGATAGAGGGAATCGATTGTTTTCTTTGTATACTAATATGACATTTCAAGACAAGTTGCAGAAGGAATCATTGTCTAAAATCTGATGTTTCAGCCAACCTTCTGTGGGCTTTATACAAGTTAGGGCAGTTCTTTCATGGATGAAGGCAATAGTACACCAAATTTTTACAGCTTGATGCAGGGTCAGCTGGATTGCCCGAAATCCATGTAATGTAGAATCCTGCCATTTCATATGTAAGGAAAGTAAATGTATTGATTACTAAAGATGGAGCCTAGAGGGCTTCATTGTAACAAAGAAACACAGTTAAATAATTTCTGATAATGTGGGAGGAACATTAACCTCATTGCAAGGTAACCAGGTGTGTGCGTACAATCGACTTTTCTTGTGAGTGAATTGAATTTGGGCTTGACTGTTGGAGATAAAATTCTGGTAATGTAATAGTACTGAAATGCCAAAAAAGTAACTGTTACAGTAAAATAAATATCAGAATTAAAAGTTTAGATCATTATAAGAAAGCCTTAAAACAAAGTAGTGGTTGTTTTATGAGGTGTAGAGCATAATTAGAAAAAGAAATTGATTTAGAAAAAATCCGATAACTGTAATTGTAAAGCAGTTATTTAGTTTGTGTGAGTGGAGACTTTCCCGGCGTATCGATGCAACAAAATCTTCACGGGTGTCCAGCCGGATGGTGGTGTAAAAACACAACGTTTCGGCGGCAGAGTCAGCTGTCAAAACGTCGTGTTTTTACACCACCATCCGGCTGGACACCCGTGAAGATTTTGTTGCAGTTATTTAGTTTGTTGGAGTTCTAGTAACTATGTTGGGCAGCCACAGTATAAACTGTTAGCCTGTGACCATTCATCCTATGTATTTCTGGTTGATTGGGAGGCCTGTATATGAACTTGCAGTGGATACTGATGAGTTTATATGTAAGGTGTGTTGTGGTGCATTTTGATGTCCAGCAAAGGGAGTGATTTCCATGCTGAATAGTCATGGGTCAATGCATGCTGAAAATTTTACAATATGGTCTGTTACATGAAAGGATCCATTTGGTATTTTGGAAGAGTCTGGAGGAGTATTTATGGACCAAGATATTTTTACGTTTGGGAGCCTGCAGAAGCACATGTGAGGGGCAGTTGGAAGGAAATTAGAAATTTTATAAAAGGAATATTGGAAGTCAACCCACAATGAAGGATTTGTTTAATGGGTTGGAAACCACAAGAGAACGGTGTGATTGGGTAACGTTTCACCTGTATGAAATTTTCTGTAGGAGTTTCATGGAGTTATTTTTAAATATTGTGCAGTTTTTGTATTTTTGTTGGGCATTTTTGAATTTTGATAGTTGTTATAAATTAAGCTTGACAGATTTCCTGCTGACCACTTTTGTCCTTAGAAATACTTTGGCAGTTTCTTACATGGGTCGTCCGAGTTTTTGGGGAATGGAATAGAAAGGATTTACCAGGCTAGTAAACTTAAAATTCGACAGGATTAGCTTCCGATAAAGCTCTCCGGCCATCCTGATCTGGCGTTTTCATGGTTTTCCCAGATCACTCCACGCGAAAGCTGGGATGGTTCTTCACAATAGCCCATGGGCGCCTAATGTCATATCCCATATATCCCTTCCAAACAATTACCCTTTTGGTGCAATGCTCCCTCTGCCACACACTTTTTGTGAATCGCGGAGTAATAGTAATAATTGGCGAGCCTCAGGTACTTGCTTGGGAATCCTTCCATTTCCCCACCCTACTCGCTAATGTTCATACTCTGGTCAGGCACCCATGTTGGTAGGATCCATCCCAATCAGACTTGGTCCTTCACAATGTTTAATGTAAAACTGAGTTTCTGTGAAGCAAGTATAATATTTTTCATGTGGAACCTGAGTCCCAGTATAACAGTGTACATTGTACTAGATTATTTCACGATGTTCATAATGTTTCTACATATTGGTTTCCATAACTATTTTTTCATATATTTGGATGAAAGCTTTGGTTTCATTTATAATTGATATAATGCAATATTGTTTCCCACTCTTAGAAATATTTATTAGGATGTGCAGATTTTAGCCACAATCACAATTTAAAATGATATCAATCAGATTTCCATATTTTATTTCAGTCTTAGAGAGTTGTTGTACCATAAGCCTTTGTGGAAAAGTAATGAAAGAATTTATTCAAAATTATGTTCTCAAAAGCTGACCAGTGATTTTCGTATTTGTCAACAATGTAGAACTTTGTATGCTTCTCTGCCACTGCGAAAGAAACGAAAAACAGCAGAAGAAAAGGTAACTCTATTTCTTTTTACATATGTTAAGTTTGCTAGCTATTACAAAATCAATGAAGCTGTTATTTTTTACTAACCAGAAAGCACCCAGAATCATACAGTATACTCCAAAATCTAGTCAACCTATAATAGAAGTTTGGAAGCGTATGACTGTGGAAGAGCTGGGAGACGCCATAGGAAAAGGTGTAGGTGAGAAAAAAGGATCATTTTTGTCTTTAATTTATAACCTCATTTAAATTGTATCTGCTAAGCTTGCAATATTGAGATGAAATAAGTTGAAAGATGATGGCATAGTTTGATGCCAGGAAGTGCATGAAGTTTTTATTTAGCAAGTGTCTGCTTCTGTTTGGTAGATTAACTCTCAGTTGTATCAGGTGACAATTTCTTCATAGCATTTTTAGTGCAACTACATTTTTTGCATGTTTAATTATAATTTTCTGGTCTATTCAAGATTATTTGTAAATGAAGAAAGTAACTAAAATCTCACGAAAAGTGACTAAAGATAGACATAAAACTACACAAACTTATTTATGCGATGGATACATACATTTCTTCTGTGTGTTCTGTATCGAGCACTCACATAAGAAATATTAAAGTGCTGTTGGCCTAATATTAGGAAAGTTAATGGGATCTACTGGAGATCACAATTCCCGTACAACAACATACAGTAATATCGTTGGAATACTGCTGTAGTCAGTCGCAAGACGTATTATTCTCAAGCAGTAATTCCGTTGTAATACAGCCTGGACCATTATTTTCAAGCACGAATTAGGTTGTACTACAGCCTGGACCAGCATGAAACCGTTAAATGTTCTTAGGGAACAATTTATAATGGAATCTTGGGTTTGACCACTGCAGTATTATGATGACAACTCGTGGCAGAATCGCGATCTCCAGTAATCCCAGTTAATGCTGCCATTGATTTAAGAGATACTGCCAATAACACTGGTGGACAAGGTTTTCTTCACAAGAAATCTGATTAGTCAGTTTAGTGCGTTTTTTTCATACTTAATTCAGATATATATAGTCAGAATTTTTCCATCAGGCACATGGTTTTTTTTTTTTTTTTTTTTTTTTTTTTTTTTTTTTTTTGTGACAGCTACTTTTTAAAATTTTATTTTAACATTCTCTTTGACCTGTCATAGGATCCTTTCCTTATATGTAGCAATTTTACTCAACCTGTATTTAAGTAATATCATGCTGAAGCACCAAAAGACATGACTATGCAGGTTTATTTACGTTTAGACATGCGCAGATCTGTTAAACTGGCATTGTGACATAACATTGTTGAGCTTACTGTGAGTTTATTAGCACGAATAACACTAGTGAAATATTTCCTTCCTTTCTGTTTAGAAGTTTATTGTGTTGTAGAGTTTTCTTTTTTATCATGCCATGGAAGTATGTAAATTATGCAGGTAATTTCTGTGATATTTGTGGTGAGCAAATCTCATAGGCGAAATTTTACATGCTTATGAAACAGTTTTATGAACTTCACCTTGATGTCAAGTGGATGATTTTGATAAGGGCTGGGCTCCAAATGTATGCTGTGTTTCTTTTTTGTTAGACTGTTGACTGGGTGGAAAAATGGTACACATCACATGCCATTTGCAATTCCCATGATTTGGAGGCAACTGATGGATCATCTTACTGATTGATATTTTTGTTTAACAAATATGAAAGGAATCGCATCTAAATCAAAATATATGGTTATATTAAACATTAGGATAGGATAAAAACCACCGCTTACCGTAGAAGAGGATTCCTGCGGCATTGGTACACGAAAAAAATACACAAACACACAGAATAATATTTTCAAGCCAGGGGCTCAAAAATTTTAGTCTATGTTTTCGTGTGTATTTGTGTACCAATGCTGCAGAATCCTCTTCTACGGTAAGCGGTGGTTTTTATCCTATCCTAATGTTTAATATATCCACTTTCAGCATCTTTGTTTCCTAATAACTCAAAATATATGTTTAAGTATCCGAATTTGCCATCTGCAATAAGGCCTTTCTTATACACTGAAGATTTCCCTGTACAAGTTTTTGCAGATAAGACCTTAATTAGTTACTCTGATTCTGATTTAGCTCAAACTGAAAATGATTCAGATGATCATGATTATAAAAATGCTCCTACATATGAAGGCAGTAGCTATTTATCAGAACAATAATTTCCCAGTGAACTAGGGCTTTCTGATCAGATTCAGGATTTAAACCAGCCTAAACAGTAATCTGAGGTTTTAACTTCCAGACTCAAAGGCTGGAATGTGCTTCAAAAAGATGTAAGAATATATAATTATCATATCCACCATAGTGATTTCAAAGACTGTTTTTTTATTATTTTTTGTTGAAGAAACCAGTTATGTGTTTTGGAATGATATTTGTTCTGTTATGGCAACTCTTGGTCACCAGCACCAGTCAGGTGAGTGGCAGGCACTTTTTTATAGACCCAAGTTAGTTTGAAGGCTGTCTTGCTACATATTGACAATGAACTAGGAATCGCCAGTGCTTACTGCAGATGATGAAAAGGCAATATAATTATCATTAAAATGAAAATAAGATAGGATAGGCAAAACAACTTACCACTTACTGCTGATGAAGAAAGGAGGGCCAGACAACCCCCCCCCCCCCCAAAAAAAAACAACTCAAACACAATATTTCAGTTAATAACCTTAGTCTTATAGGATATGAGATATGTGGCAAGGGGAAAGATGTGTGCCTTTCCAGACCTACATGTGGTGGACCCTTCATGTTTGATAAGTATTTTTAGTTAACATTTGGCATGAAAGTAAATGGGGTTTTTCAGGTTCTTCTTGACGTAATTTGTCCACTATGAAGTTCACGACAGGAATCGGTTGTTTCACCTGCCGATATCCAGATGCAGTTCCCTCCTATGTCAGACCAAATTGAACCCAGGACAGTAGTTTCTAGAGCAAGTATATAATTTTTCCCAAGGGTGGATTCGTCCAGTATCCTTTGATTAACAGTTTATGCTATCTAACTCTCAATGATATACTACTCATTTTGACTTGCCTAGAAACTGGTACATAGTGATTTTCACGAATATTTTGCATCTGGAATACTGGTATCTCTCTTCTTGGCTCAACAGAAGTCAGCCAGCATATTAGCACTCCACTTGCCTTGATACCACTTTTACATTGTAGAAATTTGCTGATGAAAATACTCACCATGCTCATCACAGACAGTCCCAAGATTTTCTGGGAAGAAGTTTAAGTGAGAGTCCAAGAATTGAATTTTTAAGGACGTGTTGCATTCCATAGCTTCATAAGAAGATCAGCCACTATATCACGATAGTTTTTCTGCTTTATGGTTTCCCAGGAAATTGCAACATACCTTTTTGAAAGACTGACCAGTTGCTTTTTCTAGTAAATTTAACAGTCGTTCAAAATGTTCATCAGCCATTAATGACCGTATTTGTAGTCCTATAAAAATTCCTTCCATCAGTTTAGCTTCACCGACTTTGGGAAATTTTATCCGTAGCCTTTATGAAATTTTTCATTAACCCTAATTTAATATGCAATGGAGGTAAATATATTTTTTCAGGATTCACTAAAGGGACATATGGCACATTTTTCTGGTCAGGCATATGAGATTCATGTTTAGGCCAGATTTTATAACTTAGTGAGAATTCCTATCTCTGCTGTCCCATTTACACAAAAAAATCAGCAAAATTGTATTGAACTTTCATCAATACCTGTAGCATATGCCACTGATATGGAAGAGACACTAGTTTTAGATAAAATCCTGTATGAAAAATATAAATGGTATATCTGTGGCAACTTAAAGGTCATTGCTTTATTGCTTGTTTTGCAACTCTGGTTAATCCAATTTGCTCCAGGCGAATGCAGGGATGCTTCCTTCAAAAGGCAATGGCCAAGTTCCTTTCTGTTCCTTATTCTAAGTCCCTTCCTGCCTCTACTGACCTCAACAAAGTGTAAAGCTGTAAGTAAAAAAAACTAAAATGCAATCTTCGGCATGTGCACACCTCCCGAATCATATGACTCAGACCCAAACACATGAATAATATGTAAAACTGAAATATTGTATATGTTTTTGTTTGTCTCATATGTGTTTCACTCATCCCAGCCAGTGATTAGTCATTTTCCCTATCCTTTGCCTTATACTTTTGTCCATTTAGATCTGTGAATGTAAAAATTTCTCATGTTGTTTCCTGTGAAGACACTATCACTTCAGCAAAAAGTATTTCTGTTATTCCAAAACTGTGTTGTTCACATTACAAAGTTCTTTGGTAAAATTTATGTCAGTTGAATTCTCTTGCTCTGCCGGTTACTATTGGTTGGCAGGATGTGAACTTGAATGGAATTTGAGAGTAACTATTATGTGTTTAAGAAATCTTATAAAATTGACTCCCTGCCTTACAGGTTAGTATAGTATTTTATTTATTCTTCAAATCATATAAATGTTAATTTTTCTTGGTGATATTAATCTCATCAATTGTGAATTTAAATTAATTGTATAAAATAATCTCTAGATTTTCTGTATATCTTTCAAATATATTTTTCTTGAGTAAATTAAATGGCATTGAAGGTGTGCAGTAATGATTTCTTAGAAATTTATATTTTGGAGCGAAATTTTTGTTGGTCCAGTTTCTTATGTATGGGTGTGCATTTTATTGTGGAATGTTTATGTTCCCACTTTTTTTTATTGTTCTATCCTTACATATGATTTGTAAGAATTATTTAAATACATTGGTATGGGAGATATTCTTCTGTTTAAGTAAATATTTACAAAATTCCCATGTTTTGCTGTGATCATTACCATATTTGCTCTTTTTTCAGTTTTGTAAGTATTGAATGGTTCAACTGATGAAGCCCTTAGTATAACCCCATACAGTATTTACTAAACAAAAGTAGCAAAGTATGTTTTTTTCCCCAAAGTTTTTTTTATCTATAGCTAATATTAAAATGTATACAGCAGACTTTATAGTTTAAATACTGAATATGCTTATTCCACTTTATACCAACTCAAAACCAAAAATTTTGATTCCAAGTTATTAAATTCTGATCATTGTAATTAATGTTTAGGTGGGTAGGGAACATGTTTTTTTTTAGTGTATGGGAATTTATTGCAGTAGTTTAACTCCAATTTATTATTAGATCGTTATTCCTAGACCGTGCAGAGAATTGCACAAGAGTTTGTTTAATAGTTTGTCTAAGAACGTTCTCATTTTCGCTAACGGCATTGTGTTGTGTCATTCTGGTGCAGTCTGCAGTGTAAATAACTGACAAAATTAGGAAGTAACTTGCAAACTATTTGTGTGGTGTTGGAATCATGTTACTCCACAAATTTGGTTTTTTTTCCTTGCTGCTCATGTTCATTACTTTTAAATGTTCAATGATATATATCAGAAGGATTTTACAAATATTTTTTTTTAATTCTTAGATGAGTGATACAGCAAAATAATATTTAAGTATCACCCATTACTTCCATATCATGACCTGAATTAATATTTTTGTTCTATTCTAAATATAAATCAAACACATAATACTACTTTGAACTTGGTTAGAAAAAATTTTTGGCTCATTATTATATAAATTTAGTCTTATCAGTCAGGAAAGTAAATTCAGAATTTTAATTCTTCATTAATA
Source organism: Vandiemenella viatica (assembly GCA_031002005.1). NCBI lineage: Eukaryota > Metazoa > Arthropoda > Insecta > Orthoptera > Morabidae > Vandiemenella > Vandiemenella viatica. Next base: position 140,948,015 of record JARYHS010013631.1, on the reverse strand, counting down.
TTAAAAATTTAACGATGTAGATGTATGCCTACCATTGTAAGGAAGTATATCTAAGTGCCACTACACTGAACTAGAACAGACCTAGTTTCAAATCCCAGGCCCCAATTGTTGGCCATCTTGTTTGTGGTTTTTAGGTGGTTTTCTGCAACCATCTAGGTGAATGCTTAAATGGTCCCCAAACACCACCTCATAAACAGTACATTTCACAAACAAAAAATACATTTATCACATAGAACACAGGTTGCAAGTTTCACAGACAGATGGAAACAGTCTCCTTCCTCTATCAAAAGCTATGACAGGCATAGAAAGACATTTATGAAGGGGGCTTTCCTATCAAAACAAATACATCCTCGAAAGTGTTGATATAAACTAATTGATATGAATGTTTATTTTAGATCATGTTTTTGAGGTGATGATGTTTGTGGACAATGCAGTTTATTACACAAAACCAAGTTCTGTTATTGATAATATGCAAGTAATACAAGACGTTGTTAGAAAATCTGGCATGAAACCTAAGATTATTGCACCACCTTCTAAAGCTGCAGAGACTCCTGAGAAGAATAGAGATGCAGTGAAAGGGTATGTATTGTTGTGGTTGTTTCTTAATGTATTTATCAAAGATGATTTCAGAAACTGTTGTTAATCAAACCAAACAATAAATAATTTATTGAGCAGTGTGTGCTGCTGATTGAGGTATTTTTGTTTCTGTTTTTCTGTTTCCCAGAATTATATTGGCTTTATTTCTGTAAATTGGTGTCCTTCAGATAAACAGCTCCAAGAAATTTTGTTTTTCTAAATTATCACATTGTAGAATACTTCCCCCCCCCCCCCCCAAGATTCTGCTTTTTAATCATAATTGACGGTATCCACTAGTATTTAGTCTGTTTTGTTTTCTGTTGTTCATTACTCCTAGTGATTTTTGACAGTATTAATTAAATTCATAGCTACGGAATATTGTTTAATTACTGCAGAACCCAGTGAATTACTCACACAAAGAAGCTGTTTGGGTGTCATTGGAATACAGAAGAAGGTAAAGAGAGTGCTGGGAGTGTATGTTGGTAATAGTGCAAGGAGGGATATTGGTCAAAGAATTAGGAGTAGTACATGGAAAGGAAAAGATGACTTTGGGCACAAGCAGGCACTCGATACCATAATCCTTTACATCATATATGGGCAACCCCCGGGCTGGATCTGGCCCTCCACCAGCTTCAATCTGGCCCACGAGAGGTTCAGAAATTTCAGATTCAAACATACCTTTCCGAAGAAAAATATCCACAGCTGAGAGTTTTTGCACGAAAAATAATTTGCACATTCAGAAGCATGTATAAATGTGAGCAGCTTTTTACAGTCATGAAAATTAATAAAATTAAGCATCGTACTCGGTTTAGAGCATGGCTGCCTTGGAGATTTTTCCGCCCCGTGTGATTCATCACACTTTTTCAAATTATATTTAGTTTATAATTGCCAATCTAGTGAAAATCAATGTATTTAAAAAAATACATTATTTGTGCATCCATATATTTCAAAATTAACTCTCGAAATTATGAGAAAAAATTACTTTAGATAGATAGATAGATATATATGTTCACTTTGATCCCATGTGAGAATAATCTCGGGGATGTGGAAAAGTACATACACTTATTAGTAATGTCAATATTACTATATAATTGATAATATTATTATATATTGACAACAAGTTAGCAACAACCCATTAGTATAACCAATATCTCCTGTAATCTACAAATACAATCCCGTGTTAATTAATACTTATTATGTGGAACAGTGTATACACTTGTTACCAGCATCTAATAACCAGTTATTTTCTTACCAACCAGTTACCATGATATGTTTCACTGTAATTTGTGACTACATATTATATTATGTTAGTTGCTATTTATGTGGAACAGTACACAAACCTATTAGCAATATCAATTATATTACCAACAACTCATAAGCAGTCAATTACTGTAAAACCTGTTAGTATGATAATTTTTTCACAGCAGTTTTTGAGTGCATGCTATCCCATGTTAGTTCCTATATATGAGTGAAATTTTGTAAACAGTGTAATTACTTCATATATCATTTTAGTAATTGTGAATAATTTTGTCACCTTCCCTTCCCATACTACTATTTTATCAGTCATTCTTAGTTACCAAATTCCAAGAAGAAAATTCTTTCACAGAGTAAAATGGGTTCTGAAGCAGAAACTCTTTCAGTTTGGACTTAAAGTAGTTGGGTTTTTGTAGATAACATTTAAATTCTGTTGGTAATACATTGAATAAGGAAGCTCCAGTAAATGTTAACCCTTTCTGTACAATTGACAGTGATTTGTAATCCTTGTGAATATTATATTTATTCCTAGTATTATGGCTATGTATGTCAGCATTAAGATTGAAGTGTTCAGGATTTTCCACTACAAATGATAGTACAGAGTATACATACTGTGCTGGCATTGTTAGTATACCCAGGTTTTTAAATAGATTTCTGCACGACGTCTGTGGGCTTGCTCCACAAATAGTTCTTATAGCACGCTTTTGCAATTTAAATACCCAATGTGCTTGTGACGAGTTTTCCCAGAATGAGATGCCATAAGTGAGCAGGGAATGAAAATATGCAAAATATACTAACTTTTCTGGTTTCTATATTAGCTATTCTAGATATTACCCTCAGTGAAAATGTTGCAGAATTCAGTTTTTTTAAGAAGTTGTTGAATATGCTGTTTCCAGTTCAATTTGTTATCTATATATACACCCAGGAATTTTGTGAAACTGCTTTCATTGATTGCTTTTCCTTCTGATAATCACATTATAGCTGACCTTTGTTTTATTTTTTTGTAGCAAACTGAAGTAACTGTGTCTTTTCTACATTAAGTATTAGTTTGTTGGCATTAAACCACCTGTTAATTTTCTTTATAACATCATTTGCTGTGTTTTCGAGGTTTTGTGCTGATGGGTCTTTCTAGGATATGCTAGTATCATCTGCAAAGAGCACCATGTGTTCATTATCACCTAGTATATGTGGGAGATCATTTATATAGATTAAGAACAGCAGAGGGCCAAGAATTGAACCCTGTGGCACACCACATTTAACTATACCCCATTCTGAGTTTATAACATCTCCTGTATTAGCATCTTTCAGTGATACACATTGCTTTCTATTTTCCAGGTACGATTTAAACCAATGTCCTGGCTTACCACTAACTCCATAGTGGTCTAATTTACCTAGTAGAATCTCATGATCAACACAGTCAAAAGCCTTAGCAAGATCACAGAATATACCTAGGGAATTTAATTTTTTATGCATTGATTCCAGTACGTCGTTTACAAAAGCAAAAATTGCTGAATCTGTTGAAACGCCTTGTCTAAAACCAAACTGTACTTTACTGAATAGGTCATTCTTTTGTAGATGTGCATACACCCTTCTGTACATGGCTTTTTCAAAGATTTTTGAAAATGCTGGTAGAAGTGATATCGGTCTGTAATTTTCAATCTTTGAGGTTTCGCCCTTTTTATAAAGCGGTTTGATTATTGACTTCTTGAGTGAGTCAAGAAAGATACCTTCTTCAAAAGAACTATTACATATATGACTAATAACTCTACTAATGCTGGTGTTACATTGTTTTACTACATGGGTTGAAACCTCATCATAACCAAATGACTTTTTATTTTGAGGGATTTAATAATTTTTTCAATTTCATTTTGACTGGTGGGAAATATAGACATAGGTGCTGTCTTTGGTGACAAGGATTTAAGTATTGCTATAGCATCCATATTCCCAATATATTTTCCTTTTATTTTTCAGCAACTGTTAAGAAGTAGTTATTGAAAGCACTTCCTACATAACAGGGGTCAGTTACAAGCTTATCATTAATGCTATAGATATAGGTTTATGTTCAAGGGATGATACAGTTGTTTCTCTTTTAATAATGTTCCAGATACTTTTTATCTTATTATCTGAACTACTAATCTCATTGTTTATGGCCAAACGTTTAGCTTCTTTTATTACTTTGGTTAAAATTCTACAGTAAGTTTTGTAATGTTGTCTAAGAAGCATATTATCATTATTCCTAACTTTTACATACAATTCCCTTTTATGTCTGCAAGATGTTTTAATACCAACTGTAACCCAATTTTTGTTTACTCGTTTTTGACCAGTTGAAGCTAGTTTTGTAGGGAGACACCTTTTGTAAATTTCTAAAAACCTTTGGTGAAAGTAATTGAATTTATTGTGTACCCCTTTTAATTTATAAACAGTGCTCCAGTCCTCATTGAGAAGTTCATTATTTAATGTTTTTATTGAATTGTTCTTTAATGGCCTAACTCTGACAAATCCTTTCTTTTTGTTATTTTCGTTTCCCACAACATCCAAAGTAATTATTTGAGCATTATGGTCTGACAAACCATTTCCATTGGAATTGATCCATGTGTTTCTAATTTATTGTGCTCTACAAAAATGTTATCAATAATGGTACTACTATCTTTTTGTGTTCTAGTTGGGAAATTTACAGTTTGATAGAGATTTGAATGATCTAAGCATTCCTAGAAGATAATCTGTCTGGTTACATTCTACAGCAAAATTTATGTTGAAGTCTCCACAGAGGATAATTTCCCTTTTAGTACGTGATAAGTTTATTAGAACTGCCTCAAGTTTATTACAAAATTTACTGAAGTCTCCTGTGGGAGCCCTATAAACTGTCAGCACTATAAGATATTTGTTTTCTAATTCTAACTGTATTGCACAACATTCAAAATCTTGTTCTATACAGTATTTACTTACATCTAACGATTTTGTCTCAGTATTTCTCTTACATATATTGCTGCACCACCCATTCTCATCTCTGACCTGCAATAACAAGAAACTAATCTATATCCAATAAAAGGGAGGAGACCTATTTCAGAATTCTTCAGATGATGTTCTGTCAGACATACGATATTTATGTTAAGATTCAATGATTTTTGGGTTTCTTCTATAGATATTATCAACTCATCAAGTTTGCTTGAGATACCCCTAATGTTCTGATGGAACAAAGCTATTTTAGACTGACATTCTTTATTTTTTACTGTAATACCATTATGTACATTTCTTAAATAACACTTCCTACTCTTGACATTTGGCCTAAAAAAGACTGAGTCCTACCACCAATTACCACTGGGATGGGGTTCACATCCAACCTGCCTCTCCTGATGCTATTGGCAATCAGTTGCGTTAACTTCTGCTTGCCCCGAACATTCAGGTGGAGTCCATGGGAGGTATGGTCACTCCGTGTTATGCCAGAAACATCTATCAGACCAATGTGTGTTCGGTCAGCCTGACACAATGCACGCTTCAGATCTGCCTGTGTACGCTGTACATGACCACGCATCCAGGGTTGATGATTTTAAAATAATATTTTCGCGAATATATGACAGATATTGCCTGTTTTATTTTGAGTTTACAGTTATCACTTCGCGGAATAATTATGTTATATTCTGCGAACTCATAATGGGCACGCATCTCGGAACATCTAATATAATGTACAATATATAATTTTATATGTGGCCCGCGGAGTTATGATGCATTTCCAAAGTGGCCTGCAAGATCATTTGGGTTGCCCACCCCTGCTTTACATACTCAGTTATCTCATTAGTTTGCTCATATATTTTGAAGTTTTATCATTATATAATATTTGTGTGATTTCAGTTTTGTGATTGGTATGGGATTTATCCCAACCTTTTTATTAAGGTTCTATCAGTACCGATTCTTTTTTCATAGCAAATACCATAACTTTAAATATAATTTTCTAGTAGTAATACAAACCAAATTAGTTAAAACTGGTTGGTTTTTTTAATGAGTGAGATAAGAGAAGGCACGAAACAGACTTTTCTTCAAATTTAATTTTCCTTATTATTATAAAAATGCTCAAAGCGTTTTCCCTCCCAGTGCTATTGAAAATAAAGGTCATTATCATGTCCCGTCTTGTATAGAAACAGGTGAACCTTATCAAATAAAAATGTTAAAAAACTGTTCATATAACCAGCAGCAAGAGTATTACCATATTATGATGAATACTTACAAGTGAAGTATTTTGATGGAGAAAAGCTGGCTTATACTTGTTCCTAATTCCACTGATTTTATTTTATATTATTTTTGAAAATTGAAAATCGTAGGTGACATCTAAGAGGATACATGCAAATCTATTTGGAATGGTGTATTTATATTTTGAAATTAAAATATTGGAAAAAATTAATGAATTTTTATTCAGATTGTGAATTTAAATGGATTAAATTAAATTGGTTCTTTATATCACTCCTTTTAAATCACATTTTTCAGATATAACTTTTATTATTGATTTTCCCTCAACACAGTCAATTTAATTGTGCTTTCCATCGGTTGAGTAATTCTGCCTTAAGAGCTAGAGAAAAAATTAATTGAATGGAATTAAATATATGTTATGTTGAAAGAGCGAAAAAAAAAAAATGACCACAACGTGTTCTGGTTTCTTGAAAAATGGCCACTACACGTTCTTGACATTATGGTACTTACAAAACACAACCAGAATGCTCTGTTGGCTAACTAAAACAGACCACGATAAGAAATGCACATTTAGTCCAAATTGCATTCTCCACACTTGATAATTCACCTTTTTTTATATATATATAAAGATAATTGTATTGTGTCAGGTAAGAAGAATCATATATATTAAATGCACTCTGGACTGATTCATTGCGAATGCAAAGAGATAGATGCTGATAAGCCACAATGTGTTGTAGCTGTTTTCAAGAAACCAGAGCATGTCGTGTTCATCCCCCCCCCCCCCCCTTGTTCGAGGAGCATTTTGGTCTTTGAGCATAACATAGCTACAGGATGATTCAGGAGGAATGGTGAATATTGATGGAGGTGGTAGTGTGAACAATGTTGAATAAAAAAGTTCATATAAACATGTGTCTAATTTCTATTTACGTTGGAGATACAGGGGCTTGAATCTTATGCATAAAATAAGCCCCAGAAATGATCAAGAACACACAAAAAAAAACTTATTGAAGTGCTTTATTCATTCAAAAACACATGCATATTTTACAACAGTTTGAATTAAATGTTCAAAAATCCCACCATCGGCTTCATTACTCAAATTGAAACACTTTAGTGATGCTTGAAGTCAACACGTACAGTACCAATGCACCGGCACTAAAAAAAAGTGTCTGTAAATGCTATGTTACAAGGCTGAGATAACAGTCTAATACAGTACATAACCTAACTTAATGAAAATGATGTCAAAAATCTTTAAGCATGCTGAATATGCTTACATTGTATTTGTTTACTGGTTCTGTAATGGAAATGCTCTTGCTGCTTATGCAACATACCATAGTCAATGGTTGAAAAATGAAGTGTACAAAGAAGAAGTAAACACAAGAGATGAATTATTTGCTCACATCGTAAACACTACTACTTTCATGAACGTACACTAACATGTACTCAGAAGAGCTACACATACTGTTGCAAAGAGAACTGCAAAGCGTACTGAAGTTGATAATGTGATTTTCAAATATTTAGTTTAAACTATTGTAAACTATGTGTATGTTTTTGCATGAATAAATTAGTTCCATAAGTTTTTGTGTGCTCTTGATCATTTTCTGAGGTTTAATTTATGTATAACATTCCAACACCTGTATCTCCAAATCAAATGGAAATAGGACTCCTGTTTATATTAACTTTTTTAGTCAATATTGTTCATACTACTACCTCCTTCAGTATTTACCATTCCTCCTGAATCACCCTGTATTATATGTGGCAGGTAGTTTTATTGTACTTGATGTAGCTTGACTGTTATAAATAATTCATCCTGGACCTCCAATTGAAGCTAGGGAAGAGAAACAATACACTATTCTCCACAGATGATGGCACAGTTACATAAAAATCATTGACATGGATGCAGTGATGATTTCAGGTTTAAACATTTGATTGGCAGTGGTATATAAAATGTGTGGATGAGTGTCTGAGGGCAATATACAGTTCATTGCTTAGTGTAGGACATAGGTTCTCAACCTTTTTTGGCCTATTACAAAAACACAAAAAAAAAATTATTCGCTGCAGCCTTTTCAGAAAGGGGATGGGGGGAAAAAAAGAACTCTCCTTCTTGTCAAAAATAATGTAGCCCATAGTGCCCCATCTTTTTTATGTGCAACCCACATTTTTAAACAATGGTTTGATGGCAACCCTCTTAGGTGAGGTGTACAAGATAATAAATATAAAAACAAGGACCAATTTCTACAATATCTTTATTAAAAGATATTAACAATATTGGAGTATTGTTCACAAATTGATTTACAAGTACATGTTGTAAAAGAAATAATTAATTAGAGGGCTGCGCTCCATGTATTGACACTAATTCTTCGATATTTGATGCCTTATTTTCATTCTTAAATCACCGCTTTCCACCGTTGATAATCTTTGTTCTTAGCTATTAAATTGCTGACTGTGCTAAATCATCTTTTCGCTATAAGTGATCATGGGAATGCAATTAAAAGCTGGTTTGATTCAGCCCTTAAGGCCAGATATAATGCTGAAATGCAGTGGGGCAACTGTTGGTCCTCAACTCCCCTAAATTTGCCTTGGAACAGAAACACTCTTATGATCTCTTCAATGCTCCTCTTAGATACAGCTGGTATAGAACTTTTTTCTTACCATGCCCCATTATGTCATAAGAAATAACCTCCCTCCCCCTCCCAGCCACAGTTTTATTAATAAAAAGGTAAATGTCTATTTCTCAGTAGTAACAATAACGTCTCAGATGAAACTTGCTATGTATGTGATGTTAGAATAATGGTTTTCAACTATAAGAAGGGGTAGAGGAGAAAGTACTTCCAACATTGTAGAGCTGGGGTATCATCCACGCAAGCGGTGAAGCTACTTCACATGCAACACCTCCCCTGACATGTATTCATGCTGTCCTGGGAAGGAGGGCTTCCAGATTTGGAACCTATAGCTTAGTGGATATTGAGTGTGTGGAAAATGGTACAAGAATGAAAAAGTAGAAGTAATAATGAAAGTGAAAAGAAAGCTTTAAAGGTCATATATTTGTTTATATATCTGTCATACAGCTATAATCTGTGATTAAATGATTGTTCCTTTTTGTTCACTATTCTACATCTACTAATCAGCTTATTTGTTTCCTATAAAACTATGCTGAAACATATAAAATGAAACATTATGAAAAGTGCTATTTATTACAGTCAACCCTAAGTGTACTTTCTGTGGTATCAATACATATTACAAGAACAAAAAAGTAAAGTTGTCCAGAATCATCTGTGATTTAATTCTCAGCAGGGTGGTGTATGGTTAGACCTTATGATACAGGCAACTAAATCATGCTCTTACATTATTCATTTACAGCAGTGAGGCTATATTTATATTTCAAGGAAAGGTAAAATATGCCCACTACTCACCAAAGGTGATGGGCGGCAGCAAAAAGAACGCAATAGTTAATGTTATGTCTCCCCCCCCCCCCCACGAGAATATAACCATGTGAAAGAGCTTATGCCAATGTCCATGGACAACGCAGCCACATGAATCTCTTACCTTTAACTTTAATGAGTGCTGGATATAATTTACCTTTCCTTTCCATGTAGATTATTCATTTAACACATTGCTGAGCACACCATTCTTCTAGTTTTGCATGGCTGATTATTCTTCAGAAACTACTCTGTGTAATTTTAAAAAGCAGACAGGGGAAGATGAGAACACTGGAAGGCACTGCATGTCTAACTCTCTCAGAGTGTTTTGAGTAGCTGGATCTGGACAAAATGCTTGCTTGCAAGAGAATTGGGAACTGAACCCCAAGGAATTTGATTAGTTGTTTCACATTCAATGGATGAAACCTTCTCATAAACTCTTTTTCACAGTTACATACATAGACCAATAATTAAAATTAGAAGGATCTATGCTAGCTCACTTTATAGGCTAATATTAATTAAAAATTAATTATTTGTATTGTGAAAGAGCAAATGAATGACTATGAAATAATTGAATGTAAACTGACAAGAAAAAGTGTGTTGTTAGAAATCACCCTTGATATAATTCTGAGCAGGATGCTGGTTCTGTGGATCTAGTGAGAAATGTAAACTGTAAGCTTATTAGTAAGTGCCTGAGGTTGTGATCAGGAATCAAAAGATGCAGAAGTTGATTTCTGGTTATATATTTGTATGATTCCACATAGCAGATGTTGAATTATATGAATTTATAAAAATATTAAATAATGCTCATAGTGGAGTTGCATTTTAATATTATACATTCCTGTATCATAAATAGTAGATAAAAAAGATGAAAAATGGATAGATTTTCAACTGTGCATTCGAATTAAATTTAGAAGAAATATTGTGAAAATATGAAGGACGTAATTAATACAAATTTTAAATAGGCAATGTGCAGTTTCAAAAAAGTTATTGCTTTTGGTACTCTCAACTACTCTTCTTTAAAATAAGATATAATTTATTTCATCCAGTACTAGAACACTTGACTGGGTGGCCATAAATTTTTTTTATGAAGAAGAATTGTTTTAAGCAAAAAAGATTGCTTTGTCATAAAAACATCATATTCCAAAATTATGAGTAAATAACTGAAAATTAATCTTTCTTCCAGTATTGGAAAAAAGTAAAGATAGAATACTGAATGCACCATTATTGAAAATCCTATTCATAAAAAATTTCATAAATTTGTTGTAATGAAAATTGTCTGTATTGCATTTAATTTTTCTTTCAGTATCTAACTACCCTATTTTGTCCAATACTTCACAGCCCACCACCAGATCCCTCTGTGCTTGTAAAACGACCACCTGTAGTGACTGTGATGGGACATGTCGACCATGGCAAAACAACTTTGCTTGATGCATTGCGCCACACTTCAGTTGTTGATACAGAATTTGGTGGCATTACTCAGCACATTGGTGCATTTTCAGGTATCAATTATTTTTAAGTTTCTGTTATGCTAGTGTATATTTTTTGTGTTTAAGTATGTATGTAGAATAGCATGTCTAAATCCCAGTATCTAACCTTTCTTATCTTTTACTTGCTTTAGAAAAATGAGAAGCAGATGTTTAAAAAATTTTAAATTAGTTTTAAAATATTTTTAAATCTTCGACAATAACCATGAAAGAGCATATGAACTGACAAGGGAGTTCATTACAAAATTTGTAAGCAAGCTGTGTATGATGGTGTCAGGGACATTGCTGATACGGGGAGTTGGTAACAGCTAATATCACCTGAACCAGATGTCGTCCAAGATATTCTAAAGTTATGAAACCGTGTACAATTAATATTGCTAACAGTTCAAATGATCACAGTCGCCACTTGCAGGCTTAACCTTCTGCAAGAAAGGTAGTATGCTAATAAATGAAAGTCTCAAGTCGAAATCAAAAAGTCATATATTCTCCAAAATTCTCACATAAATGTTATAATCACTGTTAGCACAGGCAATCGGACTGAAATCGTCTCCAAAAATTACAAGTTGAGATTCCAGAGCATTAAACCGCTTCTCCCCAAGTTGAAACAGAACAAAAGTTTGAAATTCACATGTTCATCCAAATTTTCAAAATGTCCGCCACTCCGCGTTCTAACAAGGTCAGTTAACCACACCAGACGCCATGATGTAGGTTACCCATGAACCCCTTCAACCAAAACCGCGCGAGACCCGAACGTGCTCTCACACGCGCTTCAACATCGAGACTGTTCTATCGGCGTACTGGTGTCCTATCACAGTTTCCTTATATAGGAGTTGCTCGCGTGATGACGTATTTCTACCGTGTCCTTCCGCGCTCCTAGACATCCCCTACTGTTCGATCTAATAACTTCCTTAATACTAGGTCAATCTCAGCAAGTAAATGGTAAAAGTGATGGGTGTTACTAGCTGAAGTGTTTAGTGTCTGAATATTATGTTAATTTTACCTCTCCGAAAACTTGTCGACATGGTTGATTTTTGCAAGTCTTACAGCTTTAGTCAAAATTTTGTTATTTTTAAAATTGGTTGTAATTATCAATGTGAAAGTAAGCTTAAAATATTATTCTCAATTTTAGGTTCTCCCGAAATATCTACTTTGTTTAAGTCAGTTAAGTTATGGTAAAACCGTTAATTCCAAACAATCAGTTGTGGCTACTATTTAGTTTTCATGGAATAACTCTGAAGTTTTATGGGTTATCGTGCCGGAAAAATTATCAAAGTATAGCCTGGATTTAACTGCGCATTTTGAAGTTTATCTTGTCTCTGTAGCTGTTACCACTGAGACACAATGAATTGTTTAGTGATTTGCACGTGTGTTGGGTGTCAAGAAAATAAGAAAATCTATAACATCGGTTCTATGGCTTTTTATAACTTGAAATTAATCTGTAGGAAGCTAAAAGAATGGATTTTTATGATAAACTAATTTTTATCCCGGAATCAAAGTAGGCTTTTAAATAATAAAATGCCAAAGCTGGGTGTTCAATTTTTACGTGTTAAAATTATATTTAAAAATACTTAAAGTGTTGGAAACTATCAGATTTAATTGAATTTACTTCACTTTCGGACTGTTTTAATTTATTCTCTACTTTATATTGTGTGGCAGTTTTTACAATTGGTGTAGAAGCATTTTATATGTGCAGTGATTATAGCCAGTTACTTTACGATTGGATTAACATAAAGCAGGTTAGTGAAATGTCTAAAAATGTGTTTAGAAAATTAATTATGGGTGTAAACTGGTATTTACATGTCATTTGTGCTTTTGAAATGGCTTTAAAGTGCTGGAATTTATTCCTGAAAGTTGGACAAATTAATCGATTTACCGGCGTCTATTTACTCACTGATATTTCATATTTTACAGACTGAAACTATTTAAAACCTATTAAAATTGAAAGATTATTTTATTTACTGCTTGTTTTTCTACTTTTAAAATCCTGAAACTACTTAAAAGACCAAAATTATGTATGTGAACTGTTTAAGCAAAATGAGCATTAAAAATCCAATATAATTTCTTCTTGTGGTTATTAGATGCTTTAAAACTATCAGAAACCTGTTAATTTATCTACTAGGCTGTCTCAGGGATTATTATTGCTGCTTTTGGGGCTTTAACATGGTCAAGTTTTATCACAATGAATTATTTTCATTTCTGCTTCAGACTGTTATTTTATCATTCAGTTTATTTCTTTAGAAAATCCTACTAAACTATCTTTATTTCTGAAGTTATGGTTATAGTGAGTCTAGGCCTGTGTAATATAGGTTCTTTATTGTCTTTACTGTGTGAAATTCACTTCAAAAATACCAAAACTGATATCTGTCAAGATTTTTATGGTTAGATTTTTCCTGTATGGATATTACTTATTTATCTCTGGAATGATTCGTATTAAACATGATAAGGGTTTTATTTATGCATTCTACTTGCAATTATTTAACATTTACTTTGTTTAAATCGGTTCCCAATATCTCGCCAACTAATGTTAGTATCTGTTATCGAAAGCTTATTCTCATGTGAAATAACCTATTTCCTACTGAAATATCCTGGCTTTAATGCAGTTTATAGTTTATTTATGTTAGTTATGTGTGATTTATTCACTTTATTATACCTGTGGTGTAGTTAACTCGATTTTAATTGTGGTACAGGATACTAAAACAAACCCCAAACTCGACTGAAATCCTACTAAATATTTGAAAATAGAATGAGGGATACCTTACAATGGTTTAA
>JARYHS010013631.1:140879736-140933331 GCA_031002005.1 Vandiemenella viatica | reverse complement strand
CTTGTTCCAAATCAAACTTCTGACACTTTTTAAAGAAATTTCTGCTTGCTTCAATCTTTTTCGCTTGCTATCGCCATCACTCTCAATGTTTTTCTACTTTATAATTACCAGTAACTAAAAATATATTTACCTTCTTTAGCAGTTCATCTCAGAACATATATTCCTTGCTTTATCTCTCCTGCTTACCGGTTATGGTCTGATATAGTTATTCACATGGAAGTTAATCTCCGTTAAATAATTAATTTTGTCCATATCGTTTATCCAACTGACCCTAGACTTCCAACGCAATTCATCCCTCTTTTACCAAACAATTAAATCATTGGCCGTCTATAAACTTCATATCTCCTTCTCCAGTTTTTCCCAGCAGTCCAAATTACCTCATCCATGATAAGAGCAGATGCAAAAGTATATTTCCTTTATTTATTATTTTCCGTGTTCATTTACTTCACTTCGTTATTTGAATTGTGACAGTCGCTTGTTTGTCGGGTCCTTCCAAGCCTATCTGATGCACACACTATCATTCGTTTTATTTACATCCAGGAAGACCATATGCAAATGCTGTTTGTGTCAACAGTATTTTCTCTCTGCTACATTACACGATTTGTTAGAGGAAATAAACGAGGAACACATGATAAAGGAGCTGGGTTGGAAATGATTGGAAGACGGGGGAACCAAGAAAAGAAAGTGCTGTAATGAATAAAGCGCATATTGACGACGACATTCTATGGGAAGAAGAATTAGGAGTAGTAGGTGGAAGGGAAGAAAAGACTATGACCACAAACTGGGACCTAATATGAGGCACAAGGGAACGGGGAGGATTAGTTTTGCCATTAAAGGAATCAAGGAATGCGAATGCAGGCTTTCCCGGCGAATAAATGACCACAAATCTTCTAGGGTTTGCAGCCGGATTTTATTATAAAGCGACAAGTTTTCGGCCGCCGATACATAATCGACCTGAAGATGGCTACTGAGCTAGTAGCCGAAAGCTTGTCGCTTTATAATAAAATCCGGCTGCAAACCCTAGAAGATTTGTGGTCAGTCAAGGAATGGATTAAAATACCAATGAAAATGCTGAAAAGTTTCCAAGAATTAGCAATTAAAAATTAAATAAATAAACTGGACCAGTGTGTTATTAATAAGTTTTCTTCTTTACAGTATGTTTGTTACAAGTCGTATCTTAGTAGACGCCCAGTTCGTTTGGTTAAAAATAGCGCTTAAATTTTCTGTCACCCATAATCTTTAACAGCTTGAGTATGTTTCTATTATGGATTAAATCCTCGTCGACGTCAGTAATTACGAGGAAGGCCTGGTGCAAGGAACAGGAATGAATGTAGCTATGGTCTTTTGAAGAAAGCATCCCGACATTAGCCAGGAGCGATTTCAGGAAGCTATAGAAAACAGAAATCTAGCTGGCTGGATGGGAATCCGAACCCGCGACCTGCGGAATGTGAGACCCGAGCGTTACCGCTCACGCACCGCGCCCAGTTGATGGCAGCCAACAGCGGACGGAAGACCCAAACTGACAGTCTAGTTTCCATAAACCGCGTTGTTTTTTAACCAACTGTTCCACAAAGCTCAGTTCTGACCCGGTGTGACCTATTTGAGTTCACACTGGTTGATTTCAAAATTTTCAAACATTAATTGTTCCTGTCAGTTATTCGCATAAAGAATAATATACAAATTGAAATTTGCTTAATAACCAAGTTCTTCATTGCTTATTTGATTCAATAAACATTTGTTAAGCGCATATTACATCTTTTCGTTGTTTCTTTATGCTTTAAAATGGAATAAGTGTTTGAATTCTTTTAATTTTACTCCGCTTTTCTATGAAATGTCGCAAATTAAGCTTTACTGTTTGTTATTCCCAGAACCATAGGTGTGTTCTATTTAAGAGTTACAAGTACACATTAGCAAGAAAAAATGTTACATTCAGAGCATTGATTAATTTGATGGCCTAAAAATATCTGAAATAAATAATCAAATATGTCCTTGATAACACTATTTCCCAATAGACTACTGAAATCTGTTTCCTTTTTTAAAAGTAGTGTCTCAGTTCCACATTATATTTTTTACTAAAACAAGAAGTTAGAATGTCAAAAACAGGAGTAATATGGGAAACGAAAAAGCTTTTTTGTAGCTCTCAATATTTTTATAAACTATGGAAGCAGAAGTTTCTGAGTCAAACCTAAAGATATGCAAACTGTGACAGTCACAGTGATGCGAATTGGATATTATGATTCTAGGTGCAATCGTAATTATTTCAGACTGAAACTAATGTAAAATAAATAATGTATTTTTCAAGATAGTAATTATTAGTAGGTTAAAGATCCTAAATTATTATTGCAGCTGAATTTTTTCCCAGATTGCTATATTCGCTAGATTCTATCTCTGAAACTCCACAAAAGTTGTGAAACTTCTAAATGACAGGAAAATGAATAAAAATTTTGCTAGGTATTTCAAGAGTTTTAGGTTTCCTAAAGATTATAAATTTACATTACGATGTACTGAGCTTTCACGCTGTACACACATTTTATCCACAAATTTATTACAAACTAGCATTTTCAAGTATCTTCGTCCACGAGGACCTCACATTTAGCAGACGTAAAGAAAAAACGACAATTTCTGTAAGTAGTACGCGAAAGACGCGATGAATTTAGTTTTTAATAATTTAAATTGCATTCCCTAGTGCCATGTTACTAAATAACCAAATTGTCCCACTCAACAACAAAATTAACAGACTCTAAAGAGTAGAATGATTATCTCTTATGTAGTGTGATCTTCGGTGCCTATCTGTTCCGTTAACCAACCGATTACGATTTTACTACTGCTTCCTCCATCACAATGACTCATAAGACATACCGTAGTGTTAAGATAGACCCTAAGTTTTCAAACTGTGAATACCAATTTAAATTGGTTCTGTAGTTTCTGCGTTATGCGAAGACAAAGAAAACACACGGACACTACAGTTTACAGATTCATATATAAGGTGATTATTGAAATGAAATGGAACAGTGAGACGATCGCCTATGGTCAAATGCATACATATGCTGAAATAGCATTCGTCGCTCCTCTAGTGTGATGAATGACTGTGGTTGTCGGTTTGACTACCACCCCGAGGTTCGATGGCCTAAGCAGAATTTCCAATCTCGATCCTGGCCTTCACTTGCTTGCTTATGGCTTTAAGCCTCATCGACTTCGAGGTCATTAGAGGGAGGAAAAGACTGGGGACATTGACAAGGAGTTTTCCTGAAATGAGGACGGTGCTATGAATTGATCGGTCATACTAAACCAATACGTGAGAGCAATTCGAAACTTTCAGTGAAGTAGCGACAAAAGACGCATGTGGATAAACAGGGAGTACCCATCTGGACCGGCATGGTTTATCACGCAGTCATGTTTGAAATCATTGTTTGACAGCGAGACTGTTTCACTAGCTGCCAATCGAATTAATAGACGGAATAATTCTGTGTATTTGATATGGCAGAACATCTTCCAGATCCGCTACGGATTCACGGTAGCAACACAAGTGGCCAGTTCAGAAATGGAGACACCTGTGTAGTATTGCTCGAGATGTTATAGTTCAATGAGCAATGTCATCTCCATAATTCGCAACCCAGTAATGTCAAATTGCTTAACAGTTGCCGTGACAGTTCAGCAATACCTTGTAAAATACATAAGTAAAGTAAATAAATTTGATTGCTCCTCTTCAAATCAGATATTGTTTGATTAACAAATAACATTTTCAACTTGCAATTGATTTTCTGTACGGAACCCTAATAATCCTCCCATACTGTTTTAAAGTTTTACAATTTTTTAAAGATAGCCGTGCTTCCATCTGCCAACCAAGAATAAAATCTGCAAGTTAGCAGACATATTCATAGGCTCCACTTTAACCATCCACATTTTACTCATCATTGATGCCGCTTAATATAACTACAGATATGACATGACGTAATATTCTCTCGTTCATATAGTGGAATCTCAGCAGCCATAGAAAAAAGAACAATCATTTATGACACTATACACATTTATCATTTTAAGATATAACACACTTTTTTATACGATGTTTGATAAGAGTTAGGTGGGGAATACCGTAAAGCAGTAAAGAGATATTTCATGCCTGTCCGACATCGCTGGTGGGAAAATATGGAGTGATTAAAAGCGCTGTAACTATCAATAATTCAACTGTTATCGCCAAGCTACAAAATTTACGATGCCAAGTAATAGTTGTCCCGTGACTGTCTTCATTGGTGGTTATTTTTATGACATATTCATCAACTTTGTGATGAGAATAGACTTTGCATATCTGCACTAGGTAATCCGACCTACCGGTCCAACATCCGCTACAATTACTCTATGTGTTGTTCAATTTACCTGTATTTATTTATCGCAACAAAGCTTTTTCTACCAACTCTATGACACTTAATACATAAATCTAGATTTAAAAAAAAAAGAAGCAAATTCTTCTTCTGGGTTAGCCAATAGACAGAGTTGGGTAGCCACAAAGTGATCTAACTTATTTTGTGGGTACCGCAACAAAGCCTCACAATACCTTACACTGAAGCTTTTTTACGGTGCTTCCAAAAGTTAGAAAAAATTAAAGGTTCTGTAAAGAAAACGTTGTATTAATGTAATGTATCCATTAACAAACATCACTTTCACATTTTGATCGGTCCCATAAAAGCTCACTTCTATCAGTTGTCTGTAAAAAAAAGTAAGTGTAGTCTGTATATGTATACTGTACAGTAGAGACGGTCATTTCTATCAATAAGCTAACATCTTACATTTCGATATCATTTCACTGGAATTAAAGTAATTTTGATTAAATTTTTTGTTATTAATATTTCGAAATTATTAGTAATATTTAAGAATTTCATTTGGCAATGTATTGCTATAATTTATTTAACTACGTTAAATAAATATTAATGTTTATTTTGCGTAGTGGAACTGGTTTACCAAAACCATTAATTCTTAAATATAAAATCTAATTAAGAGATAATTAAAAGGGTACCAAAGATTTTGACTATGTAAGGGACTCAATGCGAATTAATCCATCAGTGTTATGAAACGCTAAACAGGATCTTTAAATACAATGAAACAAAGAAAAAGTTGGTAGGTAAAGCATGTTCATGAAGTGAGAGAACACACCTGTCATTACCACAGTTTGATGATTGTCGATCTTACCATCTGTTGACAGCGAAAGTGACAGATTAGTGTCCCGCAGTTGCAAGAGCTCGTATCAAGGCTGTCAGCGATCACCCCATAAAAATACGGTTGGTATTTGATGATAAACCGCTTTCCGTGATGGCATGATGAAAATGGTGGACCCCTTCGATCACATAATCGGCTGAAAACGAACGAGCAGGTTTACCGAAGATAAAAAGTAGGTTTTCTCGTGACAAAGTCGGAATCTGCTCAATAACTTGTAACCATCGCAAGAATGTTTTCGAGATCTTATCCTGATCATAGATCGATTTCGGGAACTTTTCCCCACCTTCCGTTCGCATGTGTCTTTTCTACATATCCTTTACAGCACAAGAAAGCTAGGTTGTGCGCCGACTGATTGATGTCGACCACTGCCTTACGTTTTTCCCACCAATACAAAAGGCGGAGCCAAGCGTTGTTGCTATTATTATTAGACACGTTATGCAATAATTTGGGAACTGTTTGTCAAGCGGATTCTGACAAATCCGTCCTTCTTGCCCAGACTTCACCAGACGTTTGGTTGGCGACTAAGGTGGCATTAATTACACCATAATTTGTTTTGTATACACTCAGTCTTCCCAAATGTTCCAGATTTTTTACACCACATATTTCAAATGGTGTGTAGTTCGGCGAAATATTATTAAAGTATGAGGCACAAGTTGTGTGATTACATTAACCATCACTCTCCATTATTCAAAATTGCATGCATATAACTCTGTATCTTCTCAATTGTCAATTTATTCCACTTTTCACTTGTCAAATTCACGTGTTCACTTTAATTCCCCCTTGTGGCAGTTGTTATACACTTTAGCCAGACAATAACAGCAAACAAATAATATTTTCTGCAATGCGGCCCTAAAAACTGCGAAAGTAGGTATGTAAGGCTACTGCCATAAGATCATGTGCACCATAGAAGTTAAATTGAATGAAAATCATTCCTCTGTTAAACAGACGTCATTGACTGTGAAGGAAGACATTGCCCTAACTGTTATAGCTCGTATACATCAGGCCAACGAACAAATACTGTATTAGTGCAAACGTTGGTAGCCAATTCGTTGACTTTCGGACTCTCAGTCCCATCAAACCAAAGGGTTGGGGCCAAGGGATTCGGCCATGTGGAATAATTTGTTATGAGACAGAAATTTGTTGACGTACGGCTTTATTCATGGTAAAGTCAGTCAAAACGGATTTGCAGGAGTATAATAATTAGGTTTAACATGTTTTGAGACTATTCTGGATCAGGTTAAAGCATTTATTTTTTTTAGAGATTAAAGCTCTTCCGTAGTACTTCATCATTCAGTGTTATTGAGAAGCACGTTCATGGTAGGACGGATTAAAATATTTCGGTACTACAGGTTTGAATATAAAGTGCTAATGATTCATATATTTCAAGAAATGATTAAGAGGTATTCCTATACTTTACGTAGTTTAAAGAAGTGTTTTCAATAGGAGTAATTGTCTAGGAAATCAAATTGATTTTTTTAGGAGCCTTAGAGAAACATTGTCATGTGCACTACTAAAGACCTTGCTTCTTGGCTGTTGTCATCTGAATAGCGATTTCAGACTACATTTTTGGCAAGTTTGAGGATTTATCAAAATTAGCTGACTTTAGTTGGACCTTTTTTTTTTTACTTATGACTTTACGCCTCGTCAACATCGATGTCATTAGAGGCGGGATGGAACTGGGGACAAGGAACGGGAAGGAATTCAACAATGGCCTTTTGAAAAGCATTGCGGAATTCAACTGGAATGATTTGGGGAACCTTTGGAAAACCAAAATCTGGATGCCCGGATGGGGATTCGAACTACCGTACACCCGAATGCGAGGCCAGAGCGTTAACCACTCACCCACCACGCTCGGTGACTTTCGTTGGAGTGACTGTTGGTGTGGTGTTGGCTGAGTTGAAGGGTGTCGCTAGAACTTACAGTCTTCGAGAAACGAATTTAGATATCCTTATCCAAACGGTCAAAAACTGATTGGTCAGAGTGTTGGTGGTGGTGAGGGAATTTTATGTGGCTGTGTAATAAATTCAGACTGAACTTAAAACAATGTGTATTATTGTTTGGTTGACCTGAAGAATCATTAATATGAACCATAAACCAAAAGAGCAACCCAAATTAAATAATTTAATCAGCCGATATTACGAGAGAAAAAGAGGATATTGCTGAAGCACACCATGTTGATTTGTACACTTCATTCGCACCATTTCCAATTTTGCTTTCTTCTCTTTACCTTTCACGGCGAAAATATGTCAACAAATTATTTCACTTTCTTCTTCATATCTTGCACGTTAATGTCTAAAACGTCACTCATTTCCCTCCAAGCGTCTAATCTCCTAAATTTGTTTTTATATTCACAGTTCTTAGGGTCCCATAAACAATAAGTACACGATGAAAATCGACCAGTTTTAATGCAGTCTCATTATTCCACTCCATACTACAGTGTTTTTCAACACTATAATAAGAAATTTATAATAACACACCAGTTCCACAAGGCAAATAACAAAATAATGAACCAACGTTGGTTCGGAGTATACACCAGGAGTGGGTCGTAAAGCCAACCCTTTTATTATCGTCAGTAGTCCGAAACTCAACCAACAATGTCAACCGTTTCGATGGCTCAGATTTGCCTCACGTACAAATTAAACAGATCTCTGCCGAAGAAGCTGTTGGTTGCTTTCGTTGGCCATAATTCGCTTTGTATTTATGCGCGTATAAGATTACTTCAACGTTTCATCCACTACCACCATGGTGATCAACTGTCTTGTCGCGGCGACGTAATATTTGATGTACAACTGACGGATTATCGGTTCACTGAATCCTTTCCAGTACACTGCATTTACACGCGCAACAGTGGCGATCCGCGCGAGTATAATAATCTCCCTTCACTTTGACATGTCACTGTTCATATTTGTCAATTTTTAATACTGTGACCTTCGCCGTTAACGAGGTAACTGAACTTTGGAGAAACCTTTTCTATGGCTCCTGAAAAAATCATTCACATTCCTAACACAGGTTTGAATGCGATGAGCGTTTTAAGATTAAGAAGATTCCTTCATTAACTCTCCAAGGAGACCTGCTAACCAAAGAACTTATGAGTGACAACTTACAACGGTATCGCTAGTTGCGTCCACTGCACGAACCCACCGAACGTTATAAGGACCCGAATTTCTTGCAATTGCCCAGAAACATCCAGGCTCTTCTGCAGCTATGACGACTGTTCTTTTGCCGACAGTACATCTACGGCTGGAAGCCATTGCATTCAATACCTATTCATGTTGGCGTTCATCCGTGCACTACGGCGAAATAACAACAGTATAACATCTGTTGACTTTCTTCTTATAAACAGATTAAACATTACACATCATAAATACTGCGAACATTACAGTTTTCTGTAAGTAACAGTCAACTTTCTCAACCCCCAGACCGCTCATCTCTCTGATGCTGCCTGCCAGCAAACTTCGTTTCACCTTCAACTCTTCCACCACAGAATCCCTTTGAAAAATTTAGGAATTGGCGATGCTTTGCCGCACAGGTCGTGCGGGTTGGCCAAAGTTGGTCCATCATAAACTTTTTAGATTTCCCGAAAAGTGAATTAAAAAATAATTTACTTAGGAAAATTTCAGGAAATGAGGTGAGGTGAGGGAAATTGGAGCAAGTAATTAAGAACTACGGCAGAAAGGAAAAGAAGTATACCTATAAAGCCTTTCAGAATACCCAGTCCAGCCCATGTCTTTCTTAACAAACTTTTTATCTTTAAACTCCTTAAACATACCAGATAATACCTAATCCTCTTGAAGAACGAGTTGGTAGATATCCAAATTATCATTAACTGCTAGTACAATCAATCGTTTAGTTTAAGTACAGTATATGGTGCGCTGTTACGTGTGATCAAGATAATTATTGGGGCTCGCAAATAATTCATAAGAAATATTTGCATATTAGTCACACGCGCAGAAACGACAAAGCCAGCCAGTTACGGGTAGCCGAGCTACCTGGGAGGTAAGCAAATAACAATACCCAGACGTCCCTAGAGCCGCGGTTCCCAATCTATTGGTCGCGACCTATTGGTGGTTCGCGACGTGTGTTTTGGTGGGTCGCAAGGTTTTTGCCACAAAAATATATCTTTATTTCATCTATTTGAAAAATATAACACGATATTTTACAAGTGCAATAATCATGAAAGCTATTAGCTTACATTAAAACTTTGCGAGAAAAAAGTTTTCTTAAACATTCAGCTGGTATTATGCAATAACCTAGTTGTGAGATATAGCAGCGGCAGCAATCGCGGAATCGTTATGGCAACCCCTGAACAACCCCTCTCCCACTCCGCTCTAGAGCGGAGATGCGCACGCACACCACCTGCAATTTTACTTCTCTCATTGTCATGTTTTCTTTCATCGAAACATTCTTTCTCTGCTTATGATAATGAGTTATTGTTTTTGTTTTGTTTTGATTTGATTGAGAGTACATTTAATGTAATTATGGCTAAGTTGGTTGAGGAATGGATCGTGCCGTAAAAGAGAGTATCCAAATGGTGAGGAAACTTCAATCTGCGTGGTTACTAATAATAAGTTTGAAAATGTTACTGACCACAACCAAGTATTTGTAATTACAATGCGGGCATAAGTACAGACGTTTGATCTACTGATCCGGTTGAGGTGTTGTGCGGTACCTGAGCCGAACCCCTCCCCCGCTTCCCCGACCACACCATGCCAGCATACCACTTCACTACACCCCCGCCGCGGAATTGGGCTCTTCCGAACTACCCGCCATCAGGCCCGCCGCTAGCTGTTTGAGCGCCCGCTTGTAATACCGATTATGCCACCCCCTGTCAAATTACAGCAGTGGTGGATTTATGAAACTTCCGAACCGAGTCAAAAAACTGTGAGATTGCCGCCCTTTCGAACATTATTTGCCGCCCCGATTGTTGCCATCCCGAGTGTCGCCGGCCGCCCGAAGCAGCTGTTGAACTGCCACGAACCAGGCCGAAGACCCTCCAAAACCTTGCCGTGGTTCTTACGCTAAACTCCCAGCCCCACCCGAACCCCGCAGGGTGGGCGGAAGCCTAGCGACCGGGAGTCGCACAAGAATACCCCTCCGCATGTTCCACCACGCCAGCAGACCGAACGTATCGTCCCTGAATACGCGGCTTCCCACACTAGGGGGTTGCTCCTAGTACACTTTCCCCCGCACCCGCCCGACACTTGTGTCCAGTACGAGCACAGATTCCCACGCACCAGTGTCAGCTCCACAGAAAACCGTCGCACAAGCACGGTCAGCTGCGGAGGCCCGAAGATCCCACAACTGCCCCACCCTTGGCAAGCCAGTGTTCTACCGATCTACACTTATGTAGAGGATCTATCATTTACACTGCAGGCAGCGCGAAAAAGCAAAAGACGTATCTGCGAAAGTGTAACACGGATTTTTTGAAATACGGGTTTGTGTTTTCGGGTACTGAAGAGGAGCCAATTCCTCAGTGCGTGATTTGTTGTAAAAATTTGTCCAATGAAAGCATGAAGCCATCAAAACTTGCAAAGGCATTTGTCAACCAAGCATCCTGAGTACACAGGTAAGCCTCTTGAATTCTTTCAAAATAATAAACGACATAATCTTTTGATCAAATCTACAATGGAAAAAGTCAGTGTCAGGCCAACAAAACAAACAAACTACCATAGTGTCTTACCAATTGTGGCGAGACAGTATAAAAGCCATGTGTGTGTTCATGTTGAGCATTGGAATCGGGACGATCCAATTGTTGAAAGTGTGACGCGAGATGCGAGTTGGATTGTTGAGGGCAGTCTGTGACTCACTGTCTTGGAGGTCGGACACGAGTGGTTGCGCGGCAGTGATTGTTTGGCGGTGCGTCTGGTAATATCGTGTGGACCTGATGAAACATTATAAGTACGTCGCCGTCGTGCAGATTAAATGGCAGTGTTTCGTAAATAACAGTGAACTCGTGGGCGTTGAACTAAAGCATCCAAACCAAGTGATAATAGTGTAGCTCAGAACTTGCAGTTTGGAGGAGAAGTAGTCCTGGATAGCTTTTATATACGGTCAAATTATAATCGTTGGTGGTGGTGGCTTAGTAATTGTATGATCGGTGAATAAATTGATAGATTATTCCTATGGCGACTTTGTGAATTATTAGTAGAAGAACCTGCAATCCATTGATACCGAGACGAACAACAATTACCCCACACCAAGCTGCTAGTGCATTATCGCCGCTAGCAGACGCCACTTTATCGTTACACAATTATCCTTGCTAATAGCAAAGCAGGGAGCTGATCACACAGTAGGCGAGGAACTTATTTTACCTGCAGCAAAAATAATATCTAATACTTTGTTTGATGGAAAAATGTCAAAAAGAATAAGTGAAATCCCTTTATCAAACACTACAATAGAAAGGAGAATCAATGAAATGTCTAATGTAGAGGAAACAATGATTTAAACCCTAAAGCAAAGTGATTGTTTTTCACTAAAAATTGACGAAAGCACAGATGTTGCTGGTCAGGCAAATTTATTAGTTTTTGTTCGTTTTGAGTTCAACGATTCTGTGGAGGAAGAAATGTTGTTTTGCAAGTCTTTGCCTACAAGAACTATAGGAGAGGAAATTTTTAAATGTGTTAATACTTTTTTAAATGAAAATGAAATTTTTTTGGTCAAAATATGTAGGTTTGACAACTTATTGTGCCCGTGCTATGTCCGGCATTTATTCAAGTTTAGTTGCCAAAGTTAAGTCAGTGGCCCCTTTGACGTCATTGCTGCCTTCATCGAGAGGTTCTGGCAGTAAAAGGTTTGGATGAGTGCCTAAAGAAAACTCTGAACGATGCTGTGAAAATTGTTAATTTCAACAAAGCATGGCCTAAAAATTCAAGATTGGTTGGAGCATTGTGTGATTAAATTGGCAGTGAACACAAACAACTTCTACTTCAATTTGAAGTTCGATGGCTGTCGAGAGGTACAGTAGTGTCGAGATTATTTGACTTCGTGACGAATTAAGAATGTTTTTATTGGTGCACGAAAGTGACTATAAATCTATTAAATACTTTATTGAATGTATTTGTGAAGAGAATTGGCTAAAACGTCTTGCTTCTTTGGCAGATATTTTCAATGCACTCAATGAGCCTGACAATGTAAGGAAAAGATATCCATAAGGTCTTACGTCCAGGACAAAGTCGATGCAATGATTACAAAAAACTCGAACGATGGACCTGAGAAGTAGAAGAAAATAGTTTTGATGCATTTCCTGTCATGCATGGCTTCCTTGTACAAAATGAAATAAAAGTCAACAAGGAAATTGCAAATATCATCAAGGCTGAAACTCTCCACGTTGTATATGACTGGAAATATAGCGTTACATTTTGCTAGTACAAGATTCCACCTGAAATTGGTGTGTGGGCATGTATGTGTAATCGAGCATACTATGATTCATACTTCAATGACACGTGCTGTTGGGGAAGTGGTGGTGGTTGGTGTAAGCCTGTTAAAAACACTTGCCCCACAATTCGTCAATCTGGTCTCTGATGCCAGTATAAACATGCGTGAAGCGAACTTAGCAACACGAGGTCTACAGGTTGTCTTTATAAATGAAGACTATTTTGTTAAACGCAACGGGTGTGTGAGTATTTTCATGAACCGTCGATTTCAATTTACATCATACAGCTATTCAAATTGTGGAAACGATTAGCTGATGCTGTGAAGAAGTCACTTTTATATCAAACACTTATAATTTTGTCATCTATCATTTCGCCGAGAGTACTGGCCTCTTATTCAGGAGGATACCGTTGTGAATCTGGGCATATAGATTTTTTATGCATGTGGGTTAAAGGAATAATACACGATGATATCTGTTGTAACCATTTAGGAATAAAGTGAATGTTCCTCACTCCAGTTGAAAACAAACCTAAAGTGTGGCAATCGAGCGTGGTGGTGTAACGGTTAGCGTTCTGGCCTCGTATTTGGTAGGACGGCGGTTCGAATCCCCGTCCGGGAATCCAGATTTGGTTTTTCCATGGTTTCCCAAATCACTCCAGGCAAATGCCGGGATGCTTCCTTCAAAACACCTTGGCCGAATTTCTGCCCATTCCATGCCCCCTATCCTTTCCCGTCTCTAAAGACGTAGCTGTTAAGAGACGTTAAGCAGTTAAAAAAAAAAAAACTATGGCGTAATTTTTGAGGATCCACCCACGAAGGCTCTGCTCTGGAGAAAGGTTACGAGTTTATACTACAAGAGATGTTCCTAAGCACAAAATGTAGCATCTCCACGGGTTATCTGATATTCAACAAATAATTTTTTTTTTTATAGGTTCGGTCGGTCTCGAGCCGGAATGCACACGTTTGACCGCAACCAGGCAAACTCCACAATCAGGATGCCATTCGCCTCGTCGTTCATAACACCGACAACCTTTTCATTATGGGGCTCTACATGCCAAGCTATCTGCGTCCATATAAAGTAATTTAGGGCATTTAAACTGAGGAATGGTGAATTCTTAATGAAATTGGTACATCCTCAGTCTCCTTCTAACCATGTCAATCGATGACGTCTTTCGTGGAGAGAAATTTCATGATCTTTTGCAATTTTCATAAAATTTAGGGAATTTATGAGGTGGGGTGTGTAAGAGAATTAACGATGACTGGTGGGCGAGCGATAACACTTTGGCATCGCATTCGGGAAGAGGCAGCCTCAAATCCCGGAGCAACCATCCAGATTTCAGTTTTTTTCCCATGGTTTCCTGAAATCATCCCAGGCGAATGTCCACTACACGCCTTGTCAAAATATGTGGTAAATAGAAACAGAATGAGGATCTGACCGCTAACTCAAGAAATTGTGTAACATCTGTCAATATTTGTGAGACCGAGCATATTTTCATGATCCTCGACACTGGTGTGTACATGTATATGTTGTCAATATTCTGTAAGTCCTAAAGGGATATACTTTCAACATTTGTGCTTGGCGCCTTTCCTAGCTTGTTCGTGCGTGGTGCAGCTCATGACAACTTTAGATACGTGTCAATCCCCAACAATATACATCTGCTACCTCCGTTTCTGCAGAGAGTATGCATTCTTCCATTTTCCCACTCTTTACAGCATTTGTCGCATGAGATAAGAACTGTCCACATTGCGTTGTTCACTATGTGTCCTTTGGGGGTTGTAAATGAGATCCATTAAGACTTAAGAACAGACTCGTACACTGGGACTGACGAAAAATTACATGACTGATCTAACATCATCTACAACTTAGTGGACGCTATCTTCTGTGAATTTCTGTATAGTGACTGTAGGCATTTTGAAATAACTGTAAAGTTCGAGAATTTTCATACGTTTGACAGCCTGCTAGTTGAAGAGTGAAGAACAGATTTTATACTGTTCTTCATACTTTTAACACTATGATTTCATACTTTTCATATTATGATTCTTACAATTCATTCTTTTAATACTATGCGACCTTAAACTTGCTGCTCTCCAGGCTGAGGATTGAAAGTTCAGTTATTTGAACTAATAATCGTACAAAAAAAATTAACCTTAAAGTTTTCATAGCTACAGTCTTGTTCCTTCTACCGCGCAACTTTCCGAAAAATACTAAGAAACGAGAAAATGACTTTGACGTTAGAAATCTACCATTTTACACTTACAACTGCTATTATTCGAGGACTGACTACTAAGTTCGACAAGATCTCAGAAATCACCCTATCACTTCATATTTCAGCTAGTACTCCAGAGTATGATTTTGGTATTTCATTTCATTTTTCTTATGATACCTGGTTTGGGTTCAGCCTCTCCATAGTGTATGGAGTGTAGGCATATGACATTGTTGATAGTGATTCGACCACTCAATGGGGATTTTAAGCCTGTTGATATCTTTCGGAAGAGTAGGCCTGAACGGGCCGCCATACGAATTAATATTCACATAACACGCAAAAACTAAACTGACCGAATGCTGGTAAACTACTTTGGATGGGCACGTTAAGCCTGAGGCGTCTTTTGAAATAGTTGGCCTCAACTAGTTATTATTCATGTATCACGAAAAACGAAACTGTCCGAATTCTAGTAAACTACCTTGGATGGGCACGTTAAGCCTGCCGGTATCTTTCGGAAGAGTAGGCCTGAATGGGCTGGCACCAGCTTTCATCCTCTCCCTTCTTTGTCTTGCAGAATTCTTTCCCGCTTTATTAAACCAACGGGGGTTTGAACTGTTGACCACACTACACGAAAGTATGCTAATTATTTAAATAGTTACGATTAATTTGGGAATAATTACTATTTTAAGACCGCTGTAAAGAAAAACGGGGAAAACGCGAATATTAGACTGCATTTCAGTACAAAATCGTGATTAATCAATACTTTTGACAAAATCGATGAAATTGCGAATAATTACTATTTTAAGACCACTGTACAGAAAACAATGTCCATGTAATTGAGTAATTTTTATCCAGCTCATACAGTGTCAATATCTCTGCAAACTGAAGCCGGATTGGTGATTTATCGCCTTCTGGGCAGGCACGCCGCTTAGTGGGCGCCTACTAATTAGCATAACCGGTTCCCAGGGAGGCAGGTAGTAGCCTGCACCTGGCTCCGGTGGAGACTGAATGTCCGGGTGACCTTGAAAGAGCTCCGATACAGAGCGGCAATCAGGTAGATAATAGCCTCTTATTACAAGGGGGTGGACGGCCCCGGAGGTAGGTAATTGCCTCGAGCGGGGCCGTCTTGGCCGCTGGAGGCGGGGCAGGGGGCTGGCGGGCAACCTCCTGTCCGGATTGGCAATCATTAAATGCACAGGTAGATAATAGCCTCGAGTGAGTGCGCCATGACCGCAGGAGTTGGGGGAAGGGCGGGGCTGGTGGCGCCTTTTTAAAGTAGAACATACGGTTTATAATATTGGTGGTTTCCACAAAAAACTGACTTGGCAGACCAGTTGCATTTTAATATGCTGATCGAATTACTTCTAATTTACTACTTGGAATTTCAGCAGTCAACTTGATGAGGTGATGGTCTGTGTATTTAAGTTTGTTGTTTTATGCATTATCAATTCTTGTTTTTGTTGATAGTATATCCGATGTACGAAAATTTGCCTTTTCGTAGGATAGGATAGTCGACAGCGTATCGCGGTCATACAACAGTTCCCATTCTGATATTTGATAGACACTCATATTAGGTGGGTCGTGAAAATTTTTTTTCCTTAAAAGTGGGTCGTGTACCAATAAAGATTGGGAACCGCTGCCCTAGATGGATTAGCCTGGGGCCAAGTCTGCTCTGAGTTGTGAGGGCCCAACAAATTTTGAATGACAGACGAGATAAACAGAGACAATTTATCGCCTCTTGTTGACGGCATGGGTATTAGGCAGATGTGCATCTGACCCCGAATTTGGTTTCAGTAAAAACGATTGGACGACGCTGATCCCGAGAGGTGGGAAACGAGGCTTGCTGCGGAGAAGCATTTGCCGGGAGAGGCATTCAATATTTGGGTCCTCGATTGGCATCTGCTGGCCAGTGGTTGCAACCCAACACCAGATGACGAGTGCCTGACTGCGCACCCTTCAACGAACTTGCCATTACGACTGCACATACTATGCCAGGGGCTACGCGGTACGCCGGAACATCACATACGGTGCCGGGCGGAAGCATTTCAACTCCTGCGCTTCACTTGTTGCAGACAACAGCGGTACAGATCCCAGACCTTGCAATGTCAATCTGCCGTTGTATCATACCACTGCCGACAGTCGCCATATATGAACGGTAAAGTTAATGCCACAACAATTTTCATCGGAACGCAGTTTTCTAACGCCCAGTATCGCTTGAGATGTTTAATACCCTCCACTAAACTAGGCCAAACAAGAATTGCAAGGACCTTTTGCTTTAATCAATGTGTAATTTCAACCACGTGTGTCAATTTATTTATTTGAGTAAATGAAGTTCATTTTGCTTCAATTTCTTAAAAGGAAATAAAGATATCAATATTTGTTTTTGTTAATTCGTGAGTTTTTCAGTCATTTCGATAATCAATTTTGGAGATAAATTTCAAGCTCTCAAGAAACCATTCTTTTTTTTGTTTGATAGAACAGGTTACAAAAATGGTTTGGAAATAACAACTTAGATGATCATATGTTTATTTTACAGTTCTCTACTTGAGCTCAAAAACTTCATTCCTTATAAGTCAGAAAATGAGAAAGTGTTTCTTTGTTCCCAATCACATCTAAGAAGTTCGCTAAAATATTTTAATACGATGTTCGGTTTGGGGACAACGAGACAAATAACATGTTTTAATTTGAAGCCTGGTTGTTATTCCATTTGGGAGATAGACACCTGTCACAGACATCGGAACGACAGCAATTTTGTTCAGTTTCCCCTTTGATTACGCGGCTTTAAAAAGGAACTAATTGTATGAAATAGTATCTAAATTCATTATAAAGCAAATATGCAAAGTTACATCCAGAAATAATATTTTGGTTTTCTTAGAGCAAGTAGAAGTTCTTTTCTTGAGTATAATTCCTAGTTCAAGTTGGCAAAAAATTAAGGTAAGTTAGGCATATATCTGTTCGCGGAAGTGTGGCGGAATATGTGGCTAGAAACAACCGCGTCGTTCCATATGAGGAAGAATGCCTCGTTGAGAGGTTTATGAGCGGCAGTAACTGCTAATTTTGTCGCTGGTTATTGCATTCTGTTAATGGAGCTTTTCGTCAGTACCTCCACGAAATGGTGCGTTATGTCCCATAAAGTTCGACGCAGCAAGTAGGAGACAAACTGACATCTGTCTGACAGCAGAAAAACAAAACGTCCATTACCTCGCCAGTAATTCATTACAGCATTACACATCTTTTGGAAAGTATGTATCAAAGAGCGTGGCATCAATGAAAATAAGAATTCAGTATAGTTATAAAATTTCATGGAGTGCTAGAAGCACTGACTCAAGAAAACCAAAATCTAATTCTATTTTGAATAGATGCGTTTCTATCACACTCCCTTCCCTCTCCTTTGCACTCGTAGGCTGTCGTAAATTGCATTTCCAGATTTAAATGACAATTTTTATTAGCCAGTGACTGAAAAATTGAATAAAAAAACAAAGCAGAATTTGTGAAAATACTTAATAAATGTCGTGCTAAGAGAAATCTTAAAGAATGAAAGTTCTTAAAATAAAGTAGACCTACTAACCTAAACGCTAAATGAAACAAAACTAATATTTTAATACAGGAAATAAAACCTGTTTTTTACCTCATTACATTAATTCAGACAATAGCAAAATTGAAGCTACTCTCAGATCGTTTAATTTATATAGTTTGGAATTTTTAAAAAGAAAAAGCCGATGTGTGATAATCTTCGGAAGCACGTTTCCGAGTTGTAAACAAGTTAATTTCCTCAAAAGCAAAATGTTTTCATGTTATATCCAAAGATGCCGAGAGAATCTTTTGGTGTTGGGGATTTCACCTTTTCAACGTGGAGAGGATAGGCGACAACAAATGTAAAAGTATTTGACCAAGGCCTTTTGATGATTTCGTTAAGACGTGGGAAATCAAAATCCAGAAGCTCGGACCGGAGATCAAAGCCCTGTCCTCCCGAATGCCAGGCACGAGCGAACCTCTGACGCAACGCGCTCGCTCGTTAGAAGATAAAACTAACACATCGAATACCAATATATTCAAATTAAAGCAAATCACAGTACCTTTCTAACACACGAGAACAACGGACGAAATTTTTTTATTTTTCCTTAAAGGAGATAGAGAAAAAAAAAAAAAAGGATTAAGAAAATTTGAGGCAACTGGCGTTCAATAATCTTCTAAAAGAGAGAGAGATTTAAACTCTAAAGTAATGTGAGAAGTTAAAAATTATTATTATTTAATTGCAATGGAGCACAGGCTCCGGTGGCAATCTCCCTACACACCCATCTTCCCCTATCCTGCACCCACCTACATTTGCCCTCTACAAATTTTATCTTTAAATTCTTTAAAAGTTTTCGGTAAACTATTCATCATTTCTCTTGGTAACTTATTCCAATCCCTGACACCCTTACCTAAAAAAGATAATCTTCCCACACCCTTGTGCCTGAAATTGAGTGCCAGCTTGTGGTCATGGTCATCTTTTCCCTTCCATGCACTACTTTTCATACCTATTGCAATATCTTTCCATGCCTCATCGCCAGTATATGCCCTGTACACTCCCATGACCCTCCTCCTGTCTTGCAATGAATCCCATTCCAGCTCCTTTATCATATCTGCGATAATTTCCAGAAACAAATCTAGCAGCCCTTTCTTGCGCCCTCTCCAACTCCTGTATTTGATACTACACTACCATATTTGAGCAATGGTCTGCCCAAAGTTTTGTAACCCAATTCCTTTACTTCTCTCGTACATCCCCTCATCACTCTCTCGAACAAATGTAGAACTTTGAAACCTTTTCCTACCACCAGTCCAATGTGTTCTGCCCAGTTAAGCTTGTTATCAAAAGTAATGCCAAGATATTTACACTTCAGATCTTCAGCAAGCAATTCTTTCTCCATGTTATATTCATAATTAACCTTTTGTTTTTTATTTGTGTATCTAATAAGCTGATTCTTCTTTGCATTTTTCTTCATTCCATGATTACCAACCCAACTAGATATCCTGTCCAGATCACCCTGCAACTGTTTACAATCCTCTATCGTTTTGATTCTTTTATACAGCATTATGTCATCTGCAAACAATCTAATTTCAGATAGTAAACAATCAACACAATTATTCATTAGAATAATGAATAGCAATGGTCCCAATACGCTACCCTGAGGCACACCCATTTTTACTCCCACTTGTTTTGATACTACATTTCCTGCCCTAACTTTCTGTTTTACACCTTTTAAAAATTCTTCTACGCAGCAAATCTCTTTCTCAACCACTCCAATGGTTTTTACCTTATTTACTACTATTTTATGGCTTACTCTGTCAAACGCCTTTGACAGATCTAGTGCTACACTATCAAATATAAAGAGGCTTTTTTGTTTTTTAAGAAAAATCTTCTTAGCATTAATATATACCAAAACAAATAAGAAACCATTGTTTTACATAGTTTCTAATATTAAGAAACATTTTTTTCATCACTTCTTTTACGTGTAAAAATATGTTGAACTTAACCAATTGTGTACGTAACTAGTACCTCTTCGCAGTTGGAAAATTTCTTATCACATAAATCAGTTATGATCAGTCCAAAAAAAATGACCCATCCTATAAGATGGATTATCAAAATCTTTCCAACGCAATCTTTAAAATTATTTTGTAACCACACCACTGTGACACCAAGAAATGATGAATCTACGAATTTTTCGAGGCAGGGGGAAGAACTTTCAAGATTATCGCCCCTCCAATCATTATTTTTCTGCCCCCACCCATCTGTCACCGCCATCCTGAAGTTGCCGCTGGGGGCAGTCGATCCTGTTTGTCCTCCTCCCCCCCCCCCCTCACCTTTTACTTAGTTCTGGAAGTAGTTGCGGATGAGAAAGTTGCATCATTTGACTGATACCGGTAGACCTGTATAACCCGCCATAGGATTTCACAGTAGTATGCAGCGTTGATCGCTCATTGTTCAAGCAGGAAATCAATATACACATCTACTTCAGCACAGAACTTCCTCAGCCTGGAGGCAGGCTGAGAAAGACGCCTGTCACAAGCTCTATCAAAAGGCAGGTATGGATGATTACCAGTGGAGAGGGTCACCAACTCGGTTAACGCTTGTCTTATCTGACCTGAAAGAGGCTTGTTGAGAGTAGTGGCAGTCCACATTATATGACCAAAATATGCAATTGGGGATTTAGGAGAAACTTCAATTGATAGGGATTGATTTACTAAAGCCACATTTCCTAATGGCCTACGATCATACTTAACTTTTCATTGACAACTAATAGTGGTACTCTGACAACATATGAGAAATAGTTAATGAACCCAGTCATCAGGTACAAGTGTTAAGAACAATGTGGTTCAAGGTGATTACTTGAACATGTTTCTGTGACTTATGGAGTTGCAATGTGATGGACAATTGCTGTTGTTTTTTATATCCATCATGATTGGTCTGATAAAAGCGATATATTGTAGAAGAGTATAAGTATTGCCGGTTTCCAATATTTGTTTTTTATGGATTGAGAGAAAATGGAGACTGCTTTGCACAGTGACATTACAGTATCTTGTAAGATATGACAGTATTAGCAGGAAGATGTGACAATGATTAGTTCATTCATGTTTATACAACTGAATTTACGCTGTATAAAGAATTTTAAAGATAATCATTATTATTGGAAACTGAATTAAGTATTAATTCAAATCAAATGAAAAGAAATTCAGACCTCAATTTATGGTTTAAGTGCATATTTTGAATATATATTTAGCGGTGGTGTTCAAATAATATGAATTTCATGAGGCATTTTTCTTTATATGCACTTAGAATTATGTTTTTCCTGCATGTTAGAGGCACAGTATGCACAGGTGTAAAAAAAAGAAATGTTTGGAAAAATATTAATGACTGAAAAGTGCTCAAGTACATGGGAAACATCAGAAAAATGAAGTAAATAGTCTTAAAACTTACTTACTGCAGTAACATCACCAACTGCTGATGATCCTTTCCCTCACCAGCTAGCTTTCTCCAAAGTGTTCTCTCTCTCTCTCTCTCTCCATACCTCCTCTGGAATGCCTTCCTTTCTGATGCTTTCCTTGATTACAACAAGACACCTGAATCTTGGTGTTCTATGAGGTAGCTTTACTTCAAACCATCCTTCCATCACATCTTTGATGATCTCCTGGTCCCTTCTCATTATGAAACCGTACCATCTAAACTGTTTTCCTATTATTGTCACAACTACATAAGGCAGTTGGTACAAATTGTAAGCACCTTAGAATTTTGGCAAATTCTAGTTTTGCTTAGGCGGGACTTAGAAATTTCGAGAAGTGTAGTTATCAACTTTAAGGAATTTTCCCGTAATCTTCCCTACAGTTAGAATTCACCATAAAAATAATTTAAAAGTGTATTTATCATATCGGGAAATGTTTAGTTTAAGAGATATTCCCATTTATTCACGTTTTGAAACACGCGCTCATAAAAGTAGAAATTCTAAGATTTGTAATATCTTTCAATCACGTAAAGCTACAACTGATCTTTTATCACCAGCTGTAGTCAGCACTATTCCCGATATTTTGGCAATAAAATTAAAGAATTTGGTAAAGATTAATTAGCGATTTTAATTAAGAGAAAAAATTAGCTTTTTTATTAAAAGAGATATTAATTTAAATTTTACATCATCAGATAGCCCTAATTAAGACGATTACGTACATATATTGGTTTCCATAAAAAGGTTTTAGCATTTGTCTAGTAATCAAGTTTTTGAAAAATAGATTGTCGTGGATTTTTGTTGACGCGCGTAAAAATTCCAGAACACTTAGGGATTTTCCCCGAATTAGAATGTGTCACTACGCGGAGTTTTAAACAGCTAAAACTTTAAAATTAATCACTCTAAATTTCTCACGAGACTGCCATTGGACATCCAGTAGATAAGTCCAGATACTGTCAAAGTTTAAACATTTTTAATAATCTGGCTCGCCAAATAAATTACACATACTTTTGATCTTGCGGAAGCAAAAAGAGGTGATACAGTTGCTGACATCACTGGTTCTAATGGTTTCTATAAAAGGACCCCGCCGCCATTATGGTTTGTCTGTTCCTGCCTGTTGTCTGTTCCTGCTGTCGTCTCGATTAGTCTTTCTTGTTTTGTGTCGGTTGGTTGTAACTCGCCATGCTGGCTAGTTCGATCATGTTGGATGTTGCCGAGTTAACTAGTAACATGAACTTATAAATTCAATAAAGGGGTTTGGTCGGTTCAAATATCTCTCCACAACTTGCAACTTTGGAAAAGTGTGTTCGATTTGCCAACTCAACTGTTAAGTGCATATTTGAAATTTTGTGACTTTGGAAATAAAACTGGGAATTTTTGGTAAGTTAACTTTTATCATTTCATAGTTATCTTGCAACCTTTTCTCTATTTGTGGTTTAACAAATATTGTGGCGACCTCAAGCACTTAGGTTGAGTTATCCGGCTACATGGTCAAGTCAAAATCATTTCATAAATTTTCTACAGAACTTTGAGTCAACCACGAACTGTTAGTTGAGGCACTAAGGCTATACTTCAGCCCCAGTGTCAGCCTAGGGTCTTACAAAATCTCAGCTCTCTTTATTTTATCTTTTCTGCTCGTCTCCCTCTTTTAACTGGACCAAAAATTTATCTTAGGATCCCATTTTCAAAAGCCATTAGCAGAGTCTGCATTCTTTTGGTTAAAGTCCATAAGTTAATTCAGCACCATGCAATACTACTGGCTGTATATCATAAGTTTTTATGTTCTTGACGATAATTTTTGCTTTAACATTTTCCCCACTGAAAAACTGCACCTATTTCTTGCCTGTGTCTTTTTCAGAATCTCCTTTCATTTAAAGACCTCCAAGTAATTAAAATTTTCTACTTTTTCCCAAGCCATTCCATCCATATTTATCACCATAGGCCCTACAATATGACATATACTGACAGCAAGATATTTTGTTTTCTTAATATTTCCCTCCAGTCATACTTCGACTTTTTTTCACTAGCACCTTCATCATGTCTCTTAGCTCGTCCTTGGTTTTAACTATGTAATCCTGTTTCCATCTCAAAAGCTCTCTTCATAGCTTTTCCCAGAGCAACATTAAAAAGGAGTGGAGATAAGCAGTCTCCTTGTTTGACACATGTGTTTACTTTGCAAGCTGCTTATAATTTCCCTTTCATCCTAGCTCTGGGGTTAGAACATTTTATATACAACTATAGAGCTCTGCTAGCAGAAGCTTAATCTCCTAACAGTCACCTAAGCCCAACAGATTGCCTTGTGAAGAGTAATATCCTGGTTCTCCAGGGTGCTAGCTGGTAATAAAACTAACACCCACATACCATAAAATGGCAACCATTATGAAACAATAGCCTTTTACCAATTCAAAATGTATATAAGTTTGTTAACATCTAAATGTAATTCTATCTCACCTAATGAAGGACATAATGGTATAATATGGTCATTTGGGTGTCTATGTTTTGTTTCCAACATTATTTGCACAAGTTCTGGCCTTAGCATATTACACACAAGTTTTAATTGCGACAATATTTAAACCTTGTGATATGAACAGTGCAGTTACATGAAAGGTGGGATACAGTATATATGTTATGTTTGACTTAGTGGTGACATTCAGTTGTAAATATCAAATATCAGTAATAAGAGCTTTATCACAAATTGTGGAAGAAAAGAGAATACAGCCCAGCCCAGCAAACAATATGTGATACAGGCAACAAACTTTGAGAATGATAACAACAAGAAACTCAGCAGGAAGACAAACCAATAAAGAAGCCTGTCACTCGGTTGAACAAAAGGCAGTTATGGATGAATACCAAGGTAGAGGGCCACTAAACTCTGTGAAGATTTACATTACCTGACCGAAGCTTCTTGATAATGGTGACAGAGGGTGTGAGGCAGAGCGTGTGCTTATCAACTTTTAGTACATTTAAAATTGCTGGTTAAGACAGAACTTTAAAATTTATTTGCAAGATTGTCAGAGATGTTTGTGCTCAGTTTTGATTTACACAAATTTTTGCTTTAGATGTACTTAATTTGTGAAAAATTTGTGATAGTATTATTTTAAATTCATGATAAATTTATAAAAACATTCTGAGCTGATAAATTTCCTTTACCATAATATACTATTTTTCTGTCCAAATGTCTCACTGAATCTATTACTTTATGATTAGTAACATGCAGCAACTCATCATAAGAATTCATGTGGTGAGTTTGAATGTGTATACACATATTCCATTTGCCAAATGTCTCACCTCTTTGTATGATTAAGGTACTAATTGAAATATTGTGAAGTGTGTTTGCTGTTGGCCCTCCAGCCTTCATCTGTGGTGAGTGGCAGGTCTACATTTCATGTCCTATATATATGGGAAATGATAGGCTCCCAACAGTGGGGCAAATTAAACGTGTAGGTAGGAGGAGAGCCACTACCCATCACAGTAGAAGGCACGACTGCTGCAAAACATGTATAGACACAGACACACATTGAAAATTGAAATTTTTGGTTTATGACCATTCGCAACAACAGAATGAGGTAACTACATGGTGGACATAGTGCCATGTGGTGGGGGAGAAAACAAAATGGAGAGGAGTATGGAGTGGGAGTTAAAGAGCATAAAACAAAGGATTGAAAAACTGGAAATTATTTTGCAGAAATGCATCATAGGCAGATGGAAGAAGTTTACAGCCGATACAGTAGAGTAAGCTTTTTTTATAAATAAAAATATGAATAAAACTTGAAATAAAAGATGAAAAATTAAAAGATACTACACTAATTTAAACATCAGATCTGGTTCATGTTGGGAAGAGATAGTGGGTGGTATCATCTGAGGTAGTCAGGATTCTGGATAAATGTTTGTCTGTGGTAAGTTATTCTAACAGTTGATACATGGTCAAACCTAGGTAGGACACTAGACAGTAGTTGCAGGTTAGCTGGCATGTTGGATGGGAGGTTTCACAAGTGGTATGTCCTATGATGAGAAAGCTTTTCCCAGTGACAAGGTTAGTAAAGGTGGTGGTGGAATGGTATATGTTGCACATATTGTAGTAGTATCTCTTCCATGGGGCTGCCTAAAGGGACATGAAAGGCTGATTTTGTGAACAAGGAGTTGGCTGAGGTTAGGTCTACTAAAGCATGTCCTGGAAGGATTTGGGGAGGAATGGATCCCATTTCCAGGAAGAATTGCAGGAAATCATATACTTGCCAAAGGATTCAGTTGATGGATTTGGAACCTGGAAAGTACTGAGAAACCAATAATGGATTGTGGTTTGTTTTTGAAGGTTTAGTTTGGCTAATAGGATAGTTGGTTGCAATGTCCAACAGGAAAGTTGTTTGTTGTGTGATATCAGCACTTTGGAGACGTTTGAAAACCATATGAGCGACTGCTGGTTAGAGCATATACTACTACCCTGAATGCCTTGGCTGTAGGGAAGAGAATGTTTGCTAAGATATGGATGGCAATTGCCAAAATGAAGATACTGGTTTAGTTTGGTGGGTTTAGTTGGACCGAGGAGCTGAGTTAGCCATTGGGCAGGGACAAATCCTATATATTGTTCCTATAGAAGTGACAAAATGCTATAGGACCTTGTAGTTCAAGAAATGTAGCACATTTCCAAAGTTGTTTTCATCTTCTCATTCTGCAGTTTACTTTCAGCATTCCCCTTAAGAACCAATGGGCAACAGAAAATTCTTTTCATTTATATTGTGACGTTTCAGAGGCTGCAACCAACCAGTCTACCATATGCTTAATTTCTCTCTCACATTACAAAGAGTCACCAAAAATATTGTATAACTTACTATCTCTGTAAGTGATTGCTTTTCATCACTGCTGCCCTCACAGCTTATTATGTGTTTACTGTATTTGAGCCCATTTTGTGTTCAAAAAAATTTTCTCTAATAAGTGTCAGTACGAAAATGATTAAAACAAGTACAATCTTGACCTAATATAGACAAAAATCTTAAATTAATATGAGCAAGGAAGACTTCAATAATTTGGAACATTATTAAATATAATCAAATATTATTATTAATTATTACATTAATTATTAAACATAATCCAATTGCTAAATGATTGAATTTTTTTTTTCAGCTGTATTCATTCAATGTGAAAGTAGAAAAGCAGTGGCCTTTGGACAGGCCAAGTGTTGCAACTGCACCTAGCACTGACATAGGAGGGGTGCTGAAAATTCAGTGATAGATAGGGTATGCGTTAAAAATAAATCCCCAGCACCATAATACCCTACCTGCCAAAAGAAATTCTATAATAACCCAGCTTGCTGTTCTCATATTAGTTTAACATACTAATTATAAAGAAAAGTTTACAAATATATGAGCTTCAGCTTTAAGCAAAAGCTTGGAGTTGACTTGAGTCAGCTCAAGTTACTCAAATCAGGAAAATCACAACTCACCCCATCATAAATAGTCTCTGATGCAATTCCGGACCTTTTGTATCTATTTAGTGTTTTTTGGGCAGTATTCTTGGCATTCATTTGCATGCGGCTGTGTGTGCATTGTGTGGTGAGCTCGGAGTGAAAATGAAACATTTTTTGTCAAAACGTTACTATTGTTATATGAGATATTCTACAAATATCCTGGACAAATATAATGTTAAATATTAAGTAAAATGATGCTAATAGCATGCCTTGTTGTTTTTTCATACATAATAGTATACCTAGCCTGGTCTGAAGATTGTATTTGTTGCTCCCAATGGTAAAAATTTCCAACTGACAATATTTTTGGGTGCAGAATCATAGTAGAAACAGAGTAGTAGGTTACCTTCATAGAATGGTACCATGCACTGTTTGTATGTGTGCGTGGCTAGTCCACATGCACACATCAGAAATAACTCAAGGTGCCAGGACTTTATGAGGCAGAACTGGGTCGTAGTCGCACATACTCACATAAAGCCTTGTACCTAGGACATATGGTGTGGCAAATCTCAAGGCAGTGGAGTTCTTCCATTTGGACTGTTAAATTCAGTGGGCTGTGCCATTCCCATGGCGTATGAACTGTCAAATTGTGAGTGGCCTTGAGTAGCCTGCTTCTTGTCACATGCTGTTCTTAAATGTTTTAGTTGTTCTTCATGACTTAATTTTTTTGGTAAACAGAAATATTTTGCGATAAAAATGTATAAAAGTTTATGAATTGGACAGTAGCAAGGAAGTAACATGTACCAAAGTGGCTTTTGTACTGTTCAGTGGTGGATGGTGCCACTAAATAAAAGTCAAAGAAGGTAATTATAATAACGGTAAAAATAAATATAAAAATTTAATTAGGCCATTTAAACAACTAAATCTGAGTAATTGGTTTGCCTATATAATGCTTGTAATATGCTGAGCGGCTTTAGAAAAGAACCAGATTTGATTTTTTTTTTTTTTTTTTTTATATATTCAGCAACTGATTTTGAATTTATATTGGGATAAGATACAAACCTGAGAAAATGTATCGCCATTCAAAAGTGACTAGTTGTTACATTACTTCATTACACTATTCCTTAATGAACTATGATATATCTAAGATTTGGATATGAACAATTGTTGAGGCCGAGGATACGACAAGTGATCCAATATGGTAGGTGTAAACAAAGATGTCCAAAGCAGAATTCTGAACCAATATCCATTAACATTTTTTAATTCATGTGACTGTCATAGCTTGAATTTGCTACTAGCAGATGCTGCCAAAACATTAGTTAAATTGGTTTCCGAGTTCAGATTTCTTCTAAGAATGTTTGTTCTATTTTATGGACCAAGAAAACCATGGAAGGTGATAGCGAAGAGCATGGAAAAAAAAAATGCCAATCTTGTTGGGAGAGCAGAGTTTCTAGCGTTGATGCAATTTGTTATCACTACTCTGCAGTTTGAGATGCCATTTTACAACTTCATGAAGAAATTAATGATTCAGTTGCAGTATCAGAGATCATGTCAATGGGCCAGGTCATGTAGCAGTTTGAGTTCATAGATGCAAGGGTGTCTTGGTAAGATATATTGTTTCAAATAAATGTTGTAAGTAAGACTATGTAGTCTGAAACTACGGATTTACCGAATGTTTCACAGTTGCTGAAAAACTGCTGGGAATTTGTGAAAGGGTTTTGCATCTGTTCTGATAATATATAGACAAATTGCTTCTCAAGCTGAGATAGATCCTATTTTTAAGCCAGTATGATCCTAAAGAAAAATAGAGACTATTTGAATATGAGGCCATAGATGAGACAACAACTGATCCTGAAGAATTGTTTAAAATGAACATATTTTACCCTGTGATCAATACAATAGAGATTATATTGCTCAATAGATTTACACAACTATCCAAACTTAGTGATACAATATTAAAAAAATATCTAAAAAGTATAAATTGGAAAAAGCCTGTGCAGATTTAAAATTAAGTATAATTGATGGAAAAAATGTTACTTACTTGGTTGCGATTTGGTTGAGGAACTTTCAAGCTCTAAACCATTGTTGAAGGAGCTTGAATCAGCAGAATGGATAAAAGATCTTAAACTTATGAAGCTAAATGGTCAGTAGGATATAATTCCAAATGTGCGGACAGCACTTCGAATTCTGTTAACCATACCTGTAACTGTTGCTACAGAAGAAAGACGTTTCAGTAAATTAAAGCTAATCAAAAGTTATTTATGGTCAACTGTGTCTCAAGATAGACCTACGGATTTTGCAACTGTATCAATAGAAAATGTATTCAACTGAACTGATTTCACGAAACCGTGGAGCATCAAAATTTGGACAGCCCGAAGTGAATTTGAACCTGAGTCCTCCCGAATGCCACCACACTTGGTGTGAGAACTATTCAGCTATAGTATAAAGTATGCACTAATTATTAGCTGTCACATATTCTAAAACTAAACATATAAGCCACTATGAATTTAAAGAGAATATGTTTTACATATTTACTGATGGGTCCTTGTTACAATCGTACAGCTTACTGTTCCATTCTCTTAGTAAACGATGCTTTAAGGTTATCACCTTCACCTTTAGAAATAACTCATAGATTCTCTCATCATTCATTAACCCTTTCACGGCTACGGGCAAACATGTATGCCCTGCCTCTAGAAAGACCAGACGGCTACGGGCATACATGTATGCCCAGCGCACGGGAAGACCAGATGGCTAACGGCATACATATACGCCCGAGCTCAGAAGCAGGTAAACGGCTAATTGCTGTTGACCGCATTTCTGAGAATTTCTGAGAACA
The DNA here is from genome assembly GCA_031002005.1 of Vandiemenella viatica. NCBI lineage: Eukaryota > Metazoa > Arthropoda > Insecta > Orthoptera > Morabidae > Vandiemenella > Vandiemenella viatica. The sequence continues at coordinate 140,903,331 of JARYHS010013631.1, read as the reverse complement.
CTGTTATACTCTGGACTTTCTGTAGGAAAACACTTTAGTTTTCCCCTCCCCTGGGCCCTTACTGCTTACGAGTCTAACATTCGGCCAGTTCTGTTTTTTCTTCTGGTGAGACGACAGCGTTCGCATCTGTAGCCTTTGCCATTTCGGGACGCAGTATATCGGACAAGGAAATCATGGATATCCTCATGAATAGTAGCGACGAAGATTATAGTGATACTTCAGAGTTTTCTTCCGACGAAGAGTTGGATACGTCTGGATGTAATGCTGAATCCTCGACATCACGAACAGAAGATTCTTCCTCTGAAGACAGAAAAGGAAATGAAGTAAGTGAAACTTCATCGGGAAAAAGAAAGTATGACTGGTCGGAGAATCATCCTGTGACGAAACGACACCGTTTTTTGAACACATTTAGCGGGTTGAAAGTAGACTTCGAAGAGTCAGCAAGTCATTTAGATTTCTTTTTGTACTTCATGTCCATGGAATTTGTTTCAGCCATCTGTACACAGATCAATAATTATTATAAATTTATTACTGAAAAAATGACGACTGTTCCCAGTAGATTAGCACGCTGGAAGCCTACAGAGCCAGCAGAATTTTATTGCTTCCTAGCGTGTTCTCTGCTTATGCCTAGAAGTAAGAAGTTAGAAGTAAATGAATATTGGTCGAAAGATTCTTTGCTTAAAACACCAATATTTTCTAACATAATGGCCAGGGACCGGTACAAGTTGATCCTGCGTTTGTTGCACTTCAATGACAATTCCAGCACATCTCAAGATATCCTTGTGAAAATACGTCTCATTGTAGATCACACAAAAAATAAACTCTGCGAAGCTGTAGCACCCTTTGAGAATCTAGTGATCGACGAAAGTCTGCTACTGTTCAAAGGAAGGCTCCGCTTCAAGCAGTACATACCAAATAAACGTAGCCGTTTCGGCATTAAAATTTTCATTCTTTGTGACGTACAAACTAATTATATTCTGGATTATATTGTATATACTGGTGCCGCCACGGAAATAGAAACTGGAAATGCTGACTGGGGAAAATCAGGTGATGTTGTTGTTAGTTTATTATTGCCATACCTCAATAAAGGTCATTCCATTTATTTAGACATTTGGTATTCGAGTCCCGAATTATTCCTGTGGCTCCATGATAAATGTACAAACGCCGTCGGAACTATGTATCTTGAAATGTGTGTGTCTGATTTTAATGAACGTTTAATAGCTTATATTATGTATTAGTAGTGCAAAATGTCAAGGTAAAGAATTTTACAAATACAAATAAAAAAGGTTCTCATCATATTCCTAAATTACCTTTTTCTCTGTCTCTGTCCAGAATAAACTTACAGCAGGCAACAGGGGTTAACTTTAAAACACTCTTTCTTGGTCATTAGAAACTTCAATCGCTGAGATAGTACAGTGTGACAATGATTTTATAAGGAGTATTAATGAAGAGTAGTTGTAAGCGCGCTACGAACGCGCGATTAGCCCAGAGTGGCCGTAGCCTGCAGCGGTTGTCAGACCACTCCGCCACCCGCCGGCCAGGCACACGGTGGGTCCGCTCGCCCCAGCCACCGGGGAGGCAGGACGCTCCGCACTCGTAGCCGCGAAAGGGTTAAATCTATAATCAGCCATATAAAGTTTAACTGTAAATGGAATAAATAAGCACTTTAAAAAAATTGAAAACTTATACCACTCATTTAACAGAATTATAAAGTTATATTTATGCTGTTCATGAATGTGTAATAAACAGAATGTTAAGGATTTTAATAAAAGAGCAATTAAAAAAGGCAATTAATACATTTTTTTTTTTTACAAAGAATACATTCAGACTTCATATAAAAAAGAACTCTTACTCAATACATTTATATCAAAAGCCTGGATCCCACTTAGTTTTTTGAGTTTCCTTATTGATCTCGTAGCATATCAGAACGTCACCTGGCTGAAATCTGATACTGGGATCGGACAGCTTCAGGCCACATTCAACATCTTTCTTGATTGTATCTACTTCACTTTTTACATGTCTTAATGATTCCAAGGTACCTGTTTGAAAAAAATAATATTAACTTGTAAGTGATAAATATGCTGACAATGTCTGACATGTTGAGAATACATAATATGTTCATTTTTCTGTTACACTGAACAAAAATGCTTGGCTTTTACTTGAACTAAATAGTGCATTTAAGGCTGAAAAAATATATTTTTCCTTCCAACATCATTTACGTTTAGTGCCAACTTTAGTTTCATCAGCACTAAATTATACTGTCACAGAATGATGTATTATAACTTAGATGATCTGTAATTAATCAAAACATGTTTCTGAAACTGTGTTTGTAAGATTGCTGTTGCACCATTGCTGAGATCAATGACAGTATCCATATTTCAGCTTCTTATGAATGAATGGTTTAACATGTGCCTTCGAAATTATATGAAATTTCTTACAATTCTCCCTTAAACATCACTATTTTGCATTCACACCTTATACACTTTTATTTACACTACAGAAACAAGACGGCACATGTTTCATATAACTAAATTATTACTATTACTAGCCACAAAGCCCGTCAAAAAAGACGGGTTTAACGGAGTGTTCTGGCAATTGATTTCTTTTTATTAAATAGAATTGTTATAGAATAAAGCTCAATGAGCTGTAATTTCTTGTCCCTTGTGATGTAGCAAAAAGTTTCAGTTGTCAATTTGGTTCAGGTTAAGTTTTAGCCTAACTACAATCTTCGCCGATATAGCCGATAGAAAATCAAAGCTTCATTCACATGTGAATCAATACAAACTTGATCCAAAATTTTCAGTTTCTTTACAGGTTATTCCATGTAGTCTAGTACGTGAACAGTACGTAACTATTTTCATTAAAACAAAGTAATGATTTAAGTAACAGAACACTCAAGAAAACAAATTAAATTATTTAAAAAAATAATAATATTTTTTTATGCCCTCTGCTTTCAAGTGCCAGTTTTAATAACAATCTATCAAAATTGCCGCTAACATTGAAATAATTAAATCTTTTATCTTACATATCTGTGGTCAAAGATTTTAATGAATACTTTTACATAAAATGACTATAAAATAAATCCAAGCAACTGATACTTATTATGTCGATTTAAACTCAATACATACTTTTATTTCAGTGTTCTGACAATTCACGGCTTAGTGTAATTCCTCGTGCCTTGCGCCGTAGCAAAACGTTTCAGTTCAACCTAACCACGCAACTTCTTGCCAGTAGAACAATACTTCAATCTCACGCATATTAATACATCAACTGTATCACATTTTAGTGGCAATAATTCATCGCAATATAAATTTGATCAAAACACTTCAAGGGTTTTTTCACATTTCTTTTTTGTGATTCAGACTGGTAGTAAAGCTTTTGAATAACTGACACAGTTGCTGAAATAATAGGCTCAGTAATAATTACACAGTGAAAGCAAAGGATTTTTTTTTTTTAAACGGCTTTACGCCTCATCGACGGCTAAGGTCATTAGAGGCGGGATGGGACTGGGGACAAGGAATGGGAAGGAATTTGGCCATGGCTTTTTGAAGGAAGCATCCCGGCATTAGCCTGGAATGATTTGGGGAAACCATGGAAACCCTAAATCTGGATGCCCAGACAGGGATTTGAACCCACATCCTCCCAAATGTGAGGCCAGAATGTTAAATGTTCACCCACCACGCTCAGTGAAAGCAAAGGAAATTAAAATAAATTTTATAAATTTACATTATGCCACGTAATATTTCTTTTTAAGTGTAGTGTAGGATGCACAGTTCCCGGATCAATGTGCAACTATTTTCATTCAAACGAATTAATAATTTCAATAATAGGACACAGTTTAAAATGTTTTGAAAAAAAAAAAAACTAAATTATTCATGCCCTCTGCCATAATGTCAATCCATGTTAAGTAATTACTCTAACCAAACTTTTCACACTGATGCTCGAAATACAAAGCTTTTATCTGACGTATCTATGGACAAAGAATTTAAGGAATCTATACTATTATATATCTGTAAGCAAGCTACATGTGCCACTTTAATGGAACGGGTATCGTGCAATAATTACCGCAGCAATTTGGATGTGGTTTTCAAGTTTTTAGAGCTGATGGTCCGAATCAAAATCTGCTGAAATAGCTAACGACTTATATGCACAATGGGAAGGAACAGACAATTAAAACAATTAAAAATCTTTCTATATGGAAAATTGTGAGCTACAGATCATTCTGCACTTTCAGACACACACTACTTTCACTATACTATTATATATCTGTAAGCAAGCTACATGTGCCACTTTAATGGAACGGGTATCATGCAATAATTACCGCAGCAATTTGGATGTGGTTTTCAAGTTTTTAGAGCTAATGGTCCGAATCAAAATCTGCTGAAATAGCTAACGACTTATATGCACAATGGGAAGGCAATTAAAACAATTAAAAATCTTTCTATATGGAAAATTGTGAGCTACAGAACATTCTGCACTTTCAGACACACACTACTTTCACATAAATCTAACGAAAATTCACATAGCTTACTTAACTAATGTTTCTGTTTAATATTTTTACTTCGAATATTTAGTTTTTCAGTTTTCTGGACTGCAGTAAATAAACGGAACACTTGAATCAAACATAATTATCATTACTAATATTTAATTTACTGCGTTTAAGAGTTTGACTAAGATGAATATAATAATCTTTGAATAGTTTATATAGTATTTGTCTTTGGCTGTAATTATTTGAGTTTTGGAATTAGTTATTCAAACTGATACATAATATATTAAATCTTCAATATGAATAAAAGAATTTTGATATTTACAGTAAGTAACTTATTGCTTAATATGTGTATTACCGGGTTTTATTGCCACTGCAATTTGAGTGGGAAATCCACGCCGCATTTCAACCTAACCACAAATTCTAACTTTACATTGTGATACAGTGGATTTATTATTGTGAGTGTATTAGCCCTGTTGCAGTTCAAAATGGTGTATTAAGAAATTAATTGCTATAATTTAAGCTCCTAAAATAGACAATGTTATCTTTACCCAAATTGGCTGATCCTACGATGTCCGAGCTACTGAAATATGATAAATTTAATGATCGATTCATATATACTTCGACGAGAAAAATCGAAAGTAAAGAATAAATTTTTATCGATTCATATATATCTCGATGAGACAAATCGAAAGTAAAGAATATTATTATTATTATTATTTTTTTTTTGACATCTTACTCAGTTCTCGAGACATTATATGCAACAATTGAGGGGGTTAGGTTGAAAAGTGGCCTGGAAAAATTTCACCAACGCCATATTTGGTGATGAATTATTCAGTAACTTGACGAGACAATTTGAAAGTAAAGAATACCATACTTCTCTTAGTTCTCGAGATATCATATCTCAAAATTGAGGTGATTAAGTTGACATGCTGCTTGGACCTGGAAACAAATTCACACTAGGAACTACACGGTGAACATGCACAATAGATGTTTTGTAATCTTACGAGCTGTGGCCGTAAGGTAGAAATATGGCCAGGACCAGAAGAAAAACGTCACCAAAAGAAAAAGGAACTGTACCTACATATGATTTTTAACATTCGATATCTCAATAATTAAGCGAGATATCAGAAAAGTTAATGCTTTGCTTTCGATTCGTCCCATTGAGATATATCGGAATCAACGATTAAATTTATCAAATTTCGGTGGCTCGGATATCGTAGTATTGTCCAAAAATGTAGTTAGTGAAACATTTAATGTTTTTAGGTGTATCTGAAATGTTTGATTTTGTAAGGGTCATAGGTTGAAATATAGCCTGACCCAGAATGTTCTTGAAATTAAGAAATGAAGTGGTCCTATTACATTTCCTTGGGGAATGCCCAAACATCTAGCTTTGAAGAGACTTCCCTGTCAACAACGATATACTGCGACCGATCAGTTAGAAAATCGCATATCCATTCGCAAATCTGATCAGATATACCATATGCTCAAATCTTCACCAAAAGCCGGTTGTGTGGTACAGAGTCAAAAGCTTTCTGAAAATCCAAGAAAATAGCATCAACTTGTGATCGTGCATCAATAAACTTCATTACATCACGTGAAAATAGAGACAGTTGCGTTTCACACGATCGGTTCTTCCGTAATCCATGTTGATTTGCTGTAAGTAACTTGTTTTCATATAGAAACCTAATAACATTAGAGCATATGACATGCTCCATAATTTGATGGCAAACAGATGTTAGAGATATGGGTTGATAATTCCTAGGATCTCTCTGATCTCATTTCTTGAAAACTGGAATCATCTGCACTATTTTCCAGTTAGAAGGTAGTTTCCTTTCATCTAAAGATTTACGAAATATATCTGACAGAAATGGTTCTATTTCTTCCGTGTATTCCGAAAATACTCTTACTGGTATACCATCAGGACCTGGCACCTTCCCCCACTTCAAGAGAAATACCTACACTATCAATTTGAACTGGATCCATATCAAATTCTACACGCCGTGCAAAAGCGGGAATGTTTTCCATGTTTTCATCAGTGAAGGAATTATTAAATTTGGAGTTAAATACGGTAGCCTCATCGCACGTGTCATCAACTTCCTGACTGTCTTGTAGTAGAACTGGCATATTGTTGTCACTATAACTAACTTTTTTTACATACGACCAAAATTTCTTTGGGTTTCCGTTGAGACTCTTGACAACTGAGTTTTTTTTGGTGGTCAAACTGTCTGTTATGAAGTTCTTAACTCCATTTTGGTCCTTTCCTTTATGTACTGCCACTGCTATAACATATTTCCAGTCCTCTTTTATGGTCCGAATCTCTAGAATTAATCTACATAACATAGGTTGTATCAAAAAGAACCATCCGATTTGGCACGTCTATATTTCTGAAACTAATAAACATTTACAATTAATTTTGTTTTTTGATAAACGGGAAACCCAAAAAGCTTATTTTTTTCATATCTTTTCATAGGTTTTCAATATGTTGGCCCCCCCACTCCCCCTTGAGATCCACGGCATATGAAAGTGCGGTATTCAAATTCTTCCCACACTGCAGTGAGATGGTCTTGAGTGACAGCTTCCACAGCTGCTGTTATATGATGTCTCAGTTCATTCGTTGTACCACATGAAGTAGTACAACATGAGAGGAACTATCCAAAATTTAATGTGTTTTGTGCAGTTTCACGGGAAAAGGTGTGCAGTCCATTTTTCTTTGGTGAGAACACTGTTACAGGAAGCACATATCTCGACAGGCTTGAGAAATTTCTTTTCCCACAGTTGGAGATTCGAACGACTTTATTTACAAACAGGATGGGCCATCACCACACTGGCATCTGGAAGTGCGGAAATTTTTAAATCAAAGAATTACTGAACAATGGATTGGTAGAACTGGATGAAATGATTCAGCCTTACATTATGACCTCCAAGGTCACCGGACCTGACTGTATGTGATTATTTCTTGTGGGGGTTTATAAAAGATTCTGTTTATGTGCCTCCGTTACCGACAACAATGAATGAACTGAGACATTGCATAACAGCAGCTATGGAAACTGTCACTCAAGACATGCTTGCTGCAGTGTGGGAAGAATTTGAATACCACATTGACATATGCCATGCATCTCAATGGGGACATATTGAACTCACATTAAAAGGTATGAAAAAAAAAAAACCTTTTTGAGTATCCCGTTCATCAAAAAACAAAATTCACTGTATATGTTTATTAGTTTCAGAAATATAGATGTGTCAAACTGGACGATTCTTTTTGATACACCCTGTATTTCTAAGTATGGTGTGGTGTCATTTTCATCTATCTTTCACACACCTGGGATAATATTATTAATAATAGACCTTTACACTTTTTTAACCTACCTAGCACCCTCATAAAGCACCCAGAATCTGTTTCTAATTTCGTAGACTGCTAATTTGTACCTACATGATAATGTCCCTGATCTGATATTTCACCTACTATCCATGTTGACGATCATAAAATGTGTTTCTTAATACTTTTGCCTTTAACTTATCCATGATCATCTCAATGCCTTTTATTTCCAACAACTTCTTGATATAACAATAAAAATATTAGTTCCAACCATCATTCTTCATCAAGCATTTGGTATGTATATTTAGCTTCTCTCTTTACTGGTATACTTCCTGATTCAATCATTTTGTGAGTTCTTTGCTATCTTCCTGATGCCTGATTCTTTTATGACCTCTGCTTACCCCAGCTTATACAGCCTCTTCGTCTACCTACTGAAATATTTAGGTTTTGGTTTTTTTTTTTTTAAATAAACATTTTTCTTCCTTTTCTTCTCTCTTTTAACTGTGCCCACTGACTTTTCATTATACTGCTGTCCTACTCCCACTAACAGACATTTTGATTAAGTATCTCTTTGATTTCAAAATACATTCCTTCTTATAATTAAACTTTCTGTTTATCAGTTTACTGAGTCTTCTTACAACCGTTGAAGCTTCTTCATGATAATTTATTTTCTGTATTACCGAAACCTCACAAACTTAACATCAGGCTTTACTAAATAACCACCCAATATATATTGTCCAATTTTTTTAAAGACTCCCTCCCTCCCCAACATGTTCATTAACTTCTGTTCCTTGTATTACTGATCTCGTTTCCTTCCCGACTAGATACTGTACAGTATCAAATGGATCATAAATCACAATATTTGTCCTCTCTTAATACCATATATAAGTGTCCCAATTACACTGTTGGATTTGAATTGTATGCTACTGCATTGAACTGGGTTAGCAAAACCTGTTTATAAATTCTGTGATGCATGTATATTCCATATGGTAGTTATGGAGCACGTGGAACAAAGAGTTTTATCAAAAATCATTTAGTTTATTATGCAGTATCACAAATGTTTCTTTGAGGCTATGTGGAAACTTAGTGTGATTTTTGTAGTAACAATGTACTTAATGAGTTAACATGCTGTAGGCTTGTATTAGGAAGATTTTAGGCAACTAGCTTGAGTGCAACAAAACACCTGAACACTGTTTTTCCAGCCAATCAGATGTGAACATCACCACCGTGCTGGACAATACTGCCATGAGCCCATTTGGCTATTTGTCATTGTTCAAGACAGCTGGGTATCAGGAGAAGCTAATTGCACTGAATTTTTGAAGAGGCTCTCAACATGCATGCCTACAAAATGCAGTTAATTTTAGAACTAAAACCAAGTTCGGGGCATCCATAAATTACGTGAGGTGTTTTCCGGATTTCCCGACCCCCCCTCCCCCCTTTCCCTTCTGTTGAGACTTCGTGAGATCTGGTCTGACCCCCCCCCCTCTGGTGAGATCTGGTCCATGAGACCCCCACCCCAGAAATCACCCTCGCAACTTTTTGATACCTTTTTTTTTATGGTCTCACCCTCCCAAAGCCGGTTACACCCACACTTTTCGACAAAATACTACCCTAAAATCGACTTTCAAGTCATTTGTAGACCTTTGTTTTTAGCTCTACAGTCCAACAAAAATTTCCAAAACCTCATGAGAGATTTCTGTTGACCATACCCTCTACCTTGGTGAGATTTTGCCAGATACACCCCCCCCCCCCACCCCCAATTCCACTCACGTAATTTATAAACGACCCCTTATTATTTGCAACAGGAGCAGTTCACTGAATCTATTTTGAAGATGAAACAACTAGTTGACAATTTTCAAAAGAAAATTATCTTTAGTAAAGGGATGGATTTTCAATTGAACAGCTTCATCAACTAACAAAACTGTTGTATTTGACAAACTAAAAACTCTTTGAGATATCAATGAAAAGGCAATGCATCCACAACGAGTTAAATGGGGCATGTATTTTGGAAATGTAATAGCTGCCAATTTAGAACATTACCATAATATAATATAATTTTATTGTGGCTTTCTTTGAATACTGAAGAATTGTGATTACAGCAGAATGCCACTACCATCACACATCCTACCAGATGATTGAGTGCTTTGCTGCACAAGAATTTTCAGGCCCAAGTCTTTACACACATTATTGTAGATCAGTGAGATCATCTGAACTGACTCCAAGAATCTCCTCCAAAATCGCAGATTAATGAAAACAATAAGCTAACAATATCAGAACTGCAAAAAAATACAGTTTGATATCAAATAAATCGAGGATCAAGTTTGCGTATAAATCACATTAAGGCTTGATGTGGGGGAGTTGTGCTAGATATTTTTTTTTTTCACACTAACATAGGAACATGGACTTTTTATGATAGAGGCAAGAATACATGCCTTTTAATGAAAATAAATTCATTTATTTTCTATATTCAATCCAGCATTCTGTCGCATGCCAGCCAGTGTGTTGTGCCAAATTACATCAGACACTCTTTTAATATATTTACCCCAGTCACCGCTGGGTAGCATATATAAGCCCGTCACTGGGCGGTACAGATAGATCGATTGACCCACGAAAATAGTGCATACCACTGAACTGTGCTGGCTTGCTGTGGCAGCTCTTCAGAACACACAAAGTAAGCCGAACTTATTGTATTTCTATCTTTTCGAAATTAAAGATAGCTCAAGCGGTTCGGTTGAATAACATTTGTGACTGAAGGCTGCCAATAAATGCCTGATGCTATCAATTGTGAGCCTAACCCCTCTGCTACCCTCTCAAATTATCTGACCCAAAGGTTTTAGCACTGCTCGGCATTACCAGGATTAGCTCTAGCCACTGTAGAGGTGTTACCCAGAGTTCTAAGAGAACCAGGAATGTGACAATTCTAACTGAACGTCCTGTGTTTTAATTAAATTTTGTGTACATTTTGTGACAGATTTTTTTAACATATTAAAGTATTAATGAGCTAAAATGTATGGGATTGCAGCCAAAGTTAATAATTTTGAATTATTATCTGATTAGATTTTAGTTTCTCAATTTTAATTGTTTGTCCTGGTGGTTTTAGGGCATTTCTTTGAAGAATCAACAGGAATCTAACAAATGTGGTGAAAGTTTGAAACAACACATTTCCAATACATACAAATAATGATTAAAGTTGTCAAATATTTTGGCAAATGGGCAAACCAAAATAATTTTCCACTGTAGAACCTCTGAAAAGTTAATGAACTAATTAAGATACAGAGCAACTGTAAACAAATTTTAAAGTGGCTTGACTGCATTCTAATCACATACAGTTGTTTCCTGTTTGCTTTCATAGTTGCGATTCCATTGTACTTTTGTATATGTTCAACATATTCGGTAATACCCTTCCAGCCTATGATGAACAAAAACTCCATTTAAAACTTGTAAGAAGTTTTATGAAGATATATAAGATATTGGAAACATTATCTGGAAATCATTTTCAGTCAAATCTTACAAATGAGAGAGTGAGGTGATCCAAAAAGATCTGCCGAGTGTGCATCAATGTGAAGGTCATACATATTACATTCTCTTCCCAAATTCTGAAGTGCCATTCACTACAAATTTCTTTCATAAGGAGGTGAAGAAAAAAAGAATCTTAAGCTGATGAAACATTTGATGTAGCAATGAAACAGGGGTGCTTGATTTAATGGGCAGTACAATCTAGCAAAACACGTATTCTCCCTCCAACAACAACTGGGAAGAGAGTTTCTCTACTTCCATAACTGTCTATGTTAACTGCAACAAAGCTGTGTCTATTACCCCACTACAATCAGTTCTAAAATATCTTAATTTAAGTCTAGACACCATTAAGGAAAAAATCATAAGCAGGGGTGCACAGAACCTGAATGGATTTTCTACCATTCCAAGGTTATGCATTGCGTGGATTAACAGAGGTAGAGTACCATATTCTATGCATTGATTCTGCAGCACTAGAGGAGAGGTGAAGTGGCAAGTGCAATGCCTTAGTAATTTTATCCTTCCTTGAGGAGTTTCCTCCTTAGTATTCATCGGATAGCAGTCAAGAGTGCTGCAGGGGCCTAAACCAGACATTCAGCTCGAAGGAAGAGTCCTATGCTTTATCAGGGATTAAACTGCAATTACACCAGGCTGTAATCAAATGCCTTCCTGACTAAGCTGTCAAGACCATCTATCCTAAAAGAAGTGTTCCATAAATGTTTTCTTTAATGCTGTAAAAACTAGATTTGTTGCAGGTATTTTGAAGAGGACAACTTCTACTGGGAATGGACTCAGCAGGTTCTGAGTGGGAAAACTCAGCATACATGGATGATTCAAGTATTTATTATAATCATGTGGTTTGAATGAAGACCAGGATACTTAAAATTGGTGCTCATCACATTCACAGATTGCAATAGGACTGCTTGTTAATGCTATCGCATGGTGTCATGGATTGATTTTAAATGCATATTAAGAATTTAAATGCTGATTAATATTTCACTTTTCACAATGGTGTTAGTTACTTCTGCCATCCTTATAAGCAGTTTTTTACTGTACAACAAACAGCCAAAGGTGTAAAAGTACTCATACTAAGGATAACATTTCTGTGAAAAATGTTTATTAAAGTGCCAACACTTGAACCAAACATTCAAGTAGAAGTTTAGTTAGTAGCAAAATTAATATTCATCAACTATCCTTTAATCAGCAATGAAACAAGATCTTATTACAGGAATCACTGTGTATTATTTTCATAAAAATATGACAGCCTTTAATGTTGTGAATCTAACAGGAACAAAAATTCATCACTCATTTCAATTAATCTATAGATCATTCCAAGTAATTTCTGACTGTCATAAATTCAAACCAACAAACAAAACAGTAAGAGCACTAATTTTTAAAATTATTTTTTCTTAGAGTAATTAGTTGAACTTTGACAACTGCTGAATTATTTCTGCTTACTGTGGTTGTTATTAAAATTAATCACTTTTTATTTTAAAAAATATCTTATTTGTTTAATATATTGTTATTTTAGGCGAGTCCTAAGTGCAGCATATGTCAAAAATTTTCAAAGAACATTATAACTGCCTCTTCTTCTATGTACAAAGTATCATACACTTTAGAACAAAGTTTAGTTCAACGTTGTAGGGTAATTTCCTTAGTTTTAGTTCCTCCATATCTTTTCACGAAAATGTTGTATCATACTCTGAAAAGATATAAATGAATATTGATATGCTGATTTCAATTTATAATCAGTTTCATCAAAGATAATTTTTTGTCCCTTTAATATCAGCAAATGGGAATCTTTTTGGAGGAAACAGATATGAAATACATTCTGAAGTCAAATGAAGTTCAGAAAAGTATTGAAAATTCTAAAACAAGATGTCCTTTTATGTGCATCTTTATGTATGTTACATGGTTTGTACAGGAAAAAAGTTACTGCCTCATAAAAATTAAATTTAATTCAAAAGATAATTTCTTACCATCATACAAAATGTCCTGTCCTCTCACAAGCCTAAAAAGTGAACTTTTTTTAAGCATACCCTTCGTACACCTGCACCCTGCCACAGGTACTTTCTTTCGTCCTTCATTAATGACAAATTCTTGGAGTACATTTGCCTCTCCTTGGGGAAAGAAAGAGCAATAAAGCACTTTAAAAAAATCATTAGTGACACATTTTTATTTATTATCTTCATTATTAAACTTTAACATATTACATGGAATAATATTAAACTGCAACAAACCTATGACATTTCTTAATCTGTAAAAAAAAGTTTTTTTTTATATATAATTCATACAAAGACATGAAAAAGAGAAAACCTACAAGATTATAGCTATCAACTGTGAAAGGAAAAAATTAAAGGAGACTTGCTCTTATGATAAAAGCACATTTAGTGACACATTTTGAGATGCTGGGAAGGCGATTCTGTCACATGCAAGAGTTATGAGACAGCCAGAATTTACGTAGAAGAGAACATCAAAAGTGGATTTAGAGAATTTGTCTACTGTTCAGTTTCCATTTTACCATCAATGTTGCTATTTAAAATAAAGGAATTATCCATTTACTTCTCTGCATAGCCCAAAGCTCCATCAAGCTATACTTATTTTCATAATCAAATAATAAATTTACAATAATAAATTCTAAGAGAGTAATTATCGGTTTTAGAAAACTTGTAACAATAGAAAGGACTTGGGTGTTGCATGTGCAAAGGTTGGAACCCATGCACAAACACACCACATGTTTGATTACAGATGGTTATGTGTTGTATGTCATGTAATAAGAGAACTGCCAGACGGTGTGTTTTGATTTTTGGCCAAGTGGACTGAACATGCTTCATACTTTTGAATTTGCATTTTTTGGGATACTAAAAGAATATATTTATCTTGAATGATGGCCTTCTGGGAGAATTTGTAATGAAAAACAATGAACCTACTATGCTGAACAGTGCTTGTCAATAAAGTGAATAGTTTCATTGTTAGCTGTTCAATAGCAATGTATGTACTCCGGATAGGCCCATAAAGCCTAGTGGCTATAATAACACACACAAATTAAATTCTGTTTTGTGAATTTCTATGTTCAAAAGTTGGCAGGATGTTAACTAAAATAAGACTGTGTAATTAGAAATACTTTCTTCAGCCAAATAAAGTCATTAAATATTTAGTTCAAAAAAGTCCACATTATGACATCTACTCAAATTCTCATTGAATAAATAATTCCTGCAACAACTCATGTCACTAAGTTAATTAGAAATTTTTGTTTAGTTTTCTTAAAGCTACAGATTTAAGAAAAACGAAATGAATGCATATATTCAAAATTACCTATTACTTGTTCAACCTCTTTTGCAGGAAGCTTGGAGCTTATTTCTTCCTTTAAATCATCAATCAATTTATATATGACATTATGGTGCCGTATTGATATCTTCTTGCTGCTAGCCATCTTCTCCACATTTTTTAGTGTTTCCACGTTAAAACTATAAATTACAGCTAAAAATATTTTTAAAAATTAATCACAAAAACAAAGAAATGGTAAGCAAAGGGTATATTTCACAACTGGGTTTCAACATGCAATCAGTAGTAAAATCTTACCATCAAACACTTCTGCTAATTCTACATCATTCTCAGTGACTTTTCCAACTCCATAATGTACTAAATCAAGCTTGCACTGTGAATTGTGATTGTAAGTTTCCAAAACATCTAGAATTGCTTCTACAGAACCATCAACATCTCCTAAAAAGAAAGAAATACAAACTCAGATAGCTGTAGGGGAAAAAAATGAATTAGTTAAACAACAATTTAGTAGCATGATCTGAAAGACATAAGCTCCACAATTTATTTACACAAAAATATATATGATTATCCTGATTTATTAGCAGCTCTCCTTGTCTCACCTTTTATAATTACACTGACTCTTGGAGTTCCATCATCGTCCTTAATTTCTTTCTCTCTTGGTCCAGTTGGTCTTGCTTTAAACCTTCCCATTAATCGTCTCTTTTCCAGTTGTTTCCTGTATTCCTGAAAATGAGTTTTTTCTTTGTTTAGAATCACAAAGAAAAAACTATATTGTATTGTATTGTTACAAAAATAGCCATCTCAAAAGAATGAGTAAATATGGCTCCAAATTCTTTTAACTGGGCACAAATTTCTAAAAATGTAGGCAAAGAGAAAATAAGTAATAATAGCTGATGAGATTCTAATTTTACTTACAAATTTGGAAAAATGCCCTGATTTTATCCAACTTATCCACAAATTAAATCTTCTAGATTTAATCTAGTAACTGTGAAGGCTGTTATAAGCTTTGATTTTTTATGTAGTAGTTGCTACACAAAATATTTATAGATTTCAGTACGAGTTAAGGCAGAGAAATCATTTCTCTGTAGTTTCCTTTTTTGTCACAAAACTTTTACAAGATTATAATTTTAATCATGATGAATAGGTTCATGAAACTCTCCGCTTCTGAAAGTATTTAAGTACATTTTAACAAAGTTTTTCATTTTATAGTTTTGCAGAAAGCTGTCAAATGCACAAAAACTTTCATAATTGTGTATTCTAGACAAATATGAATCACAGTTTCAAATTCTGTGAGAGTAGGATAACTGGGTAGAACACTCTTTTAAATTAGAACAGATTTTTCTATTGTTGAAAGCTTTTTGGTTGAAATAACTATGAAGCTGGATGCCCCATCAAGATGCAGATAAGCTATCACCTTAGACATTCAGTAGTAACATTCATTACATATGGTAATTCTAAAAGCAATTTGAAGGTACATTATCTGACAAAAGTATCCGAGCACTTATCTGAAACAATGTTTAGACTTTACCCATGTCATGTTTCCTATTAATGGACATTAATATGGGGTGATCCACCATTTGCCTTCATGATGGCTTTAACTCTGCTGGGGAGACTTTTAATGAGGTCAGGTCTGTGGAGGAATGGCAGCCCATTCTTCCTCAAGAGCTGAAACCAGAGAAGGTAGTGATATTGGATGAAGGGGTCTGGAGAGAAGATGACATTCTAACTCATTCCGAAGGTGTTCCATTGAATTCAGCCAGGGACTCGGAGCATGTCAGTCCATTTCAGGAATCTTATTGTTCATAAACCATTGTCTCACAGATGCAGCTTTATGACAGAATGCATCATCACTAAGGCCCGGATATATATGCACTTAAAACACCTAAAATATGCATGCAAATATGCACAAAAAAGTCATAAAATATGCACTAACAATTAAAGAATGTACACTTATCAAATGATTTATTTTATGTCAACTCACTGATATACATGTTTCATTCCTTACAAAATGATGAATCGCAATATGTTACTAAGAGTTTTTTAATGTTTTCATGAGGTCAAAGATTTTCTATTGTCAAAATGATCGTTCCACGTCAACGGACGTTATTGGACAATACTTGTGCAATGGTACTGACTGTTCAGAACATTCATCTGGCAAAGATTGTGTGATTCCACTTAAAAACTTGTTAATTGATTGAATCTTTTTCAGTCCTGGGTTTGAGTCCAACACCCTGCTGAGTTTACTTTCAACTTTTTCTCCAGTTTCACCAGGGATGGCATTTAAAGAAGAAATTGTTTTGTGAAGCAACTGAATAGACTCGTGAAGCGGTGCACCGCTAGTTTCTAGACCCTTAATAGCCTTAGAAAGTGACGAATAGTGTACGTGGATGAAATTGATATCTCGATATACACTAACACAATCAAATGTGCACTTTGTTTCACGAACACACGCAGCACGCTCATCATCATCAATACTTGTGACTACATCTTTCACTTGATGGAAGTTCTCGTTGTAGAACAGCACTGCAGACAACCAAGTTCCACATCTAGTGAGAACAGGTTCTGGTGGAAGAGGAACCTCAGGCAGACAATCCCAATAAAACTGTACACGAGCTGGTGCTTTTAGGAACACTTTTTTGCCACTTGAAATTACTTTTTTAACTGAAGGAAATAGAGAATGTATCTCTTCTCCAATGTGATGTAATCCATGCACCAAACATGGGGAAAAATACTTGAAGCGACTGACCAGCTTTTAACATATATGAAGCTGCGTCTGTGATTAAAAC
The DNA here is from genome assembly GCA_031002005.1 of Vandiemenella viatica. Lineage (NCBI taxonomy): Eukaryota > Metazoa > Arthropoda > Insecta > Orthoptera > Morabidae > Vandiemenella > Vandiemenella viatica. Next base: position 140,885,942 of record JARYHS010013631.1, on the reverse strand, counting down.
AAGCACCTTGTAACAATCACTCTCCGATTTAGTAGGCCACAGAAGTCGCAGGGAACCGTTTACAAATCTCGCAATTGTACTGTGGTTGGTTTTCTCTAACATTTTGGTTGAAAGTAAATGAGATTTTCTGGGTTCTTCTTGACATGATCTTCCCACTATAAAGTTCACTACGTATCGGCCACATGAATCGATTGTTTCATCTACCAATATCCAGACACAGTTTCCTCCTATGTCAGACTGAATTGAATCCAGGACAGAAGCGTATAGAGAAAACAAATAATTTTTCCTAATGGTGGATTCATCTGGTATCTTTTGATTAACACAATACTTTTGAAGAAATGCTCATAGATCTGGATTATTCAATTTATGCAGCAGGATGTTGCTGCATACAAAAGCCTTACAAAGGTCAGCAGAGAATGTATTAATTTCAGACCGTGATACCCGAGTTAAAAGTAGCTGTTGCATGTTCCTACTCTTTTCTTTTGACCTGAGAGGTACAGCTGTTTAGAATGCTGTTCAAGATGAAATTTTTTCTCACATTTTATATTCTTCTCACATATTTTACAGTACACAACTTCACCGTCACTAGAATAGTCGCTGTTGCCTGAAATCAACTGCTTAATTAAAAATGATCTTGTGCACTTTTATTTAGGTATTTTTGCAGTTAAATTAAACAAAACTATTCTTAGCACACAAACACTCCAGTCGACACAAACTTTGAGAGGCTCCTGCTTTTGGAAAGGAATGTACACATGCCTTTAAAAGTACAGAATCCTGAGGTCTGGAAGCCATGAATCTATTCCCAGGAAAACAAGTTCGTGCCGCAATTAGGAAAATATTCAGGAAATGAAAACCGCTGGCCTTCCCGGTAGTTGTCGCAAGAACAAACAGACTGGTGGATTACGAATATTCCCAGCGGGGGCAAATACTTGTGATTGTCATCTCTTCAAACAAGAATTTGGAGGCAGAATAGAGCTATTCTTTGATTTTGACACCCCCACCCGTGAATTTTGCCACTCAGAGCAGTAGAGAAGGTCACCCCCACACAAATTTGCCATTTACAGGACCTCCAAACATGTCACTGTGCGAGTTTGGATCAGGTAGAAAGTTATCTACATGTGAATGCCAGTATAACAAAATCCTGTTTATTCCAAGAATTTTACAGACTTATTGCGGTGCCCAAGGATGTCCAACATACAGATATATTAGGCTTTTCAGTTTTGTCAGAAGTATCGGATATTTGGTTATGAGATGAAATAAATGCTGAAATATGCACACATCCTTAGAATATGCACTAACCCTCAATATATGCATTTGCATATGCTTTTTTAAGAAATCCGGGCAATAATTATCACGCTGGTACAATCAATCATTGCTACCATACTGATTCACCAATGTAAGCAATAAACAGTGATTTAAAATGTGTTTATACCCTTACACACTTAGAATTTCCATAAGCACAATAAGGGGACCATGCAATAAATAATAAAAAAAAACACCTCACAGATGGCAGGTAACTTTCTCCAGGCATTTGCCCAACGCAAACCTTCCATCAGAATGCCACAGGGGTGATTCATCACTCATTTCCAATCTGCTATTAATTTGTATCGTTCTTGATATCACTTTAAGCATTGCATAGCCTTATGAAAAAATACAGGATTTGGAATTAAAAAAAACATACTTAATTTGATTTTAGTTTATTTTTGACAAAATATTCAAATATAAATCTATTTTTTCACCTCTGCACCAGCGGATGTCAAGCACTGAACATTCGGATCCGCAAAGTTTAGTTACGTTACAACCCTAGTTCAGAGTTTTGAGCAGCATGAAAGCTCTGATTATTGAAGAAGTAATTGGTGTAAGTCAGCTTTCTGTATGCATTTTGCCCCAGTATTCTATTTTACCTTTCTTGCACCACGAAGTATTCCATCCATCTCAATTTCTACTGTAAACTTAATATTAGGGTAAGCCCCATTCCTAATATTCACCAAGTCATTTAAGGCCAGCATCCCATGAGGTCACTTGGGAACAGACCTTTAAAATCAATCAGGCTTTAAAGGAGCCATGTGGTCGGTGACACATTCAAAAAATGCCATGTCAAAATTAGCTACTATTGGTTTTTTTTTTTTTTTTTTTTTTTTTTTTTTGTAACAGTTTAACGTCCCTTTTTAACAACGTGGTCTTTAGAGACGGGAAAGGATGGGGGCAAGGAATGGGAAGGAATTCGGCCATGGCCTTTTTGAAGGAAGCATCCCGGCATTCACCTGGAGTGATTTGGGGAAACCATGGAAAACCCAAATCTGGATGCCCGGACGGGGATTCGAACCGCCGTCCTCCCGAATGCGAGGCCAGAACGCTATCCGTTACACCACCACGCTCGGTCAGCTACTATTGGAGTTAATGGGGAACAAGTAGCTACAAAAGTCAGTTTTTCTATACTACATGCTCTAATACAAGGAATATGTGGTCATGAGAGTATGTCTGAATAATTCTTCTTGTTAAAAATGATGGCTAAGAAGTTCCAAGAGTCTCTTTTAAGGGCATCTGCATGAACATCAAAATAACTTCCAAGATGATATCTTCAGGTTAAAAGTGTATTCTTTTAATTACAGCCACAAAGGCAGAATTCATGACATGGTGTGCACATCAACCTACTAATGCAATTAACAGTTGTGGCAGGGGTTTGGCATCTCCATAGTACTGACTACAGGCCAAATGGTGCATACTGTTTACGGATTTTATACAGGCCATATAATCTTGGTGGTCTTGGGGCTCAATTGTTAAGGTTCCATTCAATTTATTCTGCAATTCTGGTCCATTTGACTATCTGGTTACCCAAGTTGTTTGATTGCATAGAAACAAATAATATGCTTTGTCTTCTAATACTTCACACATCTTTCTATTTGCTGTCCATAATGGTCATAATTACTGTCAAATTTCCTTTGTTTGCAAGAAAATTTATGTCTTCTCTTAAAATCCAAAATCCTGCTTATTCTATTCTAGACATATTCAGCTAAAGAGATCTCAAAGGTATCAGGAGGCACGTTGTATCCCTACATACTACTGCTGATGTGTTTGTTGATATTTGCGTCCTTTCTGCTCCAGTCCAATAATAACATTGACTGATAAGGAACATGGAGCCAGAGAGAAGCACAAACCTTTCTTCAGGGCTGACGGAGATGGTTGCACTGTTAATATCTTTCCCTGACCAATTAATTGCAGTTTGTTTGTCTTTCTTTAGTATAACATTGTATCACTCAAAAGAGCCGACAATGAATTAATGTAAAAATGGTTAAAAATAAACCAGATTTGACAGGAAGAAATCATTTTAATTCCAAATCATTACTATGGTGTCATTTATTATAGTAATACACAGAATGATTATTATTTTACAATCTTCCAGTTTTAAGCAATTGGAAAAGTCACAAATTCCAATTAAATATATAAAAGAAGGTGGGAACTTGCCTACCAGTACAAACTTAGCACAAGGCAACCACCTGGTCTCAACTTGAGATAATACACAGTCATTATTATTATTATTACATATGTTTAACCTTTTTTAATCCTCTCTTTCCCACTACCTATACTGAACCACCACTAACTTCACAAAAATTATTATTTTATTATATTTTTTAAATTTGTATAATATTTTATATAATAATAATTATTATTATTTCAAATTTAGTTTTAATTATATTTTGCTCTTCCCACCGACCAGAGATTAGTTTGGATATTTATCTATGTTCGGCTATTAGCTCTGAATCGCTGCCCCTCTACTTTTCCGATGTTTGAATTTACCCCCACCATTTTCCCGTCTGGCGGTCTTTCTGTGAGGCAGTATCCAGCTGCGCTCACCTCTCATAATGTTCTCCCATTGACGAAGGGTTTATTCCGAAAATTACTTTATTATTTGTGTTTGTATTTTCTGTGTGTTCACGCCCCACATCCATCATCTAAAGGTAAGTGGTGGCTCATTTCCCTATCCTAATTTGATTCCTTTCCACTACTTAGCATCCTGATTTCATTGTTACTATATACCAGATTATTAGAGGAATGCTAATCATACCTTGCGATATTCTTCTGTTTTTGCTGCAAGAACTTCCCAATCAGTCTCTTGCTTTCTCTGCTGCAACTGTGACTGTCTCCATTTCACAACTTCATGTGCACGTTTCTGAAAAATTGACCAACATACATTGTCTTAAAAATATTCCTTTTACAGAGAGATGAAGATGCTTTTATAACAAAAAATATGTTGAATATCGTCAGAATGAAACTCTTTATGATAGAACACATGAAGGAAGAAAATGTAAATTTGTGATGTACAGGATCTACCATTCCAAACAAAAAAAACGACCTTATGCCAACTAAACTTCAGAATAGTGACAAATTTATGTAGTTCTTCCTCTTTATCTTAAAAATATCTTATAATCTAATTCCAAAATGAGTATTTCATTCTAAAAAAAAAAAAAATTCAGTCCTTTAACACAGTTCAATATATATCACCAAATCTGAGTTGTTGGGCAGGTTATAACTTACTAACAAACACTTTGTTGTCCTTTAACACAATTCAATACATATCGCCAAATCCAAAATGTTGGGCAGGTTAAAACTTATTTTACATTATTTTTTACATCAGTTGACTTGTATGTCAACTCCTCTGTGATACATTTCCTCTATCAACCTTTTATGTTTCATTATTTCTACCATGCTGCAGGTTGCTCCTCTTTTTCCAACCTAACTTCCTTCCCTTCTAACATGCCCCCAGAAAAAGCAATGTCATTCCAGTCATCTCTTTCGCACCATTCCTAGTTTTCCCAGTCATCCAAAATGTGGTTCTCACATCTAATGAGATTTTATTTGTTTTGTTATGGTTCTACAGCTTATAAATGTCAAAGTAATTAGAGCCTGGATAGGATGGGCAATTTTACTATTATTACCATATGCCAAAATGATTTGGCTTTTGAAGGCATAATAGAGGGTTGGGGAGTGAGAGCAAGGAAGAGGTTTTTTAAATGGTCCATCCAGGCATTTACTGGGAATTATTTTGTGAATTCATGTATAGTCAAAAGCAGGATTGTTAGACTGGGCATCAAATCTGTATTCACCTGGATGCCACAACACACCTTAACCATTCAATTAATTTCTGTTACCTCCAATTTGCTTTCATAAACTTCATTTACTGGCAACATCTACTACTGTAAAAAAAGTGCTGGTCCCACTGACACCTTTAAATTCTACTTTTCATTACTTTTCAAACTGTTCTGTCACATCCAGTCATTTTTTCTTCAATATAGATTTTTATAACTTAATGCTCTTCTTACTATTTTTTTCCATCATACACCTGATCCACATTGTAATCCTTTCCAAAAGACATTTATTAAGTTTTTGAGGAATTGATTTTTAGCCAATAGTCTATGATGACCTCTCCCCATCTCTCAAGCCATTCAGTTTTTCTCAATTTTACCTGTATGTAATCATGAAAATAACATTTGAAAAAAGCAGTGACCCCCATTTTACAATCACATCCATTATCAAATTAAATAGTTAAGGCAATCAAGTTAACCCTTGGAGTAATTCAACTAATTTTAGAAAAAGTATCATTTCTTCTATAATTGTCCTCCCTATAGTCCATATATATCTTTAAATAACTGTACAAATTTTCATAACACAATCATACCTTACACGCATTTCATTATTTCCTTGCTGAACATTGTTTCGCACCAGATCTGAAAAGTTGTAATTATAAGTTAAGGAATTTTTTAACAAACCATTGTTTTTCATTATATGTACAGGCATGAAGACAAAATGTTCATAGTTCTGTTGATGGGTAATCTTTGAACCTTCACTTGATAAGTTTTTCCAGGTTGTTAATGTGTGTGACAGCTAGCTAAATTCCTCCTAATCTAACAACTTTGGATGTAAATTTTTGTTTATGTATACAATTATACAAACCAGCACTCTTTCCTATCCAGCCACAAGAATCTTCTCCAAATCATTTATTTCACTCAAAGCAAGCATATCCTACACTCATCCAGAGCTTTCTGCACTTCCATTAGTACTCATTTGGAATTGTATGCTTCTGATTTATAATTGTTTCAGATTACATGATGTGTCACAATGATAAAAGTATCTACATATTACATTTATTACCTGTTGGTGCCTACAATCTCATATATAAAAAGAAAAAATAAGATTTATTAATTTGA
>JARYHS010013631.1:140713765-140878736 GCA_031002005.1 Vandiemenella viatica | reverse complement strand
TTACATAAAAATCATTGACATGGATGCAGTGATGATTTCAGGTTTAAACATTTGATTGGCAGTGGTATATAAAATGTGTGGATGAGTGTCTGAGGGCAATATACAGTTCATTGCTTAGTGTAGGACATAGGTTCTCAACCTTTTTTGGCCTATTACAAAAAAACAAAAAAAATTTATTCGCTGCAGCCTTTTTAGAAAGGGGATGGGGGAAAAATGAACTCTCCTTCTTGTCAAAAATAATGTAGCCCCATCTTTTTTATGTGCAACCCCATTTTTAAACAATGGTTTGATGGCAACCCACATTTTTAAACAATGGTTTGATGGCAACCCTCTTAGGTGAGGTGTACAAGATAATAAATATAAAAACAAGGACCAATTTCTACAATTTCTTTATTAAAATATTAACAATATTGGAGTATTGTTCACAAATTGATTTACAAGTACATGTTGTAAAAGAAATAATTAATTAGAGGGCTGCACTCCATGTATTTACACTAATTCTTCGATATTTGATGCCTTATTTTCATTCTTAAATCACCGCTTTCCACCGTTGATAATCTTTGTTCTTAGCTATTAAATTGCTGACTGTGCTAAATCATCTTTTCGCTATAAGTGATCATGGGAATGCAATTAAAAGCTTGTTTGATTCAGCCCTTAAGGCCAGATATAATGCTGAAATGCAGTGGGGCAGCTGTTGGTCCTCAACTCTCCTAAATTTGCCTTGGAACAGAAACACTCTTATGATCTCTTCAATGCCCCTCTTAGATACAGCTGGTATAGAACTTTTTTCTTACCATGCCCCATTCTGTCATAAGAAATAACCTCCTCCCTCCCCCTCCCAGCCACAGTTTTATTAATAAAAAGGTAAATGTCTATTTCTCAGTAGTAACAATAACGTCTCAGATGAAACTCGCTATGTATGTGATGTTAGAATAATGGTTTTCAACTATAAGAAGGGGTAGAGGAGAAAGTACTTCCAACATTGTAAAGCTGGGGTATCATCCACGCAAGCGGTGAAGCTACTTCACACTCAACACCTCCCCTGACATGTATTCATGCTGTCCTGGGAAGGAGGGCTTCCAGGTTTGGAACATATAGCTTAGTGGATATTGAGTGTGTGGAAAATGGTACAAGAGTTAAAAAGTAGAAGTAATAATGAGAGTGAAAAGAAGCTTTAAAGGTCATATATTTGTTTTATATCTGTCATACAGCTATGATCTGTGGTTAAATGATTGTTCCTTTTTTTCACTATTCTACATCTACTAATCAGCATATTTGTTTCCTATAAAACTATGCTGAAACATTATGAAAAGTGCTATTTATTACAGTCAACCCTAAGTGTACTTCCTGTGGTATCAATACATATTACAAGAACAAAAAAGTAAAGTTGTCCAGAATCATCCGTGATTTAATTCTTAACAGAGTGGTGTATGGTTAGACCTTATGATACAGGCAACTAAATCATGCTCTTACATTATTCATTTACAGCAGTGAGGCTATATTTATATTTCAAGGAAAGGTAAAATATGCCCACTACTCACCAAAGGTGATGGGCGGCAGCAAAAAGAACGCAATATTTCATGTTATGTCTTCCCCCCCCCCCCCCCACACGAGAATAGAACCATGTGAAAGAGCTTATGCCAACGTCCATGGACAACACAGCCACATGAATCTCTTACCTTTAACTTTAATGAGTGCTGGGTATAATTTACCTTTCCTTTCCATGTAGATTATTCATTTAACACATTCTGGGGTTTTCTTGCTAAGCACACCATTCTTCTAGTTTTGCATGGCTGATTATTCTTCAGAAACTACAGACGGGGGAAGATGAGAACACTGGAAGGCACTGCATGTCTAACTCTCCCAGAGTGTTTTGAGTAGCTGGATCTGGACAAAATGCTTGCTTGCAAGAGAATTGGGAACTGAACCCCAAGGGATTTGATTACTTGTTTCACATTCAAAGGATGAAACCTTCTCATAAACTCTTTTTCACAGTTACATACATAGAGCAATAATTAAAATTAGAAGGATCTATGCTAGCTCACTTTATAGGCTAATATTAATTAATTAATTAAAAATTAATTTTTATATTAGCATAAAGCCACGAAAACGCCACCAGTTGCTTAAAAGTTTTTTATTCTTTAAAACTTTACTGCAGTTTCAACAAATACAGGTTGTCTTCTTCAGAAGTATGACACGTTAAAATTACATAGGCGGAAGCATTATCACAATTCAGTCACTTTCGTGCTAAATTTACCGTTGCTGTCATGCAGCTATGCCAAGATTTTAAAAATTAATTATTTGTATTGTGAAAGAGCAAATGAATGACTATGAAATAATTGAATGTAAATGACAAGAAAAAGTGTGTTGTTAGAAATCACCCTTGATATAATTCTGAGCAGGATGCTGGTTCTGTGTATCTAGTGAGAAATGTAAACTGTAAGCTTATTAGTAAGTGCCCTGAGGTTGTAATCAGGAATCGAAAGATTGCAGAAGTAGATTTCGGTTTATATATTTGTATGATTCCACATAGCAGATGTTGAATTATATGAATTTATAAAAATATTAAATAATGCTCATAGTGGAGTTGCATTTTAATATTATACATTTCCAGTATCATAAATAGTAGATAAAAAAGATGAAAAATTGATAGATTTTCAACTGTGCATTCGAATTAAATTTAGAAGAAATATTGTGAAGATATGAAGCATGTAATTTAATACAAATTTTATATAGGCAATGTGCAGTTTCAAAAAATTTATTGCTTTTGGTACTCTGAACTACTCTTCTTTAAATAAGATATAATTTATTTAATCCAGTACTAGAACAGTTGACTGGATGGTCATAATTTTTTTTTATAAAGAAGAATTGTTTAAACAAAAAGATTGCTTTGTCATAAAAAAATCATATTCCAAAATGATGAGTAAATAACTGAAAATTAATCTTTCTTCCAGTATTGGAAAAAAGTAAAGATAGAATACTGAATGCACCATTATTGAAAGTCCTATTCATAAAAAAATTCATATATTCTTTGTAATGAAAATTGTCTGTATTGCATTTAATTTTCTTTTAGTATTTTAACTACCCTATTTTGTCCAATACTTCACAGCCCACCACCAGATCCCTCTGTGCTTGTAAAACGACCACCAGTAGTGACTGTGATGGGACATGTCGACCATGGCAAAACAACTTTGCTTGATGCATTGCGCCACACTTCAGTTGTTGATACAGAATTTTGGTGGCATTACTCAGCACATTGGTGCATTTTCAGGTATCAATTATTTTTAAGTCTCTGTTAAGCTAGTGTATATTTTTTGTGTTTAAGTATGTACGTAGAATAGCATGTCTAAATCCCTGTATCTTACCTTTCTTATCTTTTACTTGCTTTAGAAAAAATGAGAAGCAGATGTTTACAATTTTTTAAATAAGTTTTAAATTATTTTTAAATCTTCAACAATAACCATGAAAGAGCATATGAACTGACAAGGGAGTTCATTACAAAATTTGTAAGCAAGCTGTGTATGATGGTTTAAAATGGTATCACCTAAAAACTACTGCAGCAATTTGGATGGTGTTTACAAATTTTTGAGCTAATGGTTACCGAGCGTGGTGGTGTAACGGATAGCGTTCTGGCCTCGCATTCGGGAGGACGGCGGTTCGAATCCCCGTCCGGGCATCCAGATTTGGGTTTTTCATGGTTTCCCCAAATCACTCCAGGTGAATGCCGGGATGCTTCCTTCAAAAGGCCATGGCCGAATTCCTTCCCATTCCTTGCCCCCATCCTTTCCCGTCTCTAAAGACCACGTGTTAAAAAGGGACGTTAAAAAAAAAAAAGCTAATGGTTCAGATTAAAATCTGCAGAAATAGCTAATGAATGACTTGTACGTACGTAGTAATTGAGCAAGTAATTAAAATAATTTCTAGACAGAATAAATGTAGGTCATGGATCGCTCTGTATTAGAGATGAGCAACTGTTTTTTTGATAACTGGCAAAAAATCACCCTACTTAACTTATGGTTCTTTTTAATTTTTTACTTTGCTTACTCAGTTTTCTGGACTGCAGTAGTTTAAAATAAATAGAATATGTGAGTCAAACGTAATAAGCATTGACTTCCTGATGTAACAGATTGGCTACCATGCAGAATGTTTTTCATTATTAATGCAATAGACATATATCGTGTCACAGTCAGATACAATGTCTCCTGTGGTCCCTAAATGCTGTACATTAAAAAATCTCCCTTACATGTTATATCGATACGAAATTCAGTTTTTTCTTGAAGAAATATACCTGAAAACTAGCTATAGTAAATATCAATAGGTAACAATATGTATTTAATTTATTTAATTTAATTGCAATGGAGCACAGGCTCTGGTGGCAATTTCCCTACACATCCATCTTCCCCCTTTCCTGCACCCACCTACTTTTACCCTCTACAAATTTTATCTTTAAATTCTTTCAAAGTTTTCGGTAAATTATTTATCATTTTTTTTGGTAACTCATTCCAATCACTGACACCCTTACCTAAAAAAGAGAATCTTACTGCACCCTAGTGCCTGAAATCGAGTGCCAGCTTGTGGTGATGGTCATCTTTTCCCTTCCATGCACTACTTTTCATACCTATTGCAACATTTTTCCATGCCTCATCGCCAGTATATGCCCTGTACACTCCCATGACCCTCCTCCTTTCTTGCAATGAATCCCATTTCAGCTCCTTTATCATATCTGTCACTGATTGCATTCTGCTATAATTTCCAGAAACAAATCTAGCAGCCCTTCTTTGCACCCTCTCCAACTCCTGTATTTGATATGTAAAATGAGGTTCCCATACTACATTACCATATTCGAGCAATGGTCTCACCAAAGTTTTGTAACCCAATTCCTTTACTTCTCCCGTACATCCCCTCATCACTCTCTCCAACAAGTGCAGAACTTTGAAACCTTTTCCTACCACCTGTCCAATGTGTCTAGCCCAGTTAAGCTTGTTATCAAAAGTAATGCCAAGATATTTACATTTCAAGTCTTCAGCAAGCAATTCTTTCCCCACCTTATATTCATAATTAACCTTTTGTTTTTTATTTGTGTATCTAATTAGCTGACTCTTTAGATACACAAATAAAAAACAATTTGTTGCATACTAGCTTGTGTGAAGCTGCCCATATTTCGAACGACTTTACTCATTTAGTATACAGTATATTTGGGGACCATAATGTGTAAATATTCTTAAATAATGTCATTCAAGTAGTTTGTACAAATTTTTATACCAAAGAAAAAAAAAGCTGCCCGAAAACCTTGGATCACAGGAGAAATTTTGAAGCTGATGGATCAGAGGAGATGGTACAAAAATGCTCAAGATGAAGCAGGAAGAGAACAATACAGGCAATTTAGAAATCAAATAAACAGGAAATGCAAAAAAAAAAAAAAAAAAAGCAAAAGAAAAATGGCTAGAAGATAAGTGTGAAGAAATAGAAAAGGAAATGGTCGTAGGTAATGTAGATGTTGCATATAGTAAGATCAAACAGAATTTTGGAGAAATGAAGAAAAGAAGTGTAAACATTAAAGCTGCCAATGGGAAACCTCTTTTAAGCTCCAATGATTGAGCTAACCGGTGGAAGGAATACATTGAGAAACTGTATGATGAGGACAACTTGAACAATAGTGTAATGGAAAAGGAAGGCAATGTCGACATTGATGACTTAGGAGATCCTGTCTTAAGAATGGAATTTAATAAAGGTCTTAATGATTTGAAAGCAAATAAGGCAGTTGGAATTGATGAGATCCCTGCAGAACTTCTTAAATCCCTAGGAGAAGAAGGAATCAAAAGATTATTCAAGCTGATATCAAAAAGTTATGACACGGGAGAAATTCCAACTGATTTTAATAAAAATATCATCTTCACACTTCCAAAGAAAGCACAAGCCAACAAATGTGAGAATTATCGCACCATTAGTCTAACATCACATACTTCAAAATTTTTGACCAGAATGATATACAGAAGGATGGAAAGGGTAGTAGAAGAGATAGTAGGTGAAGATCAATTAGGGTTTAAGAAAAATCGCGGTACAAGGGAAGCAATTCTGTCTTTAAGACTAATACTTGAAGGGCAGATCAAGAAAAACAAAGATACTTTTATAGCGTTTATTGATTTAGAAAAAGCTTTTGATAATGTTAGGTGGAGCAAGATGTTCAAAATTTTAAAGAAGTCAGGTCTAAAGTATCGAGATAGAAGAATACTCTATAAACTATATAAGAATCAAGTGGCTATAATAAAAGTAGAGAATCACGAGAGACATGCATCAGTTAAAAAGGGTGTGAGACAAGGTTGTAGTCTATCCCCGTTAATATTCAACTTCTATGTAGAAGAAGCAATAAAGAAAGTCAAAGAAAAAATTTCCATGAGACATAACTGTTCAGGGAGAAAAATCAGTATGCTATGATTTGCTGATGACATTGTCTTGTTAGCAGAACGGGCTGAGGATATTGAGAAGTTACTGAATGGCATGAACACAATACTGAAGGAAGATTTTGGACTGAATATAAATCAAGTCAAGACTAAAGTTATGAGATGTAGTAGAAATGATACCAATACTAGTAGATTAAATATAAAAATAGGATCGGATGAAATAGGAGAAGTAAGTGAATTTTGTTACTTGGGAAGTAAAATTACAACTGATGCTCGAAGCAAGAATGATGTTAAAAGCAGAATAGCAAAAAGAGCCTTCATGAAGAAGAGAAACCTTTTAGTTTCAAATATTGATCTAAAGATTAGAAAGAACTTTTTAAAACTCTGTGTGTGGAGCACAGCACTTTATGGTAGTGAAACATGGACTTTAGGAATACCGGAAAGAAAGAAAATTGAAGCATTTAAAATGTGGTGCTACAGAAGAATGCTGAAAATTAAGTGGACAGACAAAGTAAGAAATGAACGAGTATTGGAAATGATGGGTGAAGAAAGAAGTTTGTGGAAGAAGCTTACAGAAAGAAAAGACAGGCTGGTAGGTCATATTTTGAGACATGCTGGATTAGTTAATTTGTTAGTGGAGGGAACAGTCGAAGGTAAGAACTGTAGAGGAAGACAGAGATTAGAATATATGAAGCAGATAATTGAGGATGTGAGTTGTAAGGAGTATGTTGAGATGAAAAGGTTAGCACAGGATAGGAAGAGATGGAGGACTGGATCAAACCAGTCGAAAGACTGATGACGGCAAAAAAAAATTAGCTTGTGTGAAGCTGCCCATATTTCAAACGACTTTACTCATTTAGTATACAGTATATTTGGGGACCATAATGTGTAAATATTCTTAAATAATGTCATTCAAGTAGTTTGTACAAATTTTTATACCAAAGAAAATTTAATTCCACCATTTGCATTATGGGGGAGTCATACTAAAATTTGTATTAATATGGTCCAATAATGGCGTACTGTGAATTAATTGTCCATTTGATGTGAAGCTTGGTTTACACATTCATAAGGCAATGATATTTTAGAAATTGTGCTTATTAAAGCCATGAAATACACTGCTATGAAACAGTTTCCCCCACCCCTCTCCCCCTTGTTTATCACATTGTTTCCAAATATCTACATCAGGAAGAGACTTTGCTAAACTGTGACCGTTAATCTAGCCTAAGGATATTCAGTCATACGTGGTCGCCAATCCTGTTATAATTTCAGGGGATGAAGGTAAGTTCTTCAAATAATGTCCAGTGTAGACTGTCATGAAATATTCAAACTATATTATATTCTTCAAATTTTAGCACATCATATGGTAACCAATTTTAAAGTATTGAAAATCTTTTCCAAAATAAACAATTGCAGGTTTAAACCGTGAGAGAAGCTGCAAGTAACTCCCGATGACCTCCTAACTAAATAAAGTTCAAATATATTGGAGTAAAATCCCTTTTCCACTATGTGTTGAAGTTAGTCCATCATGGCCGACCGGTTAACCACACTTCCACATACAATTTCTTCCTCCTTCTCCATGCATCGTGCCAAACTGGCAGTGCGCAGACAACCTCTCTCTACTAGTGCTTTCAAACAACTGTCCCCTATACGGATTCCGGGATTCTATTTATGGAGGACCGGATACATTGTGCAAGATATCTGAACTTATTTTTGCTCTGATCTACTAGGAACTTTTGTAGAAGGTAGCCCGTTACCTAAACATTAAAACAACTCCTTATGAAATTTTTTCTAACTCCAGCCATTTCTCTGTAAATAATTATTAAAGTGTTAAAATTTTCTCCCACTTGTACAGTTTTTGAGCTATGGTGTTAATTTTGGTTTTAAAATAACCTACTCACGCTCATCGATCTTTTGATAAGCTTGTTTACAATTTTTATTATCTTACTTTGGAACCATCAGACTTTTAAAGAACGGATTTCGATCTCCTTTATATATATGTTGGAGGGTACACAGTATTTGTGTCTGTAGTATAGTCGTTTCTCAAAATGCGCCCTAGTTTGAGATATTCGTGTGCAAATAAACAAAAAATTCTAAATGTCAGGTATGTAGTAAATTATTGCCCCATTTTATCGAATGGCAGTGTGGTCTATGTGGTAGTGTGTTAGCTTCATAATTTTCTGACCCGAGTTCAAATCACCACAGAATCAAATATTTTTATTTATTTTTATCTTCACAAATTGTCAAGCTTGACCTTTTTATTTTGTTAAAACTTCATTTACACACTTTTATTGAGTGAAATAATATTTAAAACAAATCGTATAACCTAGAATTCATAGTCATTTTTTTTCCTGAATTTTTTTTTTGTAATGAATTCACAACACAAATCAACCGAATTCACTTCATTGCAATTATACTTCAGGAAAGTCTCCATTCTTACATTATTTTTCACTGTTTGTTGATAAGTTGTTTTGTTGCATTTTCAATTGAAGTAGTTACTACCATGTTATTTATTTCATCTTCGTCGTTTCTTTACTTGTACAGGGTCCGGCAATGAAACCTCCCACATTTCACGTAGCCGGCGTGCGGGTTGTAGTGAGGATACTGATGTGAAATGTGTTTTGTTTTAAAGAGGTGTACCTGCCATTTTCAGTGTGCGCTATATCATGGCGTGGTGAGCATCATGCGTTTGTTGAGGACGAATTTATTCGTAACAGTTGTTCTCAGATTTTTGGAGACGATTCGAACTTGGCCTACATGATCGTGTCCCGGATAGAAAAACTATTCAACTGTGGGTGTCAAACTTTAGAAAGATAGGTTCAGCACTAAAAAAAAACCCTACAGGCCGTCCTCGGACTGCAACAACGCCGGAAAATTTGGCGCGTGTGAGTGTGTCTATGCAACATTCACCAAATTTTGGGGACACTTAAAGCCTATAGTGTACAAACATCGTCCCACAACACTGCAAGCACTTAAAGAGGCCATTACCCAAGAATTGGCAACCATTCCAAGAGAAATGACGCAAAAATGTATCGAGAACTTTCTGGATAGACTTTCTCAATGTGTCAACAATGGAGGGCAGATATAATTTTTAAAATCAAATAATTAAAATGGCAAAGTATGTATTTTTCATAAATAAAAGTAATTATTCTCTATCATATTTAGTTTTTATGTGACAACACATTAAAATGAGGGAGGTTTTATTGCCGGACCCTGTATAACATCAAGAGGTATTTTAAACGAAATTCATAGCATTGGGAAGATAGTTTTCTTTCTTTCTTGTACACTCTATTTGGTCCAAGAACCGTTGCTTGTAAATTGTTTAAAATAAAATAGTAGGTCTATCCGTGACGGAAAATGGAGCTCAACAAGGAAATGGAAGAACAAGTGATAAATGATCATAAACATTGCAAAATTCTTGTGTCTGTTTCCAGTTTACTAGCAGATTTGCCTCCTGACTTAATTTCATTGGGTTTGGGCGAGTTATATTAGGAAGCCGTTGTTGATATATGGGCCGAAATTACGTTTGGTGTATCTGTTATAAGCAATGTGATTTGTTTTAAATTTTATTTCATGCAGTAAAAGTGTGTAAATGAAGTTTTAAAAAAATGAATAAGTCATGTTTGACATATTTTGAAGATAAAAATAAATAAAAATATTTGATCCTGCGGAGATTAGAACTCGGGTCAGAAAATCATGAAGCTAACACGTTAACACATAGACCACACTGCCTTTTGATAAAATGGGGCAATAATTTACTACATACCTGACATTTAGAATTTTTTGTTTATTTGCATGCGAATATCTCGAAAACTTGGGCACATTTTGAGAAACGACTATACCACAGACATATATGTTGTGTACCCTTCAACATTTATGAAAGAGATCGAAATCTTTTCTTAACATGTTTGATGGTCTCCAAATTATTGACATCCTAATTTGTTTTTTAACTTAAAATTTCTTTATTCTGTATCTTCTAAAGTGTCTGTGCTACAGAGCTAAAAAGTGTTTTAAATGCTACAAGATGCAATTTTCTATATGATAGTAAATATGTTTAACTGTTATCTAGTATCCTTCCTATAGTTTTCATTTTCCCCTTTAAAATCTATTTTCAAACTTCACCATTTCTGCCCGCCATATTATTCTCTTGAAAATTATTGATTTACTTTTCCTTATTCTGGCCAAAATATACCATAAAAAACCCTCTAATTTAAACATGCTTTCCAGTCTGTATCTGGCTACTAAACTCTGTGGTTTGTGATTTTCTTTTTCTATTTGAAATCATCATTTTCCTTTAAAAAAAACGTTTATTTACTCTTTACCTACTGACCCTAAATTTTTACATAATGTAGTCTAAAATGTGACACATCTTTTGAGCTATGAATTTTTCTTGTGGCTTGAAAACTTATAGTTGTGGAATTATTTCACTGTTTTTTATCTTTTTACTCACATGTGAAATTCAACTTCAAAATAAAATATCTCTTCAGTACTATTTTATAACCCTGAAGTGTCATTTGTTGTTTTCATCCTGACCACTTAGTGCTTCTCTAAACTTGAAGGCAATGTTTTCTATCTGAAATAAGAAATTCTCTTTATAACAGCTCTAATGACCTTAGCCGTCAATGAGGCGTAAAGCCACCTGTCTTTATAACAGCAATGCTGACAAATCTTTATGATCGGATGTTGCTATTTACTCCTACTTATCACTTAAAACCTGCAATAAAATGGTTTTAAACATCCTTTACTGTTGGATTGTTATTAGCTCGCAACTCTTTAAACTAATTTTGATCATTTACTATCAAAATTTAGGTTATATAACAAAATGTTTTAAAAATGATTAAAATGGAATATAACTTTAAAAAAAAATGAAAACAATTTCAGTGAATTCTGTTTTTGTTCAACTTAAATCATTGTTTCATATAAAATAATGTAAAATAAACATTTAAAAATGAATGGCAGAAAAACTTTTACAAACATTGGGAATTAAACTCTGATCCCATGGGGGAAATATAATTGCACACTATTCTGATGACTTTGGAATTTTAGTAAATGTGATGAATGCTATCATTGCCTTTTTTTTTTAACTCGCTGAATAGCTCACTTTAGTGTTTTAATATTTATATGTAATGATGTTAAGGAAATATCTTTTAGCCAATGTAAATAACAAACGATAGGGAAAATGACTCTTCACTCACTATAGTTGAAGGCTGTGACGATTGAAACACAAACAAACAAAAACACATACATTACTTCAGTGTTATAGCTTATTCATGTGCTAGGGCCAAGTCCGGTGGTTCGTGAGGTGTGCATACGCCAAGCCTTACCACATGACTGGCTGGGCAGCAGAAGACAGGGTGGGGAAGGAGATGGTGGGGGTGAAATGCTAGTACGTGAACTATCAATATTTCTGGAAAGTCTCAGATGATATATATCACTGGTGGTGATAAAATTAATATATATAACCAAAGGGCAAATAAATAAATTTGGAAGAAATTTGTTACTAGTTAAATGATAATACTAATAATAACGAGTGATGGGTCAAAAGGTAGAATTTTATCAGTGGTTGAGGCCAGGTACCCAACCAACAAGTATTATCATTGTTATCATTTAACTAGTAACAAGTTTCTTCCAAGTTTATTTATATTTTGTTCGCTTTATCTCTCAGTACGCTTGTGTTATAAATATTAATTTTATCATCACTGGCCGTTGTATATATTTATTTATATCATCTGACTCTTTCCCGAAACATCGATAGTTCACTTCCTGACATTTCACCCTCACCACCTCTTCCCCTTCTCTGTCTTCCACTGCCCAACCAGTCATGTGGTAAACCTTGGCATACGAACATCTCCTGAACCATAGGACTCGGTCCCTAGCACATGAATAAGGTGTAAAACTGAAATATTGTAGATGCTTTTGTTTGTCTCATATGCGCTCCACTCATCGCAGACTTCAACTTTGGTGAGTGATAATTCATTTTCCCTATCCATTGTTGTTTATTAATGAAGCCTGTTAGCCTAACTGAAATTGCCAGATCGTAATCTCTCCTCATCATATCTGTTTGATATCCCTATTAAGCTGCTGCTATTATGACAGTATATAGGATTTTCAGTGCCCTGATATCTGAAGAAAAAAACTGTTTTGTCTGCTGTCTTTATGTTTTTGACAAACAACGTGGAGCATGGCAAACAAATTTGGTTTAATATTTAGAGTAGTATTAGAGTAGAGTAGTATTATGTATCGTGGAAGCATGTACCGCACGAACATGTGTATTTAAATTATAAATAAATATAGTTAATAATTAGTTTTTGTTATAATAGTTATTTCAAACACTAAATTCTAATACATTCTTCTACTGTGAGTGTTAGTGAGTATTTTTATTATTGCAAAAAAAAAAAAAAAATTATTTGTGTTTTAGTCACTGTTTGTTTCCTGTCCGAGAATCAAGTAAAATGTTTGTCGAAAAGAGTCATAACCGTGCCATGAGAAAACTATCATGGTTCTGCTTCCGTTTCTGACGACTTAGTGATGCGAGACTGGTTTTTCACCTTACATTTATAAAAATGGGGATCCACCAAACAATATATGATCAATTGGGGTTCCGTAGCCAAAAAAAAAATAAAAAAAATTGGAAAATGCTGACCTAGATGGTGACTTTGAGGACCATCGAGTTGGACTGAACGATCTGGGATCTTGTAAAAGGGAGAACTTTTCAGGGGGTATCTAAATGTAGGAAAGTACTGTGACTGGAAGCAGTCATGGGAGGGGAATCAGTGAGACGGTTCAGTCTGACTTAGGGCCAGATTATGAAGTCTGCAGTATTTTCAAACCAAATGCAGATCTTGGAAGTGTTGTAGCAAATGTGGAAGACTTAGGGAAAGATTTCTCAAAGGAGGATTGTATTGTAACTGTAGGGGGACCAGGAAATAGTCTTGATAAATACCTCAATTATTCAATTGAGGAAGACATTTCCATGAACACACATCAGATGAATGTGGGATTTCTGGGTTTGTTTGAGCGTGATGTTAAACCCTGCATGTGGCATAACATTAGGCATACAAAAGAATCGTTGGAAAGGGTTATCTGACAACCTGCAAATTCACACATTGGTTGGTAGATGTGATCGGCATTGGTAGGGAAAGTTATACTCGCCATGGACTCCATCTGAATTTCAGAGGTAAAAGGAAGCTTTTGCTTCTTATTGTTGATGAGGTCAGAGGATGCCAGGAGAGTGAAAGAGGTATTTCCTGTTATAAGTGGTGTTAAGTGACGGCCTTTGTTAGGGAAAATAAAATAAATGTGTTAAGATGTTCAAAAGAAATTAAGGTCTTTCCTGGTCAAAACTTATTAAAATTAGAAATTCCATCTGACATACCAGTATGTACTAATAAAGTAAACAATTTGAATTCATTGAATCAAAGTATTCATACCACTATTCTCCATCAAAATATAAGGGGAATATTTAGTAAAATTCTGATGACATTACCTTATGCCTAGAAGAAATTCAAAATTCCAGAAATTTCAATGTAGATGTTTTGTGCATATCTGAACATTATTTGTCTGACACAGGAATATCTCAGCTGTCCATCCCAAATTATAAACTAGTTCTCATTTCTGTAGATGTAAAACGGAGATAGGGAGAGTTGTCATTTTTGTTACAAATAATATTCAATGCAACAGTGTAGGTGTAAGTAAGTATTGTATAGAACACTTTGAATGCTGTGTTACTAAACTAGAATATGGTAAGGAAGAGCTCATAGTAATAGCAATTTACAGGCCCCCTCAGGAAATTTTAGACTTAAAGTCTTTACTACTATGTTTCAAAAATAACAAACAAATAGTTTTATGCGGAGATTTTAATGTTAACTTTCTCAATCACAGCAATTAGAGGCTAGATATGGAAGCCTTGATGTGTATTTTAACTTAACAGCACTTGTAAATTTCCCAACTAGAATACAAAATAGTAGCAGGACTGCAATTGATAATTTTTTATGGATATTTCTCAGTACAGTAATTGAAACATACTTCAAGTAATAAATGGTATCTCAGATCATGATGCCCAGTTGTTATTTATCAAGTCCAGAAACACCATTAAACAGATAAAGAAAAGCTGGGTACCGTATACAGAAGAAATATTAATGAAAATATTTAATAGATTCCTTAAATAATGAACAATGGTCAGATGTGTACAATGCACAGGGTGTTAATGAAAAATTTGCTTCCTTTCTCAATATATTTCTAACACTTTTTGAAGGAAGTTTCAAAAAAAGGAAAGTTGTCAATACTCCAAACAATGAACTGGGTAAGGGATGGATAACAAAGGGTATTAGAGTATCTTGTAAAACAAAAAAGGACCTGTACTTACAAGTAAGAGAATCATATAACTATACACTGAAAGCTCATTATAAACTTTATTCTAAAATACTAAGAAATGTAATAAGAAAGGCCAAGAACAGGTATATATCAGAGAAAATAGAGAATTCGGGCAATAAGTTGAAAACTATATGGAATATAATAAAAACTGAAACAGGAAAATCTGTTAATCACTCTAAAGACATATAAATAGAACAAAATGGATCTGTTCATAGTGAAGTAGGGGAAGTTTGTGGAATATTTAACAAACATTTTACTTCAGTTGTAGAGAAATTAGGCATGGAAGAGCAATCCCCACATAGTTCTCTAAGGCTTTTCAGACTGCTTTCCCAAATAGATTTGTGGAAATGCAATTGCCACCAGTAACAGTCTCAGAAATAAGAAAACTCATGAAACAATTAAAACCTAAAAATTCTTCCAGCTATGACAATATTTCAAGCAAATTACTGAAAAGATGTTCAGATTGTATCAATCGTGTACTTCCCCACATTTGTAATGAATCCTTAATGCAAGGTGTGTTTCCAAATAGATTAAAATATGCAGTCGTAAAACATTGTTTAAAAAAGGAGAAGCAACATGGGTACCTATCGTCCCATTTCATTACTTTCAGGATTCTCAAAGATTTTTGAAAAATTCATGTACTGTAGAGTAATAAAACATGTTACACAAAATAAAATCCTTACTAAATCACAATTTGGGCTCCAAAAAGCATCATGTATATAATATATTCATTTTTAAATAACACATTTGACGAACGGAATAATAAAATGAACCCTGTAGGAATATTTTGTGATCTTGAAAAAGCATTTGACTTTGTAAATCATGAATTACTTTTGAAGAAAAAGGAATAATATGGTATTTATGGAACCTCAAGTAAATGGTTTAAATCATACATGGTAAGTCGAATGCAAAAAGTTTCCGTTTTTTATACTAAAATAAGTAAAGATGCTTCATCGGACTGGGAGAAAATAAAACATGGAATTCCACAAGGTTCTGTCCTAGGACCCTTCCTTTTATTGTTGTACATCAATGACCTTCCTGGAAACTTTTCTGACAAAGTAAAGAGTGTTTTATTTGCAGATGACACTAACCTGACTATGAGAAAAACACCAAACAGCAATCTAGAATTTAATGTAAGTGAAGTACTTAGTGAAGTAGCAAATTGGTTTAAGGCAAATTCATTAAGCTATAAAAATAACACAATCTTAGACACAAAGAGTATAAAATTCCTTGATATTAAAATAGATGAGAAACTCTGTAGGCATGAACATATCACTTCACTACTGAAAAAGTAGTGCCACTTTTGCAATACGAACACTTTCTCAAACAGCAGATCTAGATTTAACGAAACAGGTGTACTCCTCATATTTTCATTCAGTGATGTTGTATGGCATATTGTTTTGGGGAAACTCTTCACAAAACAAATAAGTTTTCATAGCACAGAAAAGAGCTAAGAGGATTCTGTGTTGGGTATAAACAAGAACTTCTTGCAGACAACTTTTTAAAAAACTCAATATTCTTACAATGACTTCTCAGTTTATATATTCTCTCATGTGCCTTGTCATAGATCATTTTAACCTGTTTACTTCTAATTCACAGGTACACAATTTCAATACAAGAAACAGAAATAACTTGCACAAAACACAAACATCTCTGTCATTAGTACAAAGATGAAAGGAAAACTGAGAGATTATCTGATAGACAACTCCTTCTACTCCATTCAAGAATTTGAAAAAAATTAATTAATTGTATTCAATATTACTTTTGCAAAATTCAATTGTAAAAATTAATGTTTACTGTTATTCTCTTTATTTGTCTTTGGCACCTATAATTGTTTTTACTATGATTATGACTCATATTGTATGTATGTTTATTAGGGTGTCCCAAGACATAAGGGAATTTTTTTTCATGAAATTAAATACGCATATCCTCTATTTTTTTTTTCTGTTTGACCTTAATAACTCACATAATTAATATTATTGTGATTTAATTATGATAACACGTGCCGACTCGATGCCAAACATGAGACATGAAAATAGGTACTGAGACAGTATGGAAGGATTCTAGAACTTAATGTTTTTTTGGTAAATAAAACACTAATATGCCCAAATCATGTTTATTTACAGTTTAACATGTAAAAAACACTATTCTTTAAATTTTCTTTTCAAAGTTTGTTTTTTACAGTCAGGATAAATCTTCCGGTGTTCTTGTATGCAGCGTAACAAAAATTGCTTTTGTTCCTCCTCAACCGTGATTAAACCATGGAACTCTTGCATCAACTTGACCGCTCTTTCAGCTGTATCGTTCACTGCCATCAGCGTTGAAACCTTCTTTCTGGTTTCTTGAAACGAAGCATTATTTGACCACATAGTAGTACTTTCGTGGAGAAAACTGTCATCAATTTTAAGACAATCGAACAATGACTTACTTCTGAGTGAAATGAAGTCGTAGATGTTTTTCTCTGCAATAAAAAAAGAGAAAGTCAGTTAGAAAAATTGTGATATACACAAAAAACTAAAGAAATAACTTCTATATTTAATTGTTTAACTTACCATACAATGGACTGCAAAGTTCTTCCTTCGATGGGATGTAACATTTAGCATGAGTTGATAAATTCTCTTTGGTAAAATTTTCAACCATTTTTACTTTAGTTTCTTGATCCACGTCATCGTCAAACAGTGACAAGACAGAAACTTCATCAGTCAAAAACCATAAATGCTGGCTTATCTTCTGTAAAGCTGCTTTTGAGATGCTTTTATCAATTTTTTCATAAGCCTTCATCGACTTCAAAAAGCACAAATCTTGGTTATGTGCTTTTACTGCCCAAATACATTGGAGCCATGGCTTGACGTAGGATGCCACGATGAACAGGCAAACGTCTAACAGCGCTGCCTTATCCTTGCTTGTAATTTTTAATTGATCACTAAGTAGTGATATTTTTAGGGAATAAATTGCTCTCGCCATCCATCGAGCTTGGTGCATGGCACCTGGAGGTCGAATTTTAAATTTTCTCTGTGTATCTCCGCCTAAAAATATCACAGAGAGCTCTATAAACTCTCGATAGTCATCTCTGACTATTTCTTTAGTTAATTCAGTTCGGTAAAACTCAAGCAGATTGTGAATTTCGGTAACGGTCAGGTGCAATGCGAGATTTTCTTTATAGTACTGTATTTTATCTGGATAGACACTTTTCCAGTTATCTCAGAACTTTTTGAAGAGTGGAATATCAGGATTTGTTGTCACTTGACTAATTTTTACTTCGAACACGCTTTTTAACACCAATTCATATACGTGATGGCGGCAAGGGAAAATAAGCATCTCTCTATTAAGTTTTTGTTCAAGAAGCACACAGGCACCATTATGACCTACATATGAAGCCGTAGTATCGCAACAAAGAATTTGCACTCTATCTTCGAGATTCCAGTCTGCAATCATGTTCCAAACAGCCTGCGGCTGTTCGCTCCCTGAAGAGCTTTCCAACCTTGGCACAGCAATAAGTTGTTCTTTATTTCCATATGAAATAACTGTCGGAAAACGTTCTTCTTTTGATTTCCGAGCATCTACAGCAGGCAACAGTTTGCCATCTCAGTGAACAGTCACAACATCTGGTACCTCGTTTTGAAAATTAGCTTTTATGGCTTCCGCACTCGCTTTCCTTTTTTCCATGCGGATTCTATGAATCAAGGACTTACTTACAGAGAATTCATCAGTATCATATCCAAGTGCCTCAATGGTAGCTTCAAGAATAAACACTGAATCTCTCATACTTAACTGACACCTATCTAGCGCGCTGCTACTAATTTTGGAGTAGTAAAATTTTTCCGCATAGTTCTTTTACTAGATTCGGGTTGTATGTTCTCGATCAGAGTTGGAAAATCTTCTTGTAAATGCATTTCATTTGAATCAGAAGATGAGTCACTTTGTAACGGTTCATAAGATGATGTCGAAGGAGTTGGCATGGAGAAATATTTAGCTTTTCTTCATCAATAGTTCTGAGGCGCGCCCTTTCCTCTTTATCAGTCAGTTTCTTGTCCACTCCAGCTAAGTGACCAGGCCGACCTGGCTCTCTCTGTCGTCGTAAGAATATTCTATCCTCATTTATTTTCATTAATTGAAGCGCATCGGCATGTGCAATGTCAAACAAATTATCTAAGTTGTTGACAAACTCTTGTCGGCGCTGCTCAAATACCTTTTGTGTTTTTTGTGCATTTTTTTGTATCTCCCTCCAACCTTGGTGTATGGGTTCACTAGTTTATTCACACAATTAGGCAAAGATTTAGTAGGTATACGCGCCTTTTCCCAAAAGATAATACATTCGCGAATAGTGAGATTTGCACTTTCATTGACAGTTAAATTCACTTCAAGGATATTATAAAATAAAACTGCCAGAACTTGACCAT
Organism: Vandiemenella viatica; assembly: GCA_031002005.1. NCBI lineage: Eukaryota > Metazoa > Arthropoda > Insecta > Orthoptera > Morabidae > Vandiemenella > Vandiemenella viatica. The sequence goes on along the minus strand of JARYHS010013631.1, from coordinate 140,859,565 downwards.
TAGAGGGCAATTTTGAACCTTTTATTTGATGTTTTATGCCCCCTATTAAAAATATACCCTTTTTAGAACTACGTAATTCCACTGACATGTTCACTGATTGAAAACAATACGTTTACTAACAATACAACAATTGGTTACAAGCACATCGACGTGTTAGCTCGCGTTCGTCTTACTGCGAAAGTACAGACATGTTCCAATACAAGTTGGCACAGGTTGCCGAGGTCCTACGTTTATGAAATTTTATTTACAATTGTTTTGACACCATTAAAATAAATTAAGAGGGTATTCATTAAAAAATAAATACTTCGATTTTTTTGGGACACCCTAATGTGTATTAACCATGACATCCCTTAGGTCCTTCCTCAGTAGGGATCCATGAAAGAAGATTGATAAATAAAATATGCTAATAGATTGATGTTAATTAATTTTTGAGTATGCTGGCTTTATTATTCAATTAGATACCATCCTTCTGCAACAATGGTGGATCTCCATATTGTGTAATCTATTAAACAAAGCACTTTACCTAATAGCTACCATATTATGAGCAATGAATTGGTCTATATTATGGTCTGATTACATTGAAGTTTATATTGAATTTTATTTGAAATGGAATTACTTAAATGGAAATACATACTATGTTTTGACGAGAGGTATTACTTATCTACTTGTGATATTATTATTTAAGCTGATATTGGTTTGTGCCTGCTGCAAAAGACAATTATAAATTATGCAAATTACTTAAATATTTCTTAACATTTCTGGAGTTAATAAATTATTTGCTTGGGAGGAACTACACTTCATTTGATTTTAGCTAGCTTTCCAGTTTTACACTTAATGTTACACTACATTTTGAGTCATGATGCCATTGTTACGGCTTTAGTTTTCTCTTGCAATGTCCAAAGCTATTAACATTAAGTTATTCACAGGTGTAGGACTACATATTTATTTTTTCTTCTTCTTCAGTTAAGCTACCCATGGGAGAGACAATTACATTTCTGGATACTCCTGGTCATGCAGCATTTTCTGCCATGCGTGCAAGAGGAGCAGAAGTTACAGATATAGTTGTTTTAGTCATAGCTGCCGATGATGGTGTTATGGAGCAAACAATTGAGTCTATTCGCATGGCAAAGGAAGCAAATGGTGTGTTCATTTTTATTTTTAAAAACATGTTTTAGTTACGTAATATGTATTTTTCTGCATTAATCTTATAACTAATTGCTTCATTTTTGTTTAATAGTGCCCATCATTGTTGCGATAAACAAGATAGACAAACCAGAAGCTGACATTGTAGGTAAACATGTTTTATTTGATATTATAAGATTACAAAATTAAAGCTTAGGTACTTTATTATGTAGAAGTAAAGTAACCGTTGATTTTTCACATGTTAAAATTGTTTCTGATGAATAACTACACAAACTATATATTGGTAAGTTAGTTATTATGTAATGCTGTTAGTATTTTGATTGAATTCTTAAAAAAGTATTACTCTTACTTCACTTACTACACCCAATCATGTTAATATGTTGAACAGCTCAGAACCAAGCAACTTTACCAGACAATCTATACTATATAGTATGATTAAATGATGTGATGCCTTATTTATGTATAATGCTTGTACTGTTAATCATAATTTTATACACACCACATACTCGAGAAAACACTATTTTATCATTCTTGATTGTGTGCTGTTGTAAAATTTGTCCAACATAACAGATCATAGCTTTCCATGTGTTTACTTCCAGGAAACAGTCCTACACTTTACAGATTGAGGACAAAATAATACGAACACCTGTGAAAAAGTATGATGTATTTCATACCTGCAGTACAGCTGCGCCACCTGCAACAGAAGTCTGCCACCTAGTGTGCGTGAAGAGGAAGGTATCAGTCTCTCAATAGCAGTCACCTGTGTTGCATGTGTCTATCGAACTGTCTGTAATAAGTTGAAATGTCAGACCTGTCAAAATTCCAAAAAGGAATGATTGTTGGAGCTCATTTAAGTGGAGCATCGGTTATGGGAACATCAAACCTTTTCGGGTTTGCAAGGAGTACGGCAGAATACACCAAAGAGAGTAAGATGGCATCTTCAAAGCACAACAGTGGCTGAAAGTCAAAGCTTACTGATAGGGATAGACGGGTCTTGAAGCGCATACTAGCCCGAAAGCGCATGCAATCATTATCTGAGATAACATATGAAATGAATAGTCATCTCCAGGACCCCGTTTCAACAAAAACTGACAAAAGGGAACTTCATGCTGTGAACTTTCATTGCAGGATGGCAGTTCGTAAAGCCTTGGTGACAGCAACTAATGCTTTCAAGCGATGCCAGTGGTTCAAAGATCACAAAGGCTGGTCCCCACAGCAGTGGCAACAGGTAATATGGTCAGATAAATCGTCATTCACCCTTTTTCAGACGACCGGACGCGTCTATGTCTGGAAAACATCCAGAGAAGCGTTTAATCCTGAATGCCTCTTGCCGACTTGAAGCATGAGGGTGCAGGAGGAATGGCTTAATATACCTTTAAATATTGTTCATTGTGACGTCCCACTCACAAGCCATTGCTTGGAAATAATATGACAAATAATATTGTAATCAATGTTTGTAAATAAGTTTGTAAGTTAATGTATCACAGGTTTTCACAGCGTAGTAGTATGTATAGTCATTGGGGTAATTTAAGATTAAATGTTGTAAGTTTGTTTGCTTGAAGTTGGCACCAGTGTGGAAAAAGGAGAAAGGAAGGAAGCTATTATGGCGGCATAAAAGTTAGCGTGCAGATTTTTGTGTTCTGGAATGTTTGTAGTAATTTTATAAAGAGTGCACGTTGGTTTGATAAGAGTGAATAAAATTGAGTTAAACGAGAGCCCAAGCGTTTTATTGTAATTATTATCCGTTGCGCATCAAACAGTGTAAAACTATATCTAATTAATTTAATACTAACGACGTGTGCGAGGTGGTAGCATAAACCGCTAAAATCAACAACTTGGGCCAAATGTTGAAAATGACGGGCTACTGCAATCTATGATGATTTTATCATAGGTACCTCGCACCATGACCTTTATGCATCTATCCCACATCGCATTAAATCTGTACTTCAGTCAAAGGGTGGTCCAATCCCCTATTAATAAAGATTTTCCATTATTTCACAGGTGTTCGTTTTATTTTGTCCTCCCCCTGTATATTAAGCGAAGAGGAAATTCAATCTTCCAAATCATTTGGACACTGTAGTTTGATACCTGTCGTACACATAACATATTAACCTATGTATCCAATAACAATGTGATTTGTGAATATCAATGAATAGAAAGTGTATTATAGTATCATGGCAATTTATGATTTTTCAGTGATATTCGATAGTGAAAAATAAATTAACATATCCAAATTTGAAATCAGACTTGTTCATTTACATTAGATTCAGTCTTGTATTTGCAGATGGCCAAGTTAATTTAGCAAGAAGGAAGCATTTTGAAGATAATTTCTTAAGATGAATGCACTGTTTTGTTAGCCAACTAATGCCATTCATATGTTCTTTCTATCTGATCTGGGGTATAAAAAGATAATGTTGACATTGAAACTGCCATTAATCAATGAAAATAGAATAGGGAAAATAACCTATCACTTGCCACAGATGAGAGCAGGAGGCCCAGATAAACACCAAAAAGAAGAAAAGAAAAAAGAGCTTTACAATATTTCACCTTACTCATGTAGGAGGTTAGACATATGAGAAGGGAAGATTTGTACATGTCCAGGTCTATCAGATGAGATAAGTCTGAATGTGTACACATCTTTCAAAATGTGGTAGGTCAGGATGTATATGCATCTTTCTCCCAGCCATATATCGTATCTCCTGACTAGAATTATTAACCAAAATATTGTAAAGTGTGTATTTTTGTGTTCATCTGGACCTTTTTCCCCTCGTCTATGGTAAGTGATGGATTGTTTTCTCTATCATGTCTTATTAATTGGGATATAAGCTATTCCTTGATGAAAAAATGTATTTGCTCATTTTAAAGTTTAGTGATGTCGATTAACAGTTGATAAAGAGCTGCAGTAGATCAAACTGAACTTGTGTGTGGAGGCAAGAAGATTATATAGAATACCACTTAAGTTTTTAAAATCAGACTCTATAATTGTGTCTGTTACAGGATCGAACAAAAAGGATGTTATTGCAAAATGGAATACAGGTGGAGGATGAAGGTGGTGATGTTCAGGTTGTTCCAATATCAGCTTTAAAAGGAACAAACCTTGATATGCTGGCAGAAGCCATAGTTCTACAAGCAGAAATCATGGATTTGAAAGGAGATCCACAGGGCATGGTTGAAGGAGTTGTCATTGAGTCAAAAACAGACACATTTAGAGGGTTTGTGATATACTTAATTCATATTTAATTGCTTCTTTTTTAGTTTTTCATAATTTTTAATGAAGATTATTTTTTATGAAACTTTGTCTAGTAGATATTGTATTACACAGGGGAATTGAAAATAATGAATTTTATGTATATTTTGTTTGTTTTTAAATACAAAAATTTCTAACTATATAGCCATATCAATATCAAATATCACATTTGTTCCTATGAAAGAGTAGTGAAATGTATGTAGCAGAGGAAACTTTGAGATACATGTATAAACTCTTCACTGGCTCAGGGTGTTAAATATAGAAATGCAACAGTTACCAAATGTTTCTTAGAGGTATTTTCTTCTGTCACATTCACAATAATTGACTTGAGTGTCTGTAATCAGTGACATGGTTCTTCCATATAATCTTGGAGTGCTTGTTTTAGTAAGTTGTGAAGCTTTGTTAGTTAATGGGCTTAGCAGTTTGTTCAAGCAAGTTTAATTGTCATTCATACTGAAAGTGGAAAGACACAATAAGCACAAGTCCAAATCTGAGCTCCATTAACAACTATCCTTATATGATTTTTAGGCAGTTTCCTACAATCTCCCTGCAAAGTTCATTGATTCTAGGACCAGCTTCAAAAACTACATCACACAAACAAGAATATATTAAATACTTTATAGCTTACTCATTTCAAAGGGAGGTAACAGGTACAATAATAACTACCGTCACTTAGTGTTAATGATAAAACCGCATATTTTGTTAACTTGACGAGAATAAGTTTTGTGATTAATGTGGGATGTGACTTGTGGTGGGTACAGGATGTAAAAAATGGAAAAGGGATGGGGTAGAGAAGTTAAACATTAAAAAAAAAATCACCAGTCTCTTGTCATACTGGGCTAATACTTTTATTTCATCTCAACCTACATCCTCAATTATCTGTTTTGTGTATTTTAAGCTTTCTTTCTCCTAAAGTCATTTTCCATTACCTGGCTAGCCATTCATGCATGTCTTAGGATGTTATCCATGATCTTGTTTCTACTTTCTGTTGTTAGTTTATTGTAGCAGCAGAATATGTCCAAAAACCTCTTGTTTTTGAGGTCAGTCTACCACAAATTATTTTATTGTATTAATTTTTCTGATTAGGAAGCTGTCAACTGCTGTTGTGAAGAGAGGAACCATACGGAAAGGTACTGTTTTGGTGGCTGGTATTGCTTGGGCAAAAGTCAGAGCAATGTTTGATGCACAAGGCAAACCAGTGAATGAAGCAACTCCATCTACACCTGTTGAAATCCTGGGATGGAGGGAATTACCTTCTGCTGGAGATGAAATCCTTGAAGTTGAATCAGAAGTGAGCAGTTGTATTATTACACATTTTAATAATCATTGATATAAATTAGAAAGCATAATTCTGCACCATCATATCTAGCATCTAAAATTTATAAAACTGATTTTAATGGTCACAGGGGGATTCAATACTAATCTGGCTATCCTAATTTTCATGATTGTGGCAGGATGGTATAGAAATATACCCACTGATATATGAGAATAGAGAAAAATGAAATTCTGTTGTTGTGACTTAACACCACCTAATGAGTTACTCCATTATAGTTGAAGGGCAAACTGTAAAAAGGAAATACATATTTAAGAGATAACTGCTGTAATGAGTTGGTAACTGGAGAGAGAGAAGGATAATTTAAGCTTGGGACAAAGGGCAGGCACAAAGAATGAAAAAGAAAGCAAGCAGGAAAGTACTGGAGTAGAAAGGATCAAGAAGTATTATTAACGGTAAATTTTTCCTAAAAAAGTTTCTGAATACATGATTAAAAGGTTCCCTATATAAAAATGAGAATAAATTGTTAATCATAATGGTTAATGATGTTCATCAGAATAGGAAAATTGGAGCGTAAGTAAGTTAAATCAAGACATTGCAAACCGTAAGGACAGGAATTTATTTTCAGTTTTGAAAGTTGGAATATGTCTATTAACAGAAGATCTTGGTTAATCAACATAAGATACTCAAATTAATAAATCTTATTTTTTCTTTTTATATGTAAGATAGTAGGCACCAACAGGTAATAAATGTAATATGTAGATACTGTTATCATTGTGACACATCATGTAATCTGAAACAATTATAAATCAGAAGCATGCAATTCCAAATGAGTACTAATAGAAGTGCAGAAAGCTCTGGATGAGTGTAGGATATGCTTGCTTTGAGTGAAATAAATGATTTGGTGCAGATTCTTGTGGCTGGATAGGAAAGAGTGCCGGTTCGTATACATAAACAAAAATTGACATCCAAAGTTGTTAGATTAGGAGGAATTTAGCTGGCTGTCACACACATTAACAATCTGGAAAAAATTATCAAGTGAAGGTTCAAAGATAACCCATCAACAGAACTATGAACATTTTGTCTTCATGCATGTGCACATAATGAAAAACAATGGTTTGTTAAAAAATTCCTTAACTTATAATTACAACTTTTCAGATCTGGTGAGAAACAATGTTCAGCAAGTAAATAATGAAATGCATGTAAGTTATGATAAGTTATGATTGTGTTATGTAAATTTGTATAGTTATTTAAAGTTATGTATGGACTATAGGGAGGACAATTATAGAATAAATGATACTTTTTCTAAAAGTAGTTGAATTACTTCAAGGGTTAACTTGATTGACTTAACTATTTAATTTGATAATGAATGTGATTGTAAAATGGGCATGACTGCTTTTTTTCAAATGTTATTTTCATGATTACAGAAAATTGAGAAAAACTGAATGGCTGGAGAGATGGAGAGAGGTCATCATAGACTATTGGCTAAAAATCAATTCCTCAAAAACTTAATGTCTTTAGGAAAGGATTACAATGTGGACCAGGTGTATGATGGGAAAAAAAAATAGGAAGAAGAGTATTAAGTTATAAAAATCTATATTGAAGAAAAATGACTAGGTGTAATAGAATTTGAAAACTAATGAAAAATAAAATTTAAAGGTGTCAGTGAGTCGTGCACTTTTTTTACAGTAGCAGATGTTGCCAGTAAATGAAGTTTATACAAGGAAATTGGAGGTAACTGAAATTAATTGAATGGTTATGCTGTGGTGTGGCATCCAGGTGAATACAGATTTGATGCCCAGTCTAACAATCCTGGTTTTGACTATACATGAATTCACAAAATAATTCCCAGTAAATGCCTGGATGGCCCATTTAAAAAACCTCTTCCTTGCTCTCACTCCCCAACCCTCTATTATGCCTTCAAAAGCCAAATAATTTTGGCATATGATAATAATAGTAAAACTGCCCATCCTATCCAGGCTCTAATTACTTCAACATTTATAAGCTGTAGAACCATAACAAAACAAATAAAATGTCATTAGATGTGACAAACCCATTTTGGATGACTGGGAAAACTAGGAATGGTATGAGAGAGATGACTGGAATGACATTGCTTTTTCTGGGGCATGTTAGAAGGGAAGGAAGTTAGGTTGGAAAAAGAGGAGCAACCTGCAGCATGGTAGAAATAATGAAAGATAAAAGGTTGATAGAGGAAATGTATCACGGAGGAGTTGACATACAAGTCAGCTGATGTAAAAAATAATATAAAAGAAGTTATAACCTGCCCAACAACTTGGATTTGGTGATATGTATTGAATTGTGTTAAAGGACAACAAAGTTTTTGTTAATAAGTTAAAACCTGCCCAACAACTCAGATTTGGTGATATATATTGAACTGTGTTAAAGGACAACAATTTTTTTTTTTTATTTATTTTTTTTTTTTTTTTATTTTTTTTTTAGGATGAAATACTTATTTTTAATCAGATTATAAGATATTTTTAAGATAGAGGGGAAGAACTGTATTCATTTCTCACTAGTCTGAAGTTTAGTTGGCATAAGGTTGTTTTTTTGTTTGGAATGGTAGATCCTGTACATCAAAAATTTACATTTTCTTCCTTTGTGTGTTCTACCATGAATAGTTTCATTCTGACTGTATTCAACATATTTTTTTGTTATAAAAATCTAAAGTCTGTTGAAGCATCTTCATCTCTCTGTAAAAGGAATATTTTTAAATTATCAAGTGAAGACAATGTATGTTGGTCAATTTTTCAGAAACGTGCACATGAAGTTGTGAAATGGAGACAGTCACAGTTGCAGCAGAAAAAGCAAGAGGCTGATTGGGAAGTTCTTGCAGAAAAAACTGAAGAATATCGCAAGGTATGATTAGCATTCCTCTAATTTCTGGTATATATATATTTCATTATAGTAACAATGAAATCAAGATGCTGAGTAGCAGAAAGGAATCAAATTCGGATTGGGAAATAAGCCACCACTTACCTTTAGATGATGGATGTGGGGCGCGAACACACAGAAAAGACACAAATAATAAAATAATTTTCAGGATAAACCCTTTGTCAATGGGAGAACATTATGAGAGGATGGCGCATGCTGGAGACTGCCTCACAGAAAGACCGCTGGTCGGGAAAATGGTGGGGGTAAATTCAAAGTAGAGGGGCAGTGATTCAGAGCTATTACCCAAGCATAGATAAATATCTAAACTAATCTCTGGTCGGTGGGAAGAGCAAAATATAATTAAAACTAAATTTGAAATAAAATAATAATTATATAAAATATTATACAAATACAAATTTAAAAAATATAATAATAATAATAAATAATTTTTATGAAGTAAACATCACCTTAGGTTAGCGGTGGTTCAATATAGGTAGTGGGAAAGAGAGGATTAAAAAAGTTTAAACATATGTGATAATAATAATAATAATAATGACCAGGTATTATCTCAAGTTGAGACCAGGTGGTTGCCTTGTGCCAAGTTTGTACTGGTAGGCAAGTTCCCACCTTCTTGTATATGATTGGAATTTGTGACTTTTCCATTTGCTTAAAAGCGGAAGATTGAAAAATAATAATCGTTCTGTGTAGTACTATAATAAATGACAGCATAGTAATGATTTGGAATTAAAATGATTTCTTCCTGTGAAATCTGGTTTAATGTTAACCATTTTTACAGTAATTCATTGTCAGCTCTTTTGAGTGGTGCAATGTTCCATTAAAGAAAGACAAACAAACTGCAATTAATCGGTCCAGGAAAGAGATTTACGGTGCAACCATCTCAGTCAGCTCTGAAGAAAGATTTGTGCTTCTCTCTGGCTCCATGTTCCTTATCAGTCATCGTTATTATTGGACTGGAGCAGAAAGGACACAATATATGAACAAACACATCAGCGGTAGTATGTAGGGATACAACATGCATCCTGATACCTTTCAGATCTCCTTAGCTGAATATGTCTAGAATAGAAAAAGCAGGCATCTGGATTTTAAGAGAAGACATAAATTTTCTTCCAGACAAAGGAAATTTGACAGTAATTATGACCATTATCGACAGCAATAGAAAGATGTGTGAAGTATTAGAAGACAAAGCATATTATTTTTTGCTATGCAATCAAACAACTTTGGTAACCGGATGGTCAAATGGACCAGAATTTCAGAATAAATTGAAAGGAACCTTAACATCTGAGCCCCAAGACCACCAAGATTATATGGCCTGTATAAAATCCATAAACAGTATGCACCATTTGGCCTGTAGTCAGTACTATGGAGATGCCAAACCCCTGCCACAACTGTTAATTGCATTAGTAGGTTAATGTGCACACCATGTCATGAATTCTGCCTTTGTGGCTGTAATTAAAAGAATACAGTTTGAACCTGCAGATATAACATCATCTTGGAAGTTATTTTGATGTTCATGCAGATGTCCTTAAAAGAGACTCTTGAACTTCTTAGTCATTATTTTTAACAAGAAGAGTTATTCAGACATACTCTCATGTCCACGTATTCCTTGTATTAGAGCAAGTAGTATAGAAAAACTGACTTTTGTAGCTACTTGTTCCCCATTAACTCCAATAGTAGCTAATTTTGACATGGCATTTTTTGAATGTGTCACCGACCACATGGCTCCTTTAAAGCCTGATTGATTTTAAAGGTCTGTTCCCAAGTGACCTCATGGGATGCTGGCCTGAAATGACTCGATGAATAATAGGAATGGGGCTTACCCTAATATTAAGTTTACAGTAGAAATTGAGATGGATGGAATACTTCGTGGTGCAAGAAAGGTAAAATAGAATACTGGGGCAAAATGCATATAGAAAGCTGACTTACACCAATTACTTCTTCAATACTCAGAGCTTACATGCTGCTCAAAACTCTGAACTAGGGTTCTAACGTAACTAAACATTGCGGATCTGAATGTTCAGTGCTTGACATCCGCTGGTGCAGAGGTGAAAAATAGATTTATATGTGAATATTTTGTCAAAAATAAACTAAAATCAAATTAAGTATGTTTTTTTTTTTTTAATTCCAAATCCTGTATTTTTTCATAAGGCTAGGCAATGCTTAAAGTGATATAAAGAATGATACAAATTAATAGCAGATGATTGGAAATGAGTGATGAATCACACCCCTGTGGCATTCTGATGGAAGGTTTGGGTTGGGCAAATGCCTGGAGAACGTTACCTGCCATCTGTGAGGTGTTTTTTTTTTTATTATTATTATTATTTATGGCATGGTCCCCTTATTGTGCTTATGGAAATTCTAAGTGTGTAAGGGTATGAACACATTTTAAATCACTGTTTATTGCTTACAGTGGTGAATCAGTATGGTAGCAATGATTAATTGTACCAGCGTGATAATTAGGGTCCGGATTTCTTAAAAAAGCATATGCAAATGCATATTTTGAGGGTTAGTGCATATTTCAGCATTTATTTCATCTCATAACCAAATATCCGATACTTCTGACGAAACTGAAAAGCCTAATGTATCTGTATGTTGGACATCCTTGGGCACCGCAATAAGTCTGTAAAATTCTTGGAATAAACAGGATTTTGTTATACTGGCATTCACATGTAGAGAACTTTCTACCTGATCCAAACTCGCACAGTGACATGTTTGGAGGCCCTGTAAATGGCAAATTTGTGTGGTGGTGACCTTCTCTACTGCTCTGAGTGGCAAAATTCACGGGTAGGGGGGGGGGGTGTCAAAATCAAAGAATAGCTCTATTCTGCCTCCAAATTCTTGTTTGAAGAGACGACAATCACAAGTATTTGCCCCCGCTGGGAATATTCGTAATCCACCATTGTGTTTGTTCTTGCGACAACTACCGGGAAGGCCAGCGGTTTTCATTTCCTGAATATTTCCCTAATTGTGGCACGAACTTGTTTTCCTGGGAATAGATTCATGGCTTCCAGACCTAAGGATTCTGTACTTTTAAAGGCATGTGTACATTCCTTTCCAAAAGCAGTAGCCTCTCAAAGTTTGTGTCGACTGGAGTGTTTGTGTGCTAAGAATAGTTTTGTTTAATTTAACCGCAAAAATACCTAAATATAAGTGCACAAGATCATTTTTAATTAAGCAGTTGATTTCAGGCAACAGCGACTATTCTAGTGACGGTGAAGTTGTGTATTGTAAAATATGTGAGAAGAATATAAAATGTGAGAAAAAATTTCATCTTGAACAGCATTCTAAACAGCTGTACATCTCAGGTCAAAAGAAAAGAGTAGGAACATGCAACAGCTACTTTTAACTCGGGTATCACAGTCTGAAATTAATACATTCTCTGCTGACCTTTGTAAGGCTTTTGTGTGCAGCAACATCCTGCTGCATAAATTGAATAATCCAGATCTATGAACATTTCTTCAAAAGTATTGTGTTAATCAAAAGATACCAGATGAATCCACCATTAGGAAAAATTATTTGTTTTCTCTATACGCTTTTGTCCTGGATTCAATTCAGTCAGACATAGGAGGAAACTGTGTCTGGATATTGGTAGATGAAACAACTGATTCATGTGGCCGATATGTAGTGAACTTTATAGTGGGAAGATTATGTCAAGAAGAACCCGGAAATCTGATTTGCTTTCAACCAAAATGCTAGAGAAAACCAAACCACAGTACAATTGCGAGATTTGTAAACGGTTCCCTGCGACTTCTGTGGCCCACTGAATCGGAGAGTGATTGTTACAAGGTGCTTGTTTTAATCACAGACGCAGCTTCATATATGTTAAAAGCTGGTCAGTCGCTTCAAGTATTTTTCCCCAATCTTATCCATGTTACATGTTTGGCGCATGGATTACATCACATTGGAGAAGAGATACATTCTCTATTTCCTTCAGTTAAAAAAGTAATTTCAAGTGGCAAAAAAAGGGTTCCTAAAAGCACCAGCTCGTGTACAGTTTTATTGGGATTGTCTGCCTGAGGTTCCTCTTCCACCAGAACCTGTTCTCACTAGATGTGGAACTTGGTTGTCTGCAGTGCTGTTCTACAACGAGAACTTCCATCAAGTGAAAGATGTAGTCACAAGTATTGATGATGATGAGCGTGCTGCGTGTGTTCGTGAAACAAAGTGCACATTTGATTGTGTTAGTGTATATCGAGATATCAATTTCATCCACGTACACTATTTGTCACTTTCTAAGGCTATTAAGGGTCTAGAAACTAGCGGTGCACCGCTTCACGAGTCTATTCAGTTGCTTCACAAAACAATTTCTTCTTTAAATGCCATCCCTGGTGAAACTGGAGAAAAAGTTGAAAGTAACTCAGCAGGGTGTTGAACTCAAACCCAGGACTGAAAAAGATTCAATCAATTAACAAGTTTTTAAGTGGAATCACACAATCTTTGCCAGATGAATGTTCTGAACAGTCAGTACCATTGCACAAGTATTCTCCAATAACGTCCGTTGACGTGGAACGATCATTTTCAGCTTATAAAATAATTTTGTCTGACAATAGAAAATCTTTGACCTCTGAAAACGTTGAAAAACTCTTAGTAACATATTGCGATTCATCATTTTGTAAGGAATGAAACATGTATATGAGTGAGTTGACATAAAATAAATCATTTGATAAGTGTATATTCTTTAATTGTTAGTGCATATTTTATGACTTTTTTGTGCATATTTGCATGCATATTTTAGGTGTTTTAAGTGCATATATATCCGGGCCTTAGTGATGATGCATTCTGTCATAAAGCTGCATCTGTGAGACAATGGTTTATGAACAATAACATTCCTGAAATGGACTGACATGCTCCGAGTCCCTGGCTGAATTCAATGGAACACCTTTGGAATGAGTTAGAATGTCGTCTTCTCTCCAGACCCCTTCATCCAATATCACTACCTTCTCTGGTTTCAGCTCTTGAGGAAGAATGGGCTGCCATTCCTCCACAGACCTGACCTCATTAAAAGTCTCCCCAGCAGAGTTAAAGCCATCATGAAGGCAAAGGGTGGATCACCCCATAATAGGAAACATGACATGGGTAAAGTCTAAACATTGTTTTAGATAAGTGTTCGGATACTTTTGTCAGATAATGTACCTTCAAATTGCTTTTAGAATTACCATATGTAATGAATGTTACTACTGAATGTCTAAGGTGATAGCTTATACGCATCTTGATGGGGCATCCAGCTTCATAGTTATTTCAACCAAAAAGCTTTCAACAATAGAAAAATCTGTTCTAATTTAAAAGAGTGTGCTCACTGCAGGTACCCACTTCTACCCAGTTATCCTACTCTCACAGAATTTGAAACTGTGATTCATATTTGTCTAGAATACACAATTATGAAAGTTTCTGTGGATTTGATAGCTTTCTGCAAAACTATAAAATGAAAAACTTTGTTAAAATGTACTTAAATACTTTCAGAAGCTGAGAGTTGTTTCATGAACCTATTCATCATGATTAAAATTATAATCTTGTAAAAGTTTTGTGACAAAAAAGGAAACTACAGAGAAATGATATCTCTGCCTTAACTCATACTGAAATCTATAAATATTTTGTGTAGCAACTACTACATAAAAAAATCAAAGCTTATAACAGCCTTCACAGTTACTAGATTAAATCTAGAAGATTTAATTTGTGGATAAGTTGGATAAAATCAGACATTGTTAGGGTGTTTTTCCAATTTTGTAAGTAAAATTAGAATCTCATCAGCTATTATTACTTATTTTCTCTTTTCCTACATCTTTAGAAATTTGTGCCCAGTTAAAAGAATTTGGAGCCATATTTACTCATTCTTTTGAGATGGCTATTTTTGTAAACAATACAATACAATATAGTTTTTTCTTTGTGATTCTAAACAAAGAAAAAACTCATTTTCAGGAATACAGGAAACAACTGGAAAAGAGACGATTAATGGGAAGGTTTAAAGCAAGACCAACTGGACCAAGAGAGAAAGAAATTCAGGATGATGATGGAACTCCAAGAGTCAGTGTAATTATAAAAGGTGAGACAAGGAGAGCTGCTAATAAATCAGGATAATCATATATATTTTTTTTGTAAATAAATTGTGGAGCTTATGTCTTTCAGATCATGCTACTACATTGTTGTTTAACTAATTCATATTTTTCCCTACAGCTATCTGAGTTTGTATTTCTTTCTTTTTAGGAGATGTTGATGGTTCTGTAGAAGCAATTCTAGATGTTTTGGAAACTTACAATCACAATTCACAGTGCAAGCTTGATTTAGTACATTATGGAGTTGGAAAAGTCACTGAGAATGATGTAGAATTAGCAGAAGCGTTTGATGGTAAGATTTTACTACTGATTGCATGTTGAAACCCAGTTGTGAAATATACCCTTTGCTTACTATTTCTTTGTTTTTGTGATTAATTTTTAAAAATATTTTTAGCTGTAATTTATAGTTTTAACGTGGATACACTAAAAAAATGTGGAGAAGATGGCTAGCAGCAAGAAGATATCAATACGGCACCATAATGTCATATATAAATTGATTGATGATTTAAAGGAAGAAATAAGCTCCAAGCTTCCTGCAAAAGAGGTTGAACAAGTAATAGGTAATTTTGAATATGTGCATTCATTTCGTTTTTCTTAAATCTGTAGCTTTAAGAAAACTAAACAAAAATTTCTAATTAACTTGAGTTGTGACATGAGTTGCTGCAGGAATTATTTATTCCATGAGAATTTGAGTAGATGTCATAATGTGGACTTTTTTGAACCAAATATTTAATGACTTTATTTTGCTGAAGAAAGTATTTCTAATTACACAGTCTTATTTTAGTTAACATCCTGCCAACTTTTGAACATAGAAATTCACAAAACAGAATTTAATTTGTGTGTGTTATTATAGCCACTAGGCTGTATGGGCCTATCCGGAGTACATGCATTGCTATTGAACAGCTAACAATGACACTATTCACTTTATTGACAAGCACTGTTCATCATAGTAGGTTCATTGTTTTTCATTACAAATTCTCCCAGAAGGCCATCATTCAAGATAAATATATTCTTTTAGTATCCCAAAAAATGCAAATTCAAAAGTATGAAGCATGTTCAGTCCACTTGGCCAAAAATCAAAACACGCCCTCTGGCAGTTCTCTTATTACATGACATACAACACATAACCATCTGTAATCAAACATGTGGTGTGTTAGTGCATGGGTTCCAACCTTCGCACATGCAACACCCAAGTCCTTTGTATTGTTACAAGTTTTCTAAAACCGATAATTACTCTCTTAGAACTTATTATTGTAAATTTATTATTTGATTATGAAAATAAGTATAGCTTGATTGAGCTTTGGTCTATGTAGAGAAGTAAGTTGATAATACCTTAATTTTAAATAGCAACATTGATGGTAAAATGGAAACTGAGCAGTAGACAAATTCTCTAAATCCACTTTTGATGTTCTCTTCTATGCAAATTCTGGCTGTCTCATAAATCTTGCATGTGACACAATAAATAACCTTCCCAGCATCTCAAAATGTTTCACTAAATGTACTTTAGAGCAAGTCTCTTTTAATATTTTTCCTTTCACAATTGATAGCTATAATCTTGTAGGTTTTCTCTTTTTCATGTCTTTGTATGACTTATATTATATAAAAGAACATTTGTTTACAGATTAAGAAATGTCATAGGTTTGTTGTAGTTTAATATTATTCCATGTAATATGTTAATGTTTAATAATGAAGATAATAAATAAAAATGTGTCACTAATGATTTTTTTAAAGTGCTTTATTGCTCTTTCTTTCCCCAAGGAGAGGCAAATGTACTCCAAGAATTTGTCATTAATGAAGGACGAAAGAAAGTACCTGTGGCAGGGTGCAGGTGTACGAAGGGTATGCTTAAAAAAAGTGCACTTTTTAGGCTTGTGAGAGGACAGGACATTTTGTATGAAGGTAAGAAATTATCTTTGATTTAAATTTAATTTCTATCATGCAGTAACTTTTTTCCTGTAGAAACCATGTAACATACATAAAGGTGCACATAAAAGTACGTCTTGTTTTAGAATTTTCAATAGTTTTCTGAACTCCATTTGACTTCAGAATGTATTTTATATTTGCTTCCTCCAAAAAGATTCCCATTTGCTGATATTAAAAGGACAAAAAATTATCTTTGATGAAACTGATTATAAATCGAAATCAGCATATCAATATTCATTTATATCTTTCCAGAGTATGATACAACATTTTCGTGAAAAGATATGGAGGAACTAAAGCTAAGGAAATTACCCCACAACATTGAATTAAACTTTGTTCTAAAGTGTATGATACTTTGTACATAGAAGAAGAGGCAGTTATAATGTTCTTTGAAAATTTTTGACATACGCTGTTCTTAGGACTCACCTAAAATAACAATATATTTAACAAATAAGATATTTTTAAAAATAAAAAATGATTAACTTTAATAACAACCACGGTAAGCAGAAATATTTCAGCAGTTGCCAAAGTCCAACTAATTACTCTCAGAAAAAAATATTTTAAAAATTAGTGCTCTTACTGTTTTGTTTGTTGGTTTGTATTTATGACAGTCAGAAATTACTTGGAATGATATATAGATTCATTGAAATGAGTGATGAATTTTTTTTTCCTGTTAGCTTCACTACATTAAAGGCTGTCATATTTTCATGAAAATAATACACAGTGATGCCTGTAATAAGATCTTGTTTCATTGCTGATTGAAGGATAGTTGATGAATTTTAATTTTGGTACTAACTAGACTTCCACTTTAATGTTTGGTTCAAGTGTTGGCACTTGAATAAACATTTTTCGCAAAAACGTTATCCTTAGTATGAGTACTTTTACACCTTTGGCTGTTTGTTGTACAGTAAAAAACTGCTTATAAGGTTGGCAGAAGTAACTAACACCATTGTGAAAAGTGAAATATTAATCATCGTTTAAATTCTTAATATGCATTTAAAAGCAATCCATGACACCAAGTGATAGCATTAACAAGCAATCCTATTGCAATCTGTGAATGTGTTGAGCACCAATTTTAAGTATCCTGGTCTTCATTCAAACCACATGTTTATAATAAATACTTGAATCATCCATGTATGCTGAGTTTTCCCGAACCTGCTGAGTCCATTCCCAGCAGAAGTTGTCCCCTTCATTATACCTGCAATAAATCTAGTTTTTACAACATTAAAGGAAACATTTATGGAACACTTCTTTTAGGATAAATGGTACTGATAGCTTAGTCAGGAAAGCATCTGATTACAGCCTGGTGTAATTGCAGTTTAATCCCTGATAAAGCATAGGACTCTTCCTTCAAGCTGAATGTCTGGTTTAGGCCCCTGCAGCACTCTGGACTGCTATCCAATGAATACTAAGGAGGAAACTCCTCAAGGAAGGATAAAATTACTAAGGCATTGTGCTTGCCACTTCACCTCTCCTCTAGTGCTGCAGAATCAGTGCATAGAATATGGTACTCTACCTCTGTTAATCCATGCAACGAACGCATCATCTGGGAATGGTAGAAACTCCATTCAGGTTCTGTGCACCACTGCTTATGATTTTTCATTAATGGTGTCTAGGCTTAAATTAAGATATTTTAGAACTGACTGTAGTGGGGTAATAGACACAGCTATGTTGCAGTTAAGATAAACAGTTATGGAAGTCGTGAAACTCTCTACCGAGTTGTTATTGGAGGGAGAATACATGTTTTGCTGAATTTTACTGCCCATTAAATCAAGCACCCATTGTTTTCCCTGTTTCATTGCTACATTAAATGTTTCATCAGCTTAAGATTCTTTTTGTCTTCACCTCCTTATGAAAGAAATTTGTAGTGAATGGCACTTCAGAATTTGAGAAGAGAATGTAATATGTATGATCTTCACATTGAATCACACTCGGAAGATTTTTTTGTAAGATTTGACTGAAAATGATTTTCAGATAATGTTTCCAATATCTTATATATCTTCATAAAACTTCTTATAAGTTTTAAACAGAGTTTTTGTTCATCGTAGGCTGGAAGGGTATTATCGAATATGTTGAACATATACAACAGAACAATGGAATTAAGCAAGCAGGAAACAACCATTTGTGATTAGAATGCAGTCAAGCTACTTTAAATTTTATTTACAGTTGCTCTGTATCTTAATTAGTTTATCAACTTTTCAGAGGTTCTATAGTGGAAAATTATTTTTGTTTGCCCATTTGCCAAAATATTTGACAACTTTAATCATTATTTGTATGTATTGTTTCAAACTTTCACCACATTTGTTAGATTCCTGTTGATTTTTCAAAGAAATTCCCTAAAACCACCAGGGTAAACAATTAAAATTGAGAAACCAAAATATAATCAGATAATAATTCAAAATTGTTAACTGTTGGCTGCAATCTCATACATTTTAGCTCATTAACACTTTAATATGTTAAAAAAATTCTGTCACAAAATGTACACAAACACAGGAAGTTCATTTAGAATTGTCACATTCCCAGTTCTCTTAGAACTCTGGGTAACACCTCTACAGTAGCTAGAGCTTACCCTGGTAATGTCGAGCAGTGCTAAAACCTTTGGGTTAGATTATTTGAGAGGGGTTAGGCTCACAGTTGATAGCATCAGGCATTTATTGTCAGCCTTCAGTCACAAATGTTATTCAACTGAACTGCTTGAGCTATCTTTAATTCCCAAAAGATAGAAATACAATAAGTTCAGCTTACTTTGTGTGTTGTGAGGAGCTGTCACAGCTAGCCAGCGCAGTCCAGTGGTACTCACTATTTTCGTGGGTCAACCGATCTATCTGTACCGCCCAGTGACGGGTATATATACTACCTAGCGGTGACTGGGGTAAATATATTAAAAGTGTGTCTGATGTAATTGGGCTGCCATCTTGGCGTAACACACTGGCTGGCATGCGACAGAATGCTGGATTGAACATAGCAAAGAAATGAATTTATTTTCATTAAATGGCATGTATTCTTGCTCTACCGTAAAAAGTCCATGTTCCTATGTTAGTTATAAAAACAATATCTGGCACAACTCCCCCACATCATGCCTTAATGTGATTTATACACAAACTTGATCCTCGATTTATTTGATATCAAACTGTATTTTTGTTGCAGTTCTGATATTGTTCTGCGATTTTGGAGAAGATGCTTGGAGTCAGGTCAGATGATCTCACTGATCTACAATAATGTGTGTAACGACTTGGGCCTGAAAATTCTTAGGCAGAAAGGCAATCAATCATCTCGTAGGACGTGTGATGGTAGTGACATTCTGCTGTAATCACAATTCTTCAGTATTCAAGGAAAGCCACAATAAAATTATATTCTATTGTGGTAATGTTCTAAATTAGCAGCTGTTACATTTCCAAAATCCATGCCCTGTTTGACTCATTGTGGATGCATTGCCTTTTCATTGATATCTCAAAAAGTTTTTAGTTTGCCAGATACAACAGTTTTGTTAGTTGATGAAGCTGTTCAATTGAAAATCCATTCCTTTACTAAAGATGATTTTCTTTTGAAAATTGTCGACTAGATGTTTCATCTTCAAAATGGATTCAGTGAACTGCTCCTGTTGCAAATAATAAGGGGGCCCCTATAAATTACGTGAGTTGAATGGGGGGGGGTCCTTCGAAATCTCGCCAAGGGAGAGGGGGTGGCCAACGGAAATCTCTCATGAGGTTTTGGAAATTTTTGTTGGACTGTAGAGCTAAAAATAAAGGTCTACAAATGATGTGAAAGTCGCTTTTAGCGTGGTATTTTGTCGAAAAGTGTGGGTGTAACTGGTTTTTGGAGGGTGAGACCTAAAAAAAAGGTCTCATAAAGTTGCGTGGGCGATTTCTAGGCGTGGGGGGTCTCATGGACCAGATTTCACGAAGTCTCAACAGGAGGGAAAAGGGGGGGGGGGGCGGTCAGGAAATCCGGAAAACACCTCACGTAATTTATGGATGCCCCGAACTTGGTTTTAGTTCTAAAATTAACTGCATTTTGTAGCCATGCATGTTGAGAGCCTTTTCAAAACTTCAGTGCAAGTAGCTTCTCCTAATACCCAGCTGTCTTGAACAATGACAAATAGCCACATGGGCTCATGGCAGTATTGTCCAGCACATTGGGGATGTTCACATCTGATTGGCTGGGAAAACAATGTTCAGGTGTTTTGTTGCACTCAAGCTACTTGCCTAAAATCTTCCTAATATAAGCCTACAGCATGTTAACTCATTAAGTACATTGTTACTACAAAAAATCACACTAAGTTTCCACATAGCCTCAAAGAAACATTTGCAATACTGCATAATAAACTAAATGATAGGTTGAATTCTAATGGAGGCGGTGTATTTATAGCTGTTAGTAAACACCTGTTGTGTAACGAAATAAATATCAATACGGTCTGTGAAATCCTATGAATTAGACTAAACATAGCTAGTACAAAACTTGTAACAGGGTCTTTCTATCATCCACCAGATGCAGATGTAGCTATTGCTGAGGCCCTAAGAACTAATGTAAGTAATATAGCTCGTCAATTTCCAGATCATGCAATAATACTAGGAGGTGACTTCAACTTTCCATATATCGACTGGACTAACTACATCCACGTTACTGGTGGCAAGGATAAAACATCCTGTGAAATTATTCTTGACCTTTTCTCAGATCTTAATCTTGAGCAGCTCGTCACTGAACCTACGCAGTGCCACAACGATAACGAATATATTTTAGATATTCTCGTTACGAATAGGCCTGAATTATTCATGGACATTTCTACCACCATGGGAATAAGTGATCATAAAGCTGTAATTGCTACAGTAAAATTAATAGCCGCGCGTAAAAAGAAAAAAAGGAAGCATCGTTTACAGGTTCGAAAAGGGCCCGAAGGAGACTTAAAGGATGTTTTTGAGGGATAATTACATTACCCTTATAGAAGCAAGAGGCTCAGTTGAAGAGATGTGGCTTCGATTCATGCATATAGTCAGGGAAGGTATGGACTTATATGTACCGAAAAGGACAGTCAGGGTCAGGAACGATCCCCCGTGGTATACATGTGAAGTTAAAAGGTTACTTAAAAAAGCAAAGGAAGATGATGTATAGGAGTGATTTAGAAAAGTTAGCCGAGACAAGAGGACATGTTAAGAATGCGATGCACGAGGCCTTTAATGACTTTAGATGCAATTAACTTGTCAAGAGTCTCAACGAAAACCCAAAGAAATTTTGGTCGTATGTAAAAAAAGTTAGCGATAGCGAGACAAGACGGTTGGGAATTTGATGACACCCGCGATAAGGCTACTGTATTTAGCTCCGAATTTAAAAATTCCTTCACTGACAAAACATGGAAAACATTCCCGCTTTTGCACGACGTGTAGAATTTGATATGGATCCAGTTCAAATTGACAGTGTAGGTATTTCTCCTGAAGTGGGGGAAGGTGCCAAGTCCTGATGGTATACCAGTAAGGGTATTTTCGGAATACAGGGAGAAATAGAACCATTTCTGTCAGATATATTTCGTAAATCTTTAGAATAAAGAAAAGTACCTTCTGACTGGAAAATAGCGCAGGTGATTCACGTTTTCAAGAAATGAGATCAGAGAGATCCTAGGAATTATCAACCCATATCTCTAACATCTGTTTGCCGTCAAATTCTGGAGCATGTCATA
This sequence comes from Vandiemenella viatica, assembly GCA_031002005.1. Classification (NCBI taxonomy): domain Eukaryota; kingdom Metazoa; phylum Arthropoda; class Insecta; order Orthoptera; family Morabidae; genus Vandiemenella; species Vandiemenella viatica. The sequence goes on along the minus strand of JARYHS010013631.1, from coordinate 140,837,351 downwards.
TACTCTAATGTTATGAAGTTTCTAGATGAAAACGAGTTACTTACAGCAAATCAACATGGATTTTGGAAGAACCGATAATGTGAAATGCAACTGGCTCTATTTTTTCTTGATGTAATGAAGTTTATTGATGCAGGATCACAAGTTGATGCTATTTTCTTGGATTTTCAGAAAGCTTTTGACTCTGTACCACACAACCGGCTTCTGGCGAAGATTCGAGCATACGGTATATCTGATCAGATTTGCGAATGGATACGCGATTTTCTAACTGATCGGTCACAGTATGTCGTCGTTGACGAGGAAGTCTCTTCAAAGTTAGATGTTACTTTGGGCATACCCCAAGGAAGTGTAATAGGACCACTTAATTTCTTAATTTTTATAAACGATCTCAGTGACAACGTTAATTGCACGATGTGATTTTTTGCTGATGGTGCACTTATTTATGGGAAAGTGAGGTGCTCTGACGATTGTTTAGAAATTTAGCACAACCTGAATGTTATTTTGAAATGGAGCCGTAAATAGCAGCTTACACTTAATTGCAAAAAAGTGCAAGGCAATGCAAATAAGTAATAAAAAGACCCTGTTTGCTCACGAGTACAAAGTTAACAATTCAGTTGTTGACATGGTAGATTCGCTGAAGTATCTAGGCTTAACAGTACAAAGCAACATGAAATAGTACTTGCACATAACTTCCGTCATAGGCAAAGCTAATTCTAAAGTATGTTTTATAGGTTGTATTTTGATAAGTTGTAATGGTCATACAAAGGAAATAGCACACAAAACACTAGTGCATCCACATTTGGAATACTATTGTGGAATTTGGGATCCATATCACAAGGGATTGATTGACACGTTAGAGAAAGTACAGAGGAGAGCCGGTCGATATATGGCCGCTCGATACAGTCTTTACATAAGTGTTACAGAGTTGATACGTGGGTTGGGCTGGGGTTGTTTGGCGCACAGATGACGCCGTTTTCATTTGAATTTGTTGGATAATACCGAGCGTGGTGGTGTAACAGTTAGTGTTCTGGCTTCACATTCAGAAGGACGCCAGTTCGAATCCCCGTCCGGGCATCCAGATTTGGGTTTTTCATGGTTTCCCTAATCACTCCAGACAAATGCAAGGATGCTTTCTTTAAATGGCCATGGCCGAATTCCTTCCCATTCCTTGCCCCCATCCTTTCCCATCTCTAAAGACCTCGCTGTTAAGAGACGTTAAGCAGTTAAAAAAAAAAAAGTTGTGGTATATGCGAAAACCTTTAATTTTCGAGTGCAATGAAAACCTATTTGCGCAAACCTATTTAGGTCGCATTGACAGGAGGGATAAGATTCGAGAAATAAGATGCCATACTGATACATTTATGTATTCTTTCTTTCCTTGTTCTGTTCGAGATTGGAATGCACTGAAGTAGGATTGGTGCTTAGCACCCTCTGCAACCCACAGTAATTGTGAATTGCAGAGTATAGATGTAGACTATAAATCTGTTCTTATTTCAGTCATAAATGCACTAAGATTTTCAGTTTTAGATAAGGGAGTAAAAGGACTGGAATAAATTTTCTTGAATCTGTTGTGCATTTTACCCTAAACTATGACATTATTTAAAATAAACTTTCGTCTAGTGTGAAAGTAGATGTATATGGAAAATTTCACTAGGTCATAAATTCCATTGCACCATTAGTGATAATAAACAGTCTTTTTAGGAATAAGTATTAAATTACCTCCTGTATAAACTATAATAAATTCATGTAGAAAGAAAGAAAAAACAAGATTGTATTTATAATTGAAAATATCATATTTTCTCATGAACTAACCAATATGAAACAAGCAACAGAAAATTAAATCACATTATTTTAATAAACAAAAATGTCTTATTGTCTCTCACCACATGCAAGACGCTGTAAAGTTGAAATTATAGAATAATAATCTTATTAGTATAATAAGCTATATGTCACACGGCATGACATCAATCTATGACGTTGCACTATGACATCACACTTTACGTTATTATTCTTGGGAATGCGCGTTATTTAATAACATTTCCAAGCATCAGTGAATAAATTAACTCACAGAGCACTGAAATAAAAGTATGTATTGTGTTAAAATCGACATATCAATCATTAGATGCTTATATTTACATAATATTCTTTTGATATATAGAAGTTATAGCATTTAGCCGCTGCTTCGCAGGCGCGGAACTTGGCATGTGTGGAAATTCGTGTGGTCTGCCTCTTTCCAAAACTGGCACTAACCTTTTGAAATTCGGAACAACTGCTTCCACAAAATGTCCTCTTCACGTATTGCACTCTCCTTTTTCAGAAAAATTGACACATATTAAATTAAAAATGCCAAAATATGAGTGCGCAACCTTGAAATATTGCGAGCATTTTAAAATTGACACAAAAATTATCAGTACCTAAACAGTCTCATTTTGTCATAGAGGTCTTGGATAGGTTAAAATTCGGCCTGGACCACTAGGAAAAAGTTTTAGGGAAATTCGTTCTGCAGCATCCATCTCAGAAATTGGGCATTTGTTTACAATCTAAGCAATGGTTTGTCTCCGATCGCTTGTATCCCACAGATTCTAAGATGACAATCGTTGTACTACATCTCGGACAAACATTTTCTATTTGTTAATTTAGTGCAACTTTTTACACCGAAGGAAAGTGGACACGACAAGGAAACATTAAAATAATGGATTTAACCACCATTTCAAGACATTTTATTAGCATCTAATAGCTGGGCATCACTCTCATAGTTTGGCATTTTTAATTTAATTTAAATTGTGGTGTGGAAAAAGGAGAATGCAAAACGTGAAGAGAACATTATAACGAATCAGTTAATCCAAATTTCAAAGTACCAGTAGTAGGTAGCCCCCCCTCCCCTCAGATATGCTGAGGGTCTATTGGAGATCACGATTCCGTTACAACAACATTAAATAATATCGTTGTAATACTGCTGTAGTCAGTTGCAAGACGTATTATTTGCAAGCAGTAATTCTGTTGTAATACAGCCTGGACCATTATTTTCAACCAGAATTTAGGTTGTATGAGATTGAGTAATTCCATATGAATACAATCAGATGCCGTGATTAATAACATGCATTTCTTTCTTAATAACGTCTATACAACAACCCACATTTCGAGCCATTTTCCTTCGCCATATCTAAAAACTGAAGTAGTTAGATTAAAATGTAGCCTGTACCATAAAAACAAATTTCACCAAAGCCATCTGGAAATACACTCAGGACAAGCACACCGATGTTTTGTTTTCGGGAGCAGCTTACTTCGTGATACACGTCATCATTAACATGGTATTCATTAAAACAGCTTATTAATTAACAATAATTGAATTTCTCATGCCATATGTTTTTCAAGAACATTCTGGGTCGGGCTGTATTTCAACCTATGACCCTTACAAAATCAAACATTTCAGATACACTTAAAAACATTAAATGTTTCACTAACTACATTTTTTGACAATACTACGATATCCGAGCCACAGAAATTGGATAAAATTAATCGTTGATTCCGATATATCTCAATGAGATGAATCGAAAGCAAAGCATAAACTTTTCTGATATCTCGCTTAATTATCGAGATATCGAATGTTAAAAATCATATATAGGTATAGTTCCTTGTTCTTTTGGTGACGTTTTTCTTCTGGTCCTGGCCGTATTTCTACCTTACAGCAACAGCTCGTAAGATTACAGAACACCTATTGCGCATGTTCACCGTGTAGTTCCTAGTGTGAATTTGTTTCCTGGTCCAAACAGCATATCAGCTTAATCACCTCAATTTTGAGATATGATATCTCGAGAACTAAGAGAAGTATGGTATTCTTTACTTTCGAATTGTCTCATCGAGTTACTGAATAATTCATCACCAAATATGATGTTGGTGAAATTACTCCAGGCCACTTTTCAACCTAACCCCCTCAAGTGTAGCATATGATATCTCGAGAACTGAGTGAGATATATATATAAAAAAATATTCTACTTTCGATTTGTCTCATCAAGATATATATGAATTGAACAAAATTTATTCTTTACTTTCGATTTGTCTCGTCGAAGTATATATGAAGCGATCATTAAATTTATCAAATTTCAGTAGCTCAGACATTGTAGGATCAGCCAATTTGGGTAAAGATAACATTGTCTATTTTAGGAGCATAAATTATATCAATTAATTTCTTAATACACTATTTTGATCTGCAACAGGGCTAATACACTCACATTAATAAATCCACTGTATCACAATGTAAAGTTAGCAGTTGTGGTTAGGTTGAAATGCGGCCTGGATTTCACACTCAAATTGCAGCGGCAATAAAACCCTGTAATACACATATTAAGCAATAAGTTACTTGCTGTAAATATCAAAATTCTTTTATTCGTATTGAAGATTTAATATATTATGTATCAGTTTGAATAACTAATTCTGAAAATCAAATAATTACAGCCAAAGACAAATACTATATAAACTATTCAAAGATTATTATATTAATCTTTGGTCAAACTCTTAAACGCAGTAAATTAAATATTAGTAATGATCATTACGTTTGATTCAAGCGTTCCGTTTATTTACTGCAGTCCAGAAAACTGATAAACTAAATATTCGAAGTAAAAATATTAAACAGAAACCTTAGTTAAGCTGTGTGAATTTTCGTTAGATTTATGTGAAAGTAGTGTGTGTCTGAAAGTGCATAATGATCTGTAGCTCACAATTTTCCATATAGAAAGATTTTTAATTGTCTGTTCCTTCCCATTGTACATATAAGTCGTTAGCTATTTCAGCAGATTTTCATTCGGACCATTAGCTCTAAAAACTTGAAAACCACATCCAAATTCCTGCAGTAATTATTGCGCGATACCCGTTCCATTAAAGAGGCACATGCAGCTTGCTTACAGATATATAATAGTATAGATTCCTTGAATTCTTTGTCCATAGATACGTCAGATAAAAGCTTTGTATTTCGAGCATCAGTGTGAAAAGTTTGGTTAGAGAAATTACTTAGCATTGATTGACATTATGGCAGAGGGCATGGATAATTTAGTTTTTTTCAAAACATTTTAAACTGTGTCCTATTATTGAAATTATTAATTCGTTTGAATGAAAATAGTTGCACATTGATCTGGGAACTGTGCATCCTACACTACACTTAAAAGAAATATTACGTGGCATAATGTAAATTTATAAAATTTATTTTACTTTCCTTTGCTTTCACTGAGCATGGTGGGTGAACGGTTAACGTTCTGGCCTCGCATTTGGCAGGACGTGGGTTCAAATCCCTGTCTGGGCATCCAGATTTGGGTTTTCCATGGTCTCCCCAAATCATTCCAGGCTAATGCCGGGATGCTTCCTTCAAAAAGGCCATGACCGAATTCCTTCCCATTCCTTTTCCCCAGTCCCATCCCGCCTCTAATGACCTTAGCCGTCAACGAGGCATAAAGCCGTTAAAAAAAAAAAAAAAAAAAAAAAAAAATCCTTTGCTTTCACTGTGTAATTATTACTGAGCCTATTATTTCAGCAACTGTGTCAGTTATTCAAACACTTTACTACCAGTCTGAATCACAAAAAAATAATTAAAAAAAAAAAAATGTGCAAAACCCCTTAAGAGTTTTGATCAAATTTATATTGCGTTGAATTTTTGCCACTAAAGTGCGATACAGTTCATGTATTAATATGCGTGAGATTGAAGTATTGTTCTGCTGGCGAGAAGTTACATGGTTAGGTTAAACTAAAACCATTTGCTATGGCGCAAGGCACGAGGAATTACACTAAGCTGCGAATTGTCAGAACACTGAAATAAAAGTATGTATTGAGTTTAAATCGACATAATAAGTATCAGTTGCTTGGATTTATTTAATAGTCGTTTTATGTAAAAGTATTCATTAAAATCTTTGACCACAGATATATAAGATAAAAGATTTAATTATTTCAATGTTGGCGCCAATTTTGATAGATTGTTATTAAAACTGGCACTTGACAGCAGAGGGCATAAAAAATTATTATTTTTTTTAATAATTTAATTTGTTTTCTTGAGTGTTCTGTTACACAAATCATTACTTTTTTTAATGAAAGTAGTTCCATACTGTTCACGTACTAGACAACATAGACTACATGGAATAACCTGTAAAGAAACTGTGAAAATTTTGGATCAAGTTTGTATTGATTCGTGTGTGAATGAAGCTTTGATTTTCTATCGGCTATATCGGCGAAGATTGTAGTTAGACTAACACGCAACCTGGACCAAATTGACAACTGAAACTTTTTGCTACATCACAAGGGACAAGAAATTACAGCTCATTGACCTTTATTTTATAACAATTCTATTTACTAAAAAGAAATCAATTGCCAGAACAGTGCGTTAAACCCGTCTTTTTTTACGGGCTTTGTGGCTAGTAATAGTAATAATTTAGCTATATGAAACATGTGCCGTCTTGTTTCTGTAGTGTAAATAAAAGTGTATAAGGTGTGAATGCAAAATGGTGATGTTTAAGGGAGAATTAGAAGAAATTTCATATAATTTCGAAGGCACATGTTAAAACATTCAGTTATAAGAAGCCGAAATATGGATAGTGTCATTGAGCTCAGCAATCTTACAAACACAGTTTCAGAAACATGTTTTGATTAATTACAGATCATCTAAGTTATAATACATCATTCTGTGACAGTGTAATTTAGTGCTGATGAAACTAAAGTTGGCACTAAAGGTAATGATGTTGGAAGGAAAAATATATTTTTTCAGCCTTAAATGCACTATTTAGTTCAATAAAAAGCCAAGAATTTTTGTTCAGTGTAACAGAAAAATGAACATATTATGTATTCTCAACATGTCAGACATTGTCAGCATATTTATCTCTTACAAGTTAATATTATTTCTTTCAAACAGGTACCTTGGAATCATTAAGACATGTAAAAAGTGAAGTAGATACAATCAAGAAAGATGTTGAATGTGGCCTGAAGCTGTCTGATCCCAGTATCAGATTTCAGCCAGGTGACGTTCTGATATGCTACGAGATCAATAAGGAAACTCAGAAAACTAAGTGGGATCCGGGCTTTTGATATAAATGTATTGAGTAAGAGTTCTTTTTTATATGAAGTCTGAATGTATTCTTTGTAAAAAAAATAATGTATTAATTGCCATTTTTAATTGCTCTTTTATTAAAATCCTTAACATTCTGTTTATTACACATTCATGAACAGCACAAATATAACTTTATAATTCTGTTGAATGAGTGGTATACGTTTTCCATTTTTTTTAATTGTTTATTTATTCCATTTACAGTTAAACTTTATATGGCTGATTATAGATGCAATGAATGATGAGAAAATCTACGAGTTATTTCTAAAGTTGAAGGTGATAACCTTAAACATCGTTTACCAAGAGAATGGGACAGTAAGCTGTACCATTTTAACAAGGACCCATCAGTAAATATGTAAACCATGTTCTCTTTAAATTCATAGTGACTTATATGTTTAGTTTTAGAATAGCTGACAGCTAATAATTAGTGCATACTTTATACTATATCTGAATAGTTCTCACACCAAGTGTGGTGGCGTTCGGGAGGACTCAGGTTCAAATCCACTTCGGGCTGTCCAGATTTTGATGCTCCACGGTTTCGTGAAATCAATTCAGTTGACTACATTTTCTATTGATATAGTTCCAAAATCCGTAGGTTTATCTTGAGACACAGTTGACCATAAATAACTTTTGATTAGCTTTAATTTACTGAAACGTCTTTCTTCTGTAGCAACAGTTACAGGTATGGTTAACAGAATTCGAAGTGCTGTCCACACATTTGGAATTATATCCTACTGACCATTTAGTTTCATAAATTTAAGATCTTTTATCCATTCTGCTGATTCAAGCTGCTTCAACAATGGTTTAAAGCTTGAAAGTTCTTCAACCAAATTGCAACCAGGTAAGTTACATTTTTATCCATCAATTATACTTAATTTTAAATCTGCACTGGCTTTTCCCAATTTATACTTTTTAGATATTTTTTTAATCTATAAAACGGAAACCGGACATATTGGTCGTATAAAAACTCGGAAACTACGGGGCACATTTCGATGGAGTTTTCACCGTTTAAGGCTTAGAATCTTAATTCACTTGTCTGGCATGTCTTATGTTTCAACGTTAAATAATGTAGGAGCATTAAATGAAATTCTGGGAGGAATAACTAGATGCCGCATACTCCGCACTAAACACACAACACAATGTCTCTGACCATAGCCTTTAATTAAAGCAATAAGATAGCTTATAGTAATAACTATTTTGCACACTAAACAAAACTTAAAGTATTCTTTCTTTTAATTCGATATATTCAATTTTTAAAAGCCATATCTTGAAGTATTCTTTCCTTTAATTCGGGATATCAATTTTTAAACTATATAGATAGCCTAAAAACAACAGAGATTTTCTTTAAGCACGATCTCTGGACAATATCTCTGGCCTTCAGCATTAGTCTTCTGTTTACAATAATATTATTCCGGATTCACTTTTGATATTTTATCTGCAGAGTTATAGGATCTGGCGTTTCGAGCCACAAGAATATCCATTCACTTCGCAATTGAATCAAACGTGAGTTTTTAACATAATCTAGGGTTGTTCAGTAATGTAGTAATGAAATTTCTTAACCAAATTATCGAAGCTTGATATACATGAATCTTTTCGGACGAATGACAATAGTATACATGCAAATAATCTTCAGCCCACCATGTTTCTTGTTAGGGGGCGGGTGAATGTAAGTTTGCTTTAATTCCAAAAAAGTTTGCGCGTATTTTATGAAACTTTGTACAAATGTTTTGTAGGAATAAAAATAGGGTACAGTGAAATCTACGCCAACTATACCGGGCAACACCGGGAACTCCGCTAGTATTGTGTAAAAAGGACTATGTATCACTAAGTTTGGATAGTTGTGTAAATCGAGTGAGCAATATAATCTCTATTGTATTGATCACAGGGTAAAATATGTTCATTTTAAACAATTCTTCAGGATCAGTTGTTGTCTCATCTATGGCCTCATATTCAAATAGTCTCTTTTTTTTTTTCTTTACTGGCTTAAAAATAGGATCTATCTCAGCTTGAGAAGCAATTTGCCTATATATTATCAGAACAGATGCAAAACCCTTTCACAAATTCCCAGCATTTTTTCAGCAACTGTGAAACATTCGGTAAATCCGTAGTTTCAGACTACATAGTCTTATTTACAACATTTATTTGAAACAATATATCATACCAAGCCACCCTTGCATCTATGAACTCAAACTGCTACATGATCTGGCCCATTGACATGATCTCTGATACTGCAACTGAATCATTAATTTCTTCATGAAGATGTAAAATGCCATCCAAACTGAAGAGTAGTGATAATGAATTGCATCAACGCTAGAAACTCTGCTCTCCCAACAAGTTTCGCAATTTTTTTTTCATATTCTTGGCTATCACTTCCCATGGTTTTGTTGGTCCATAAAATAGAACAAACATTCTTAAAAGATATCTGAACTAGGAAACCAATTTAACTAATGTTTTGGCAACATCTGCTAGTAGCAAATTCAAGCTATGACAGTCACATGAATTAAAAAATGCTCATGGATATTGGTCCAGAAGTCTGCTTTGGACATCTTTGTTAACACCTACCACATTGGATCACTTGTCGTATCCTCGGCCTCAACAATTGTTCATATCAAAATCTTAGATTTATCATAGTTCATTAAGGAATAGTGTAATGAAGTAATGTAACAGCTAGTCACTTTTGAATGACGATACATTTTCTCGGGTTTGTATCTTATCCCAATATGAATTCAAAATCAGTTTCTGACATTAAAAAAAAATTCAAATCTGGTTCTTTTCTAAAGTCACTCAGCATATTACAATAAACCAATAACTCAGATTTAGTTGTTTAAATGGCCTAATTAAATTTTTATATTTATTTTTACCATTATTATAATTACCTTCTTTGACTTTTATTTAGCGACACCATCCACCACTGAACAGTACAAAAGCCACTTTGGTACATGTTACTTCCTTGCTACTGTCCAATTCATAAACTTTTATACATTTTTATCGCAAAATATTTCTGTTTACCAAAAAAATTAAGTCATGAAGAACAACTAAAACATTTAAGAACAGCATGTGACAAGAAGCGGGCTACTCAAGGCCACTCACAATTTGACAGTTCATACGCCATGGGAATGGCACAGCCCACTGAATTTAACAGTCCAAATGGAAGAACTAGTGCCTTGAGATTTGCCACACCATATGTCCTAGGTACAAGGCTTTATGTGAGTATGTGCGACTACGACCCAGTTCTGCCTCATAAAGTCCTGGCACCTTGAGTTATTTCTGATGTGTGCATGTGGACTAGCCACGCACACATACAAACAGTGCATGGTACCATTCTATGTGGGTAACCTACTACTCTGTTTCTACTATGATTCTACACCCAAAAATATTGTCAGTTGGAAATTTTTACCATTGGGAGCAACAAATACAATCTTCAGACCAGGCTAGGTATACTATTATGTATGAAAGAACAAGGCATGCTATTAACATCATTTTACTTAATATTTAACATTATATTTGTCCAGGATATTCGTAGAATATCTCTTTTAACAATAGTAACGTTTTGACATAAAATGTTTCATTTTCGCTCCGAGCTCACCACACAATGCACACACAGCCGCATGCCAAGAATACTGCCCAAGAAACACAAAATAGATACAAAAGGTCTGGCATTGCATCAGAGACTATTTATGATGGGGTGAGTTGTGATTTTCCTGATTTGAGCTGACTCAAGTCAACTCCAAGTTTATGCATAAAGCTGAAGCTCATATATTTATAAACTTTTCTTTATAATTAGTATGTTAAAATAATATGAGAACAGCAAGCTGGGTTATTATAGAATTTCTTTTGGCAGGTAGGGTATTAGGATGCTGGGGATTTATTTTTAACGCATACCCTATCTATCACTGCATTTTCAGAACCCCTCCTATGTCAGTGCTGGGTGCAGTTGCAACACTTGGCCTGTCCAAAGGCCACTGCTTTTCTACTTTCACATTGAATGAATACAGCTGAAAAAAAAAATTCAATCATTTAGCAATTGGATTATGTTTAATAATTAATGTAATAATTAATAATAATATCTGATTATATTTAATAATGTTCCAAATTATCGAAGTCTTCCTTGCTCATATTAATTTAAGATTTTTGTCTATATTAGGTCAAGATTGTACTTGTTTTAATCATTTTCGTACTGACACTTATTAGGGAAGAAAAATTTTTAACACAAAATGGGCTCATATACAGTAAACACATAATAAGCTGTGAGGGCAGCAGTGATGAAAAGCAATCACTTACAGAGATAGTAAGTTATACAATATTTTTGGTGACTCTTTGTAATGTGAGAGAGAAATGAAGCATATGGTAGACTGGTTGGTTGCAGCCTCTGAAACAGCACAATATAAATGAAAAGAATTTTCTGTTGGCCATTGGTTCTTAAGGGGAATGCTGAAAGTAAGCTGCAGAATGAGAAGATAAAAACAACTTTTGAAATGTGCTACATTTCTTGAACTACAAGGTCCTATAGCATTTTGTCACTTCTATAGGAACAATATACAGGATTTGTCCCTGCCCAATGGCTAACTCAGCTCCTCGGTCCAACTAAACCCACCAAACTAAACCAGTATCTTCATTTTGGCAATTGTCATACATATCTTAGCAAACATTCTCTTCCCTACAGCCAAGGCATTCAGGGTAGTCGTATATGCTCTAACCATCAGTCGCTCAAATGGTTTTCAAACATCTCCAAAGTGCTGATATCACACAACAAACAACTTTCCTGTTGGACATTGCAACCAACCATCCTATTAGCCAAACTAAACCTTCAAAAACAAACCACAATCCATTATTGGTTTCTCAGCACTTTCCAGGCTCCAAATCCATCAACTGAATCCTTTGGCAAGTATATGATTTCCTGCAATCTTCCTGGAAATGGGATCCATTCCTCCTCAAATCCTTCCAGGACATGCTTTAGTAGACCTAACCTCAGCCAACTCCTTGTTCACAAAATCGGCCTTTCATGTCCCTTTAGGCAGCCCCATGGAAAAGATACTACTACAATATGTGCAACATATACCATTCCACCACCACCTTTACTAACCTTGTCACTGGGAAAAGCTTTCTCATCATAGGACATACCACTTGTGAAACCTCCCATCCAACATGCCAGCTAACCTGCAACTACTGTCCAGTGTCCTACCTAGGTTTGACCATGAATCAACTGTTAGAATAACTTACCACAGACAAACATTTATCCAGAATCCTGACTACCTCAGATGATACCACCCACTATCTCTTCCCAACATGAACCAGATCTGATGTTTAAATTAGTGTAGTATCTTTTAATTTTTCTTCTTTTATTTCAAGTTTTTTTCATATTTTTATTTATTAAAAAAGCTTACTCTACTGTATCGGCTGCAAACTTCTTCCATCTGCCTGTGATGCATTTCTGCAAAATAATTTCCAGTTTTTCAATCCTTTGGTTTTTGCTCTTTAACTCCCACTCCATACTCCTCTCCATTTTGTTTTCTCCCCCATTACATGGCACTACGTCCACCATGTAGATACCTCATTCTGTTGTTGCGAATGGTCATAAACCAAAAATTTCAATTTTCAATGTGTGTCTATACATGTTTTGGGGCAGTCGTGCCTTTTACTGTGATGGGTAGTGGCTATTCTCCTACCTACACATTTAATTTGCCCCACTGTTGAGAGCCTATCATTTCCCATATATATAGGACATGAAATGTAGACCTGCCACTCACCACAGATGAAGGCTGGAGGGCCAACAGCAAACACACTTCACAATATTTCAATTAGTACCTTAATCATACAAAGAGGTGAGACATTTGGCAAATGGAATATGTGTATACACATTCAAACTCACCACATGAATTCTTATGATGAGTTGCTGCATGTTACTAATCATAAAGTAATAGATTCAGTGAGACATTTGGACAGAAAAATAGTATATTATGGTAAAGGAAATTTATCAGCTCAGAATGTTTTTATAAATTTATCATGAATTTAAAATAATTAAGTAAATTAAGTACATCTAAAGCAAAAATTTGTGTAAATCAAAACTGAGCACAAACATCTCTGACAATCTTGCAAATAAATTTTAAAGTTCTGTCTTAACCAGCAATTTTAAATGTACTAAAAGTTGATAAGCACACGCTCTGCCTCACACCCTCTGTCGCCATTATCAAGAAGCTTCGGTCAGGTAACGTAAATCTTCACAGAGTTTAGTGACCCTCTACCTTGGTATTCATCCATAACTGCCTTTTGTTCAACCGAGTGACAGGCTTCTTTATTGGTTTGTCTTCCTGCTGAGTTTCTTGTTGTTATCATTCTCAAAGTTTGTTGCCTGTATCACATATTGTTTGCTGGGCTGGGCTGTATTCTCTTTTCTTCCACAATTTGTGATAATCTCTTATTACTGATATTTGATATTTACAACTGAATGTCACCACTAAGTCGAACATAACATATATACTGTATCCCACCTTTCATGTAACTGCACTGTTCATATCACAAGGTTTAAATATTGTTGCAATTAAAACTTGTGTGTAATATGCTAAGGCCAGAACTTGTGCAAATAATGTTGGAAACAAAACATAGACACCCAAATGACCATATTATACCATTATGTCCTTCATTAGGTGAGATAGAATTACATTTAGATGTTAACAAACTTATATACATTTTGAATTGGTAAAAGGCTATTGTTGTTGTTTCATAATGGTTGCCATTTTATGGTATGTGGGTGTTAGTTTTATTACCAGCTAGCACCCTGGAGAACCAGGTTATTACTCTTCACAAGGCAATCTGTTGGGCTTAGGTGACTGTTAGGAGATTAAGCTTCTGCTAGCAGAGCTCTATAGTTGTATATAAAATGTTCTAACCCCAGAGCTAGGATGAAAGGGAAATTATAAGCAGCCTGTAAAGTAAACACATGTGTCAAACAAGGAGACTGCTTATCTCCACTCCTTTTTAATGTTGCTCTGGGAAAAGCTATGAAGAGAGCTTTTGAGATGGAAACAGGATTACATAGTTAAAACCAAGGACGAGCTAAGAGACATGATGAAGGTGCTAGTGAAAAAAAAAAAGTCGAAGTATGACTGGAGGGAAATATTAAGAAAACAAAATATCTTGCTGTCAGTATATGTCATAATGTAGGGCCTATGGTGATAGATATGGATGGAATGGCTTGGAAAAAAGTAGAAAATTTTAATTACTTGAAGGTCTTTAAATGAGAGGAGATTCTGAAAAAGACACAGGCAAGAAATAGGGGCAGTTTTTCGGTAGGGAAAATGTTAAAGCAAAAATTATCGTCAAGAACATAAAAACTTATGATATACAGCCAGTAGTATTGCATGGTGCTGAATTAACGTATGGACGGACTTTAACCAAAAGAATGCAGACTCTGCTAATGGCTTTTGAAAATGGGATCCTCAGAGAAATTTTTGGTCCACTTAAAAGAGGGAGAGAAGCAGAAAAGATAAAATAAAGAGAGCTGAGATTTGACCAGCTGCCTTGTGATAATAAAAGGAAAACAGTTTAGATGGTACAGTTACATAATGAGAAGCGACCAGGAGATCATCAAAGATGTGATGGAAGGATGGTTTGAAGGAAAGTGACCTCATAGAAGACCAAGATTCAGGTGTCTTGTTGTAATCAAGGAAAGCATCAGAAAGGAAGGCAATCCAGAGGAGGTATCAAGAGAGAGAGAACACTTTGGAGAAAGCTAGCTGGTGAGGGAAAGGATCATCTACAGTTGGTGATGTTACTGCAGTAAGTAAGTTTTAAGACTATTTACTTCATTTTTCTGATGTTTCCCATGTACTTGAGCACTTTTCAGTCACTAATATTTGTCCAAACATTTCTTTTTTTTACACCCATGCATACTGTGCCTCTAACATGCAGGAAAAACATAATTCTAAGAGCATATAAAGAAAAATGCCTCATGAAATTCATGTTCTTTGAACACCACTGCTAAATATATATTCAAAATATACTCTTAAACCATAAATTGAGGTCTGAATTTCTTTTCATTTGATTTGAATTAATACTTAATTCAGTTGTATAAACATGAATGAACTAATCATTGTCACATCTTCCTGTTTATACTGTCACGTGTTACAAGATTACTGTAATGTCATTGGGCAAAACAGTCTCCGTTTTCTCTCAATCCATAAAACAAATATTGGAAACCGGCAATACTTATACTCTTCTACAATATATCGCTTTTATCAGAACAATCATGATGGATATAAGAATCAGCAGGAATTGTCCATCCCATTGAAAATCCAATAAGTCACAGAAACATTATCTTCAAGTAATCACCTTGAACCACATTGCTCTTAACACTTATACCTGATGACTGGGTGCATTAACTATTTCTCATATGTTGTCAGAGTACCAGTATTAGTTATCTATGAAAAGTTGAGTATGATCATAGGCCATGTGGCTTTAGTAAATCAGCCCCTCTCAATTGAAGTTTCTCCTAAATCCCCGATTGCATATTTCGGTCATATACATCTGTCTTATGCAGACTGTCACTACTTTCAACAAGCCTCTATCAGGTAAGATAAGACAAGCCTTAACCGAGTTTGGTGACCCTCTCCACTGGTAATCATCCATACCTGCATTTTGTTAAAGCGAGTGACAGGCATCTTTCTCAGCCTGCCTCCAGGCTGAGGAAGTTCTGTGCTGAAGAAGATGTGTATATTGATTTCCTGCTTGAACGACGAACGATCAACGCTGCATACTACTGTGAATTCCTATGGCAGGTTATATAGGTCTACGGTATCAGTCAAATGACGCAGCTTTCTCATCCGGAACTAGTTCCAGATCTAAGTAAAAGGGAGGGGCAAACAGGGGTGATTGCCGCCGGCGGCAACTTCAGGGTGGCGGTGACAATGGGCAGGGGCGGAAAAAATAATGTTTGAAGGGGCGATAATCGCAAAAGGTTTTCCCCTGCCTCAAAAAATTCATAGATTCGTCACTTCTTGGTGTCACACTGGTGCGGTTACAAAATAATTTTGAAGATTTACATTTGAAAGATTTTAATAATCCATCCTACAGGACGGGTCATTTTTTTGGAATCATCATAACTGATTTATTTAATAAGAAATTTTCCAACTGCGTAGAGGTACAAGAAAGATGTTGTGCGCAATTGGTTAAGTCCAACAAATTTTTACACATAAGAGAAATGATGAAAAAAAAGTTTCATAATGTTAGGAGCTACATAAAACAATGATTTCTTATTTTTAATTATTATTATTATTACTCTGCTATTCACTAAAAGTGTGTGGTGGAAGTTGCATTGTACCTACCCAAAAGGTTGATAGTTTGGAAGGGATATACGGGATATGGCAGGAGGTGCCCATGGGCTATTGTGAGGAACCATCCCAGCATTCGCGTGGAGTGATCCGGGAAAACCCAGATCAGGATGGCCGGAGTGCTTTATCGAAAGCTAATCCTGTCGGATTTTAAGTTTACTCGCCCGGTAAATCCTTTCTATTCCATTCCAAAATCGCTCATGGGGAAAATGAGTACAGAAATGAATCGGTTCTGCCCCTGATTTCTCTTATCTTATTTTCGCGGTCATTCCGAGATATGAATGTTGCTGGTATCAATATTTGCTGGCTGTCATTCCGAAATACGTCAGTCATGAATTTTTCAATTAGCTTCCGTCGAGAGCAACGCCTTCAGTATTCCAGGTCTTCCCAACCTAGCTCCTTCAACATCGCACTTACGCTTTCCCGCCAACTATATACACCTGTCACGAATCGGCCGGCTGTTCTTTGGACCTTCTCTAATGCCTCCATTAACCCCTTTTGGTGGGGACCCCATACAGAACAACAATATTCTAAGTGAGGACGTACTAGTGACTTGTATACAATCGATTTAACTTCCAGAGTGCATTGATTGAAATGATGACCTAGAAATCTGAGCATACGATATGCTCATTCCATGACAAATTATTACGAATTGTTTTGGTATATATTAATGCTGAGAAGATTTTTATTAAAAAAAGAATAGAACGTCTCTTGTATTTGATAGACTCTCACATTACTTTAGAGTTTAAATATCTATCTCTTTCAGAACATTATTGAACGCCAGTTGCGCCAAATTTTCTTAATCCTTATTTTTCCTTTAAGGAAAAAGAAAAATTCTTCGTCCGTTGTTCTCGTGTGTTAGAAAGGTATATTGAGATTTGCTTTAATTTCAATATATTGGTATTCTATGTATTAGTGTCATTTTCTAACGAGCGAGCGCGATGCGTCAGAGGTTAGCGCTCGCGCCAGGCATTCGGGAGGACGCGGGTTTGATCACCGGTTCGAGCTTCTGGATTTTGATTTCCCATATCTTAGCGAAATCATCAAAAGGCCATGGTCAAATATTTATAGATTTGTTGTCGCCTATCCTCTCCACGTCGAAAAGGTGAAATCCCCCCAAAAAATTATCTGCGCATCTTTGTATATTACGGGAAAACAATATGCTTTCGAGGAAATTAACTTGTTTGCAACTCGGAAACGTGCTTCCGAGGATTATCACACATCGGATTTTTCTTTTAAAAAATTCCAAACTATATAAATGAAACGATCTTAATCTTCAATTTTGCTGATGTCTGAATCAATTTAATGAGGTAAAAAAACTGCCGGTTTTACTTCCTGTATTAAAATATTAGTTTTGTTTCATTTAACGTTAGCGTTAGGTTAGTACTTTATTTCAAGAATTTTCATTCTTTAAGATTTTTGTTAGCACGACATTTATTAAGTATTTTCACGAATTCTGATCTGAGTTTTTATTCAATTTATCAGTCACTGGCTAGTAAAAACTGTCATTTAAATCTGGAACTGCAATTTACGACGGCCTACGAGTGGAAAGGAGAGGGAAGGGAGTGTGATAGAAACGCATCTATTCAAAACAGAATTAAATTTTGGTTTTCTTGGGTCAGTGCTTTCAGCACTCATAAAATTTTATAACCATACTGAATTGATTCTTATTTTCATTGATGCCACGCTCTGGGATACTTGCTAAAAGATGTGTAATGCTGTAATAAATTACTGGCGAAGGTAATAGACGTTTTGTTTTTCTGCTGTCACACAGGAGTCAGTTTGTCTCCTGCTTGCTGCGTCGAACTTTATGGGACATAACGCACCATTCCGTTGAGGTACTGACGAAAAGCTCCATTAACAGGATGCAATAACCAGCGACAAAATTAGCAGTTACTGCCGCTCATAAACCTCTCAACGAGGCATTCTTCCTCATATGGAGCGCCAACAGTAGAACTAGGAATTATACTCAAGAAAAGAACTTCTACTTGCTCTAAGGAAACCAAAATATTATTTCCGGATGTAAGTTTGCATATTTGCTTTATAATGAATTTAGATACTATTTCATACAATTAGTTCCTTTTTAAAGCCGCGTAATCAAAGGGGAAACTGAACAAAATGGTTGCTTGAGAACTAAAAATTTGTTTCCAAAATTGATCATTGAAATGTAGCACTTATTGTTATACATCAGAATTATTTTGATAGGGAAAGGATGGTTAGCTATATACTGAGCGGGGCGGTGTAACAGTTAGCGTTCTCGCCTCGCATTCGGGAGGACGGCGGTTCGAATCCCCGTCCGGTCATCCAGATTTGGGTTTTCCATGGTTTCCCCAAATCACTCCAGGCAAATGCCGGGATGCTTCCTTCAAAAGGCCATGCCCGAATTTCTTCCCATTCCTTGCCCCCATCCTTGCCCCCCATCCTTTCCCGACTCTAAAGACCTCGATGTTAAAAAGAGACGTAAAGCAGTTACAAAAAAAAAAAAAAAAAAAAAAAAAAAAATTAGCTATATCATTCTGGAGATTGAAAAACTCACGAATTTACATAAACAAATTATGTTATCTTTATTTCCTTTTAAGAAATTGAAGCAAAATAAACTTTGTTTATACAAATCGACACACATGATTGAAATTACTTGTTGATTAAAGCAAAAGGTCTTAGTAATTCATGTATCGTCTAGCTCAGTGGAGGGTATCTCAAGCGCTACTGGCCGTTGGAAAACTGCGTTCTGGTGAAAACTGTTGTGACGCGAACTATGTTCTTCACCTTTCATATACGGCGACGGTCAGCAGTGGTATGATACAACAGCAGATAGACATTGTAAGGTCTCGGATCTGCACTGCTATTTTCTGCGACAGGCGAAGCGTGGGCGTTGAACTGCTTCCGCTCGAAACCATATGTGATGCCCCGGCGTTGGCCCTGGAACAGTATTAGTCCAGTCAAATAGTGTTTTTACCTGGAAAGTTTTGGGGTAGTTTTCATTCGATATGTTTTTTGGGGTGCTGAATTCGAATCTGATGTTTGCTAACAAAATTTCGTGACGGAACATTGAAAAAATTGCAAAAAAGGGTAAAAAAATTCTCAATTTTTGGCGGATTTTTGCTTATAATTCTAAATCTATCAACTTTTAGTAAGTAACCTCCTTATTCAAAATGAAAGTACATAAAATTTCCTACAAATTTTACCCTTACAGTTTTTTACTCGGAAGAAGCGTTCGAGCTCTACAGGTTATTTGTCAAAAATTACATAACGTTAAAAAATTTTAAAGGCGTCCAAAATTGTTTAAATTCAAATAATATATTTTTTTTTTGAAATTCCAACAAAATTCTTTAAGAATTGTCATGCTTTAATAATTAATTATGTTACATACTATGATGAACATTATATAAACCTTTGCCGTTTAGAAGATAACGGTTGATATTCCTTGAAGGCGGATGGTATTGGCGTAGGTTCCGGTATTTGTTTTGACAAGGACGTGACTTGTTCATCTAGAAAATGAAAGAGGTTATGAGAAAACATTAACTTGTCACCATATCTCAAGGAGAGATGGACGATTACGAAATAGACTGTGAGATTAGACAAACCTTCCGCATCGTGAAAGTTTCCTTCTTCAGTCTGTTCTCGGTTCCATTCTTCGGTCTCTTCTTCGTCCATGTCAATGCTGATATCCGGAGGCTCGACGTTTTCACAAAGACCTTCACATGATGTGCTGATCGGGGACCGATGTAGGCCTGCCTTCCTGCATCCTCAATTTCGTTGGCAGTCTTTTTTACATTTGCAAGAAATGTAACGGAGTATTGAGTCTGGTGCAGGGTCTTAAGTGGTATGAACTGGTACGAGACCACTCTTTTTCAACCCCATTCGTTCGGGTCTCTATGTTGCTCATGGAGTGTGGTTCGACTGGATAACCATTGCTGCGCCTGAAAGTAAACTCTTGGTGAATGTTGTCGAGAAGCAGCTTCAGTGGTGGTAAAGAGGTTGCTCTTGTACGATGATGATACGTATTACCTGAATCTTAAACAGTTCAGGCTAGCTTCTGATCCTTTCCCATACTGAGCCATGAGAAACATGTTTCCTGCTTCGGCAATGTCGTCCTGATGTGCATGAGTGTCTTTGAATGCATCAATAACTTGTAGCAAATCATTGTTCTTCTGCAGGACTTTTAGAAATTTTAATTTACCCTGATTGAACAAAGCAGAAGTGGTGTCACAATCACTCTCGCGTGCAGGAACAACAAATGGTCTGATATGGTTTTGTCAGTAGGATGAGGATCGTAAATGGCCTGAGATTCCTTTCCTTTTCCTGTTTTCATAAATAAGATATTCTTTATGTTATGGCTACTCAAGCCAATCAAAATCACAAAAAGATCGATATCTTCTAGATTCATTCGAAGAGGTCAACTTTAGAGCTGTCGTGATAATCAGGATATTAGCATCCTCCACTGCTTGTTGCGAAACAATTTTTGACTCCTCAAATTTTTCTGTTATCATATTTATCAACCGGCTTTTGTTTTTGGAGTTTGCAAGGAAACTCTGCTGTGAGACGGTGGGGACCATCGATTCACTAAATGATATCGGAGCACTTTGTTTTATTTGCGCTCTTCTCAACCTTTCTATGCGCTTGGCACTTCCACGAGCTTCGTCAGCGTACCCATCGAAAATGACAATGGCATTAGGTTTATAGTGTGACTTAATATATGAGACATAACTCCTGCAAATTTCTGCATATGTTTGGCCGTGTTGCCTGCCATTTAACCCGATGAAAAGAAAAGAAAAAAAAAACTCCGTCAATAACATATTTTGTATTACTCAAGAGTTACTGTTCAGTTTGCACAAAAGCCCTTTATAAGCTCGATTTTGTTCCTTTCCTTATTCCATGCTCATCCAAAAAAGTGAGAGGGTAGGGGCTAAGTTCATAACGCAGAAACTCTCTCAGCTCTTCATCTGAATGTTTCACGATGGTCATTCGTTGAAAAAGTCTGATTGGACTGATAACTATAGCCCTATAACTATTTGAATAGAGCTATTCATGATCGTAAGAGGTTGCACTCTTTCGATTTGTTTGAACTTTACAGCGCGAAAATCACCACCAACAATGTGAAGTATACCTTGCATGCCTGTCTCGGGGCGGTAGTAGCAATCTTATAGTTTTTTCCCGGGTTCGGAAAATTCCTAAATACTCCACTGGTGGAGAGAGGCAGATGGGTGAGAAAGACCCCTCGTTAGCCCATCTCAGCTGCCTGCGCACGTGCTTGCTCATCAGTGCTGCCTCAATTACAGGATTAAATAATAATGAATGAATTAATCTGTGATAACTTATAGA
This sequence comes from Vandiemenella viatica, assembly GCA_031002005.1. NCBI lineage: Eukaryota > Metazoa > Arthropoda > Insecta > Orthoptera > Morabidae > Vandiemenella > Vandiemenella viatica. Next base: position 140,815,625 of record JARYHS010013631.1, on the reverse strand, counting down.
AAGTATAAAGGTGTCGTATGTTAGGTAAGAAGATCAAGATATTGAATAAACGCGTTACATGTAATAGTAGAATAGGTGGTTATAGCCCCACAATTAGACCTCGGAATTGAACCCGTAAACAGCGACCTTCTTTGGTTTTTATTATTTTTATTATTTAAAAAAAAGATGTTTATAAAAAAATGAAAACCGGGCTACATTGTATTCAACATAAAACTAGCAGGAAATCACTAATATTGACAGCTTTTGATAATAAATGTGAGTTCTGGAGTGGAATAAGTAGTTTTTTGCAGAGAAAATCAAAACACGCCAATTTTCAACTAGCGCTTGAGCCCGAACGCTTCTTCCGAGTAAAAAACTTTAAAGGTGAAATTTGTAGGAAATTTTATGTACTTTAATTTTGAATAAGGAGGTTACTTACGAAAAGTTGATAGATTTAGAATTATAAGCAAATAATTAGATTTTTGGCCGTTTTTTTACAATTTTTTCAATGTTCCGTTATGAAATTTTGTTAGCAAACTTCAGATTCGGATTCACCACCCCAAAAACATATAGAATGAAAAAAATCAAAACTACCCCAAAACTTTCCAGCTAAGGGCCCTTTGGGCACCTATTGACTGGACTAGATGTGCAGTCGTGATTGGAAGTTGGTTGAACGGCCACAGTGAGACACTCTCTATCAGGTGTTGGCGGGCTGCAAACACTGGCCAGCAGATGCCAGTTGAGTACCCAAAGATTGAAGGCCTCTCCCGGCAACAGCTTCTCCGCAGCAAACCTCGTACACTTTCGGGATCAGTGCCGTCATTTTAACTGAAACCAAACTCTGTGGCCGATACGGAGACTTTTAGCGTATTTTCCAGCGACACTGTCATCTTATTCGCTATTCCCTTTTCACTTCTCCAAGTACAGAAATTACATCCATTCATTCGTTGCCGCCATTCCCACCATATTCCGTCCTAGTCACCAGCTAACGTTCCATACTTCTGCGAAATACCCATGCCTTCAACAAGTGGCTGTAAATTGTCTCTGCTTATCTCGTCTGTTGTTCAAAACTTCCTGGGCCCCCACAACTCTGAGCAGCCTCAGTCTCCGAGCCAATCCCTCCAGGGAGGTCTTGGTATTGTTATTTGCCTACCTATGGTCAGAGTTCTGGCTTTGTCGTTTGTGCGCGTGTGACTAATATGCAGATATTTCTTATGAATTATTTGCGAGCCACTGTAATTGTCTTGAACACATGTAACAGCACACCATATACTATAATTAAACTGAACGACTGATTGTTCTAGCAGTTAATGATTATTTGGATTATTACCACTCGTTCTTCAAGAGGATTAGGTTTTATCTGGTATGATACCAATAATCTTAACATGCGTTTTTTGTTTAAGGATTTTAAAGATAAAAAGTTTGTAAAGAAAGACATGGGCTGGATTGCGTATTCTGAAAGAATTTAGAAGTATACTTTTTTCCTTCATGTGTAGTTTTTAATTACTTACACCAATTTCCCTCACCCCAATTCCTGAAATATTTCTTAAGTAAATTATTTTTTAATAAATCTGAAAAGTTTGTGGTGGACCAACTTTAGCCAGCCCGCACGACCTGTGCCGCAAAGCGTCGCTAATTTCTAAATTTTTCAAAGGGATTCTGGGGTCGAAGAGTTGAAGGTGAGACGAAATTTGCTTGCAGGCAGCATGGGAGAGGTGTACGGTCTGGGGTTTAGAAAGTTGACTCTTGTTTACAGAAAACTGTAATGTTCATAGTTATTGATGACGTGTAATGTTTAATTTGTTTATCAGAAGAAATTCAACAGATGTTATACTGTTGTTATTTCGCCGTAGTGCACGGATGAACGCCAACATGAATAGGTATTGAATGCAATGGCTTTCAGCCGTAGATGTACTGTCGGCAAAAGAACAGTCGTCATAGCTGCAGAAGAGCCTGGATGTTTCTGGGCAGTTGCAAGAAATTCTGTTCCTTATAACCTTCGGTGGGTTTGTGCAGTGGACGCAACTAACGATACCGTTGTAAGTTGTCACTCATAAGTTCTTTGGCTAGCAGGTCTCCTTGTAGAGTTAATGAAGGAATCTTCTTAATCTTAAAACGCTCATCGCATTCAAACCTGTGTTAGGAATGTGAATGATTTTTTCAGGAGCCATAGAAAAGGTTTCTCCAAAGTTCAGTTACCTCGTTAACGGCGAAGGTCACAGTATTAAAAATTGACAAATATGAACAGTGACATGTCAAAGTGAAGGGAGATTATTATACTCGCGCGGATCGCCACTGTTGCGCGTGTAGATGCAGTGTACTGGAAAGGATTCAGTGAACCGATAATCCGTCAGTTGTACATCAAATATTACGTCGCCGCGACAAGACAGTTGATCACCATGGTGGTAGTGGATGAAACGTTGAAGTAAATATACGCGCATAAATACAAAGCGAATTATGGCCAACGAAAGCAACCAACAGCTTCTTCGGCAGAGATCTGTTTAATTTGTACGTGAGGCAAATCTGAGCCATCGAAACGGTTGACATTGTTGGTTGAGTTTCGGACTACTGACGATAATAAAAGGGTTGGCTTTACGACCCACTCCTGGTGTATACTCCGAACCAACGTTGGTTCATTATTTTGTTATTTGCCTTGTGGAACTGGTGTGTTATTATAAATTTCTTATTATAGTGTTGAAAAACACTGTAGTATGGAGTGGAATAATGAGACTGCATTAAAACTGGTCGATTTTCATCGTGTACTTATTATTTATGGGACCCTAAGAACTGTGAATATAAAAACAAATTTAGGAGATTAGACGCTTGGAGGGAAATGAGTGACTTTTTAGACATTAACGTGCAAGATATGAAGAAGAAAGTGAAATAATTTGTTGACATATTTTCGCCGTGAAAGGTAAAGAGAAGAAAGCAAAATTGGAAATGGTGCGAATGAAGTGTACAAATCAACATGGTGTGCTTTCAGCAATATCCTCTTCTTCTCTCGTAATATCGGCTGATTAAATTATAATTAAAACATAACTTATTAATTTGGGTTGCTCTTTTGGTTTATGGTTCATATTAATGATTCTTCAGGTCAACCAAACAATAATACACATTGTTTTAAGTTCAGTCTGAATTTATTACACAGCCACATAAAATTCCCTCACCACCACAACCTCTGACCAATCAGTTTTTGACCGTTTGGATAAGGATATCTAAATTCATTTCTCGAAGACTGTAAGTTCTAGCGACACACTTCAACTCAGCCAACACCACACTAACAGTCACTCCAACGAAAGTCACCGAGCGCGGTGGGTGAGTGGTTAACGCTCTGGCCTCGCATTCGGGACGACGGCGGTTCGAATCCCCGTCCGGGCATCCAGATTTTGGTTTTCCAAAGTTTCTCCAAATAATTCCAGTCGAATGCAGGGATGCTTTTCAAAAGGCCTTGGTTGAATTCCTTGTCCCCAGTTCCATCCCGCCTCTAATTACCTCGATGTTGACGAGGCGTAAAGCCGTGAGTAAAAAAAAAAAAAGGTCCAAGCAAAGTCAGCTAATTTTGATAAATCCTCAAACTTGCCAAAAATGTAGTCTGAAATCGCTATTCAGATGACAACAACCAAGAAGCAAGGTCTTTGGTACTGCATATGACAATGTTTCTCTAAGGCTCCTAAAAAAATAATTTTGATTTCTTAGACAATTACTCCTATTTAAAACACTTCTTTAAACTACGTAAAGTATAGGAATACCTTTTAATCATTTCTTGAAATATATGAATTATTAGCAATTTATACTCAAACCTGTAGTACCGAAATATTTTAATCCGTCCTACCATGAACGTGCTTCTCAATAACACTGAATGATGAAGTACGGAAGTACTTTAATCTCTAAAAAAAAATGCTTTAACCTGATCCAGAATAGTCTTAAAATATGTTAAACCTGATGTCTATACTCCTGCAAACCCGTTTTGACTGACTTTACCACGAATAAAGCTGTACATCAACAAATTTCTGTCTCATAACAAATTATTCCACATGGCCGAATCCCTTGGCCCCAACCCTTTGGTTTGATGGGACTGAGAGTCCGAAAGTCAACGAATTGGCTACCAACGTTTGCACTAATACAGTATTTGTTCGTTGGCCTGATGTATACGAGCTATAACAGTTAGGGCAATGTCTTCCTTCACAGTCAATGACGTCTGTTTAACAGAGGAATGATTTTCATTCAATTTAACTTCTATGGTGCACATGATCTTATGGCAGTAGCCTTACATACCTACTTTCGCAGTTTTTAGGGCCGCATTGCAGAAAATATTATTTGTTTGCTGTTATTGTCTGGCTAAAGTGTATAACAACTGCCACAAGGGGGAATTAAAGTGAACACGTGAATTTGACAAGTGAAAAGTGGAATAAATTGACAATTGAGAAGATACAGAGTTATATGCATGCAATTTTGAATAATGGAGAGTGATGGTTAATGTAATCACACAACTTGTGCCTCATACTTTAATAATATTTCGCCGAACTACACACCATTTGAAATATGTGGTGTAAAAAATCTGGAACATTTGGGAAGACTGAGTGTGTACAAAACAAATTATGGTGTAATTAATACCACCTTAGTCGCTAACCAAACGTCTGGTGAAGTCTGGGCAAGAAGAACGGATTTGTCAGAATCCGCTTGACAAACAGTTCCCAAATTATTGCCTAACGTGTCCCTTAATAATAATAACAACGTTTGGCTCCGGCTATTGTATTGGTGGGGAAAATATAAGGCAGTGGTCGGCAGCCATCAGTCGGCGCACAACCTAGCTTTCTTGTGCTGTAAAGGATGTGTAGAAAAGACACATGCAAACGGGAGATGGGGAAAAGTTCCCGAAATCGATCTATGATCAGGATGAGATCTCGACAACATTCTTGCGATGGTTGCAAGTTATTGAGCAGATTCCGGCCTTGTCACGAGAAAACCTACTTTTTATCTTCGGTAAACCTGCTCGTTCGTTTTCAGCCGATTATGTGATCGAAGGGGTCCACCATTTTCATCATGCCATCACGGAAAGCGGTTTATCATCAAATACCAACCGTAATTTTATGGGGTGATCGCTGACAGCCTTGATACGAGCTCTTGCAACTGCGGGACACTAATCTGTCACTTTCGCTGTCAACAGATGGTAAGATCGACATTCATCAAACTGTGGTAATGACAGGTGTGTTCTCTCACTTCATGAACATGCTTTACCTACCCAGCTTTTTCTTTGTTTCATTGTACTGAAAGATCCTGTTTAGCGTTTCATAACACTGATGGATTAATTCGCATTGAGTCCCTTATATAGTCAAAATCTTTGGTACCCTTTTAATTATCTCTTAATTAGATTTTATATTTAAGAATTAATGGTTTTGGTAAACCAGTTCCACTACGCAAAATAAACATTAATTTTTATTAACGTAGTTAAATAAATTGTAGCAATACATTGCCAAATAAAATTGTTAAATATTACTAATAATTTAGAAATATTTATAACAAGAAATTTAATCAAAATTATTTTAATTCCAGTGAAATGATATTGAAATGTAAAATGTTAGCTTTAGATAAAAATGACCATCTCTACTGTACAGTATACATGTACAGACTACACTGACTTTTTTTTTTTTTTTTTTACAAACAACTGATTGAAGTGAGCTTTTAAGGGACGGATCAATATGTGAAAGTGATGTTTGTTAATGGATACATTACATTAATACAACGTTTTCTTTATAGAATCTTTAATTTTTTTCTAACTTTTGGAAGCACCGTAAAAAAGCTTGAGTGTAAGGTACTGTAAGGTTGCGGTACCCAAAAAGAAAGTTAGATCACTTTGTGACTACCCAACTCGTCTATTGGCTAACCCAAAAAAAAAGAATTTGCTTCTTTTTTTCATTTTTTTTTTTAAATCTAGATTTTTGTATTAAGTGTCATAGATTAGGTAGAAAAAGCTTTGTTGCGATAAATAAATACAGGTAAATTGAATAACACATAGAGTAATTGTAGCGGATGTTGGACCGGTAATTCGGATTACCTAGTGCAGCAATGTAAAGTCTATTCTCATCACAAAGTTGATGAATAAGTCATAAAAATAACCACCAATGAAGACAGTCACGGGACAACTATTACTTGGCATCGTAAATTTTGTAGCTTGGCGATAACAGTTGAATTATTGATAGTTACAGCGCTTTTAATCACTCCATATTTTCCCACCAGCGATGTCGGACAGGCATGAAATATCTCTTTACTGCTTTACGGCATTCCCCACCTAACTCTTATCAAACATCGTATAAAAAAGTGTGTTATACCTTAAAATGATAAATGTGTATAGTGTCATAAATGATTGTTCTTTTTTCTATGGCTGCTGAGATTCCACTATATGAACGAGAGAATATTACGTCATGTCATATCTGTACTTAGATTAAGCTGCATCAATGATGAGTAAAATGTGGATGGTTAAAGTGGAGCCTATGAATATGTCTGCTTACTTGCAAAGTCTATCGTTGGTTGGCAGATGGAAGCACGGCTATCTTTAAAAAATTATAAAACTTCAACAGTATGAGAGGATTATTTGGGTTCCGTACAGAAAATCAATTGTAAGTTGAAAATGTTATTTGTTAATCAAACAATATCTGATTTATAGAGGAGCAATCAAATTTATTTACTTTGCTTATATATTTTACAAGGTATTGCTGAACTGTCACGGCAACTGTTAAGCAATTAGACATTACTGAGTTGCGAATTATGGAGATGCCATTGTCCATTGAACTATAACATCTCGAACAATACTACACAGGTGTCTCCATTTCTGAACTGGCCACTTGTGTTGCTACCGTGAATCCGTAGCGGATCTGGAAGATGTTCTGCCGTATCAAATACACAGATTTATTCCGTCTATTAATTCGATTGGCAGCTAGCGAAACAGTCTCGCTGTCAAACAATTATTTCAAATATGACTGCGTGATAAACCATGCCGGTCCAGATGGGTACTCCCTGTTTATCCACATGCGTCTTTTGTCGTTACTTATTAATAACACTCTGGTCCAGTTTATTTATTTAATTTTTAATTGCTAATTCTGGGAAACTTTTCAGCATTTTCATTATTATTTTAATCCATTCCTTGATTCCTTTAACTTCAAAACTAATCCTCCCCGTTCCCTTGTGCCTCACATTAGGTCCCAGTTTGTGGTCATAGTCTTTCTTCCCTTCCACCTACTACTCCTAATTCTTTTTCCCATAGAATGTCGTCGCCAATATGCGCTTTATTCATTACAGCACTTTCTTTTCTTGGCCCCCCGTCTTCCAATCATTTCCAACCCAGCTCCTTTATCATGTGTTCCACGTTTATTTCCTCTAACAAATCGTGTAATGTAGCAGAGAGTAAATACTGTTGACACAAACAGCATTTGCATATTTTCTTCCTGGATGTAAATAAAACGAATGATAATGTGTGCATCAGATAGGCTTGGAAGGACCCGACAAACAAGCGACTGTCACAATTCAAATAACGAAGTGAAGTAAATGAACACGGAAAATAATAAATAAAGGAAATATACTTTTGCATCTGCTCTTATCATGGATGAGGTAATTTGGACTGCTGGGAAAAACTGGAGAAGGAGATATGAAGTTTATAGATCGGCCAATGATTTAATTGTTTGGTAAAAGAGGGATGAATTGCGTTGGAAGTCTAGGGTCAGTTGGATAAACGATATGGACAAAATTAATTATTTAACGGAGATTAACTTCCATGTGAATAACTATATCAGACCATAACCGGTAAGCAGGAGAGATAAAGCAAGGAATATATGTTCTGAGATGAACTGCTAAAGAAGGTAAATATATTTTTAGTTACTGGTAATTATAAAGTAGAAAAACATTGAGAGTGATGGCGATAGCAAGCGAAAAAGATTGAAGCAAGCAGAAATTTCTTTAAAAAGTGTCAGAAGTTTGATTTGGAACAAGGATGAACCCGAGAAGATTTTTTTCATACTCAACGCCGAGAAAACATCCAGTCTTACATTGGAGCAAGAATTTTTTACGGAGAATCAGTAATATGATCTAGTGGGCCTAATATTGCATTATTCTTCTTCTTTAGGACTCTGAATTACGGGGATTAACTTCATGCTTTCTTCTCATCCATTTAATCTTATACACTCTGTATTAACTCTTATATTCTTCTGTTCAAAGTGTTTTTCTTTGTTTATGCACTTTATCATTATTTATTAATAGCGTTGAAGTTTATGGCTTCTATCCTTGAATATATAGTTTTTACACAACGAACAATTTTTACATTGAATTATTTTGCGGTTATTGTTCAACGTTTGTCCTCTTGACGTTATTAATTCCCCGACTTACAAATAAAAACTTTCTGCTTCATAATGCCAACATTCAGCAGGTAGGCCTAATTCTTAACCTAATATCAGATAAGGCTTCAGTACTAATGAATGGCTTATAAACAAATATCGCTGTCTTCTTAAGTCTCCTGTTCGCGATAAGCTCGAATTCAACTCGTGTCATTTTATTTACTGATTGTTTACGGCAATTTTCGCAATCATTCGTAGCTACATTCCGGCCTTTTGATATCCTTTCACACCGTACAGAAACCACGCCAAGACCAACGTTCGTAAACTATCCAACAAGGACCACGTTACACCCTCTTCCAATTGACAGCGAGTTTCATCTTCTTTTGGGCCCAGAGGTTCTTTATTCGTTTTGAGTGGGTCTGTTTGCGCTCTTCTTTGCAAGGAGTACTACGTCTTCTCTTGGAGTTTTCGTCCCGGTTTGTCCCACTTGTCATTAACTTCTTGAAAGAAAAAAAAAAAAAGATCTCTAAAGATAGAATCTTCGGGTTTTAATCCCATCAATTTACAAATCAGGGCATTATAGTTTCGAATCAAATGAATTAAAGATTTTTTTAGGTGGCCTGTTTTCTATAAATCGTTTGAGGTGGCCATAGAATCGTGCCCGTCTTTTGGAGATTGTTTCGGTGATTTTCTCTATTTTAATGTAGACTTCTTTGTTGGCCCCTGATATATTTATTATTATATATTTACTAGCTGTTACCCGCGACTTCGTACGCGTGGACTTGGAGTTTCATTGCCAGAATTGGATATAGAAAACTGTTAGTAACGTAAGATTTGTCCCAAACAACACCGAGTCGACATAATATGATGGAAAGCCATCATTATATCATCCTATCGTCTAATCTGTCTCATGAAGAGAATCAATTTACAACATATTTAAAAACAGAAAAGTAAGCGAAGGTGCGGGGATGTGTGTGTGTGTGTGTGTGTGTGGGAGGGGGGGGGGGGGTTAACTGATGGCAGCTTTATTTCAGCTTGGTTTTTTCTTCTTTATTCAACATGAGCATCTGAATCTTATAATCTAATAGCAGCACATTGTCTTCTAGACCTGCACCTTAGGCCAGGTTTACGTCCGTAAGGCATGTCAAAAAGGAAGACAAATTGGTGCCAGAAACTTTTATACAGACACAAATGAATAGTACAGTGCAGAGCAAATTGACTTCTATACTAAATAATAAGTTTTGTTTCTTATCGAAATTTATTAACAAATCAAACACTAACAGACTGCGCGACTGAGAAACCAACGTAACATTACAGACTAACACACGAATCTGTCTGTCTTTCAGAATTCGATAAGTTCTTAAAATTTCGTGACTAAAACTGTTATTCATACCGAAAAAATGTCCTGTGTCCTTCCTACATTATTTCATTGTTAAATTCCATCAATATTGATACAGCCATTTAGTCGTCAAAACGTAACAAAAAGACAGAAACTTACTTCCACATTTATAATATAATAGCTGGTACCCACGACTACGTTCGTGATTGTAAAGAATTCATATTGACAGCTATAGACATCTAACCACCCTAGTGCACGATGGGAGACTCGATACTATTACCACACACAAGTACCAGTCTTCTGCGCTATGTAGTTCCGGCAGCAAGGTAAAATTTACGGATACACTCAAGTCTTTGGATGAAACACGAAAATATTCATGATCGACCAATTTCAAACACCATATCTCACACACTCCCACAGTTACCGAATTTCGGCCAACGTTGTGATCGATGGGAGACTCTGTGTTACTACCACACACAAACGCCAGTGATCTGCGATTGATAGTTTTCACTTAAAAGTGTTACACCGTGACACATGCGTCTTTGGCAGAAATATGAAATTGCCGCAGGTCGACCATTTTCATCCCCCATATTTCCCACACCCCCATAGCTACAGACATCTAACAACCATAGTGCACGACAACAGACACGATTCTACTAACACACATAAACACCAATGCTCCATGCTATGTAGTCGTGGTAGAAAAGTGATATCTGTGGAGACACATGCCTTTCGTCGAAATACGAAAATATCCTTGGTCGGCCACTTACAACCACCATATATCCCACACAACCACAGTTTCTGAAATTCGGCCGCTGTTGTGATCGAAAGGTGACTCTGTGTTACTACCACACACAAACGCCAGAGATCTGTGATCGATAGTTTTCGCTGAAAAGTGATACACCATGACACTTTTGTCTTTGGCAGAAGTATGAAATTGCCACAGGTCGATCACTTTCAACCCCAATATCTCCCACACCCCCATAGCTACCGACATCTAACAACCATAGTGCACTACATGAGATACGATTCTACTACCAAACACAAACACCAATGCTCTATGCTATGTAGTTGTGGCAGAAAAGTGACATATGCGGAGACAGTCGAAATACGAAAATATCCTTGGTCGGCCACTTACAACCACCATATCTACCACAGTTTCTGAAAATCGGCCGCTGTTGTGATCGAAAGGTGACTCTGTGCTACTACTACACACAAACGCCAGTTATCTGTGATCTATAGTTTTCGCTGAAAAGTGATACACCATGACACTTTTGTCTTTGGCAGAAGTATGAAATTGCCACAGGTCGATCACTTTCAACCCCCATATCTCCCACACCCCCATAGCTACCGACATCTAACAACCATAGTGCACGACAGGAGATACGATTCTACTACCAAACACAAACACCAATGCTCTATGCTATGTAGTTGTGGCAGAAAAGTGACATATGCGGAGACAGTCGAAATATGAAAATATCCTTGGTCGGCCACTTACAACCACCATATCTACCACAGTACCACAGTTTCTGAAAATCGGCCGCTGTTGTGATCGAAAGGTGACTCTGTGCTACTACTACACACAAACGCCAGTTATCTGTGATCTATAGTTTTCGCTGAAAAGTGATACACCATGACACTTTTGTCTTTGGCAGAAGTATGAAATTGCCACAGGTCGATCACTTTCAACCCCCATATCTCCCACACCCCCATAGCTACCGACATCTAACAACCATAGTGCACTACATGAGATACGATTCTACTACCAAACACAAACACCAATGCTCTATGCTATGTAGTTGTGGCAGGAAAGAGAAGTATACGGAGATACGAATTTTTGGTCGAAATATGAAAACGCCTTGCACTGACCAACTTTAATCATTATATCTCCCACATCCCCACAGCTATCACCATTCGGCCAACGTTGTGCACGACAGGAAACTCCATGCTACTTCCACCCACAAACATCAGTGATCTGTGCTAGGTAGTGTTGGCTGAAAAGTGAAATATAGGAAAAAACACGTCTATTTTTATATATATATAAGATTTTTAATAGGTACATAACCATGATTCATCTCCATAATCATTTAAGTCAGTGATGAACATTGCTGGTGTGAATAAAAGTCGTGAATATTTAGTAATTACACATGAATAAACCTTATGAAAGTAGAGGAGGAGAGGGCGATCATTAGGAACAGCAAGTGTTCGGTTACCGGTGAGTATACGATTTACATACGTAGTACCGTTTAGTTAAGAATTAATTTATAGTGGATTTTATCTCAAACTATTAATCAGGTCATTCACAATTAAAGTGAAGTATTCATAACAGGGAAGGCATCATGGAGATCTGAAAAAAGTTTTAAGACGTGCCCCGAGAAAAATGCATGAACCAGGAGTACTCCATGACGGAACCTACCAACTGAAAACGAACGCCACATTATACCATATATTATTATTATTATCATTATATAGTAGTAGCGTTATTAGTAGTAGCGCAATTACTAAACTTTCTTCCAAACCCCACATTGGTCGCGTCATCCTGGAAACATGGCAACGTCGCATACCGTGTGCCTTTCCTATTTCTGTTTCTCTATGCGCCACCCGCCTTCTTATATGACGCGTTCTATTGTGACGGCCGCACCAGCATGCGGCGAAGGCGGCTGAAGTTTTATGGGCACCTGATAATGGATAACAACGGGTTTATCAAGAAGATATTCTCGCTTATCAGAAGCTATAAGACAGGAAGCATTTGACTCAATGAGATACAAAAAGAGTTGGATTCCTGAGTTGCAGATCCTTTCAAATCTTGTAAATGGCGTTAACCCCTGTTCCGTCCACCAAAAGTTACTAAATCTCGGAACCCATTTCACTGGAAACAAAGGAAAAATTAATAGCTGCGCTCAAGAGGCATTGGGAACAAAAGCGAATATCCAAAAAGAACTAGTAATAAGCGCCACCTAGAGGACTTGAATCGCCAGTAATAAGTCAGTTTCCTGAAACGTTTATACCATTTATTCTATTTTTTCGTGCCCATAGAATTCTGGTTGTTATGTTTTTGTCATTTTTTGCAGTTGGAACCTCCGAACTGCGACAAGATCGTAAAATGTACCGGTAAATCGTATATTAAAAATAATATAGATGCAGGGTCTCAAAAGCCTATGGTATGTGCAAAAACACTAGTAAGTGTCATTGCCAAGCATCTGCTTCACAAAAGGAATCTTACTGGAGAAGAAAAGAAAAATGCAGCTCACAATATTCGTCACTCTGTCACAGTAGATACTGTTGATTGTGGTGTAAAAGCTGCAATGAAAGATAATGAAGTATTAAACGTAACAAAAATTCTATGAATTCATGCTAATGTGAATTGACTGAAATCATTTAAAATTAATTTCGTAAAGTGTAAAAGTAGATGGGTCGGGACAGGAGATTGTCAGCTTCACATTCTCCAATTATTTGAAATTCCGGACCTACAGCTGCACAAAAAATGCAGCTGGACATTTTAGATGTCTGAATCTTATGTAAAAAAAAAAAAAAACTAGCAGTGCACCCGGCGTTCCCTGGTCTAATCGGGATTGATTTACCTGTAAACTATTTTTATATTTCCGATTATTATTATTATTTCGTATCAGAAACATTCAGTTACACAATCACAATCATCAAATTATACTTGGCCAGAACACGGCCACTTACAGTGCATTTTCTGAGGCCTCATACAGTTCAGCTGCCGAGCAGGATGCTGGACACAGTCAACACTGGAGCATGTGCTGTACAGTCTGGTCTTCACCGCAGTCGCACTTGATATCATTGATCTCAGCATAGCCCCATCTTGCCAAGTTCACTTTGCATCTGCCCACTCCTGATCTCAACCTATTCAAAGACTTCCACGTCAACCATCCCTTGTCATAACTAGGTGGCAAAGATTCAGACACTCTTCCCCAGCCATGCGGAAGGGGAGCCTTAGCTTCCCATAGTTGTAACCTGGCTTCTTCAGTTGTCGTTGTAAGTTCCTGAGATATTCTTAGGAAACTTTTCCTGGACTTCAGTCTTTGTCTGTGAGGGATATGCCCTATAGTGGATGAGATTTTTCATGGTTCACTTTCCTCCGTTCCTTGTTCACTTCTATTTCCCTTCGAACAGAAGGTGGTGCTATTCCTGCGATACGGTGGAACCATTCGACTGGAGTTGATTTTTAGCAGCCTGTTATGATTCTGCACGTGTCATGAAGTGCAATGTCTACTTGCTTGGCATGGGTTGAACTGTGTCATAGAGGACAGGTATACTCTGCAGCCGAATAACATAGTGCTGAGGCAGAAGTTCGAATTGTTTCAGGTTGGCTGCCCCACTGCGATCCAGCCAGTTTTCTTATGAGATTATTCCTACTGGAAACTTTCAGCTTGGAGTTCATGCAATGTTTCCTGAATCTAAGTGATCTGTCAAGGGTCACTCCTAGATATTTTGGAGTGTCACAGTGTTCTAGTTCAACCCCTGACCATGTTACCTTTAACCTACGAGTTGCTTCTTTATTCCTTAAATGAAAAGCACATACTTGTGTCTTCGTAGGATTTGGTTTAAGCTGGTTCGTGCTATATTTCCTTGACAAATCTTCAAGAGCGTTGGTAAGGGTACTCTCCGCTGATTCAAAGTCTTTGCTCTGTGAGACTAGAGCAAGATCATCAGCATACACGAAACTCCTGCATTTGGGTGGTATAGGCTGATCATTAGTATATATGTTAAACAATAATGGGGCTAGCACACTTCCTTGAGGTAGACCATTCTTCTGTGACCTCAAATGGCTACGCTGTCCTTGGAAGTCAACAAAGTAGAGTAGCAATGAACTTAGTAAGACTGAAATTCCTGGTCAGATTGTAGAACTTGACTAGTAGTAGCTGATGGTTGACCTTGTCATACGCTGCTGACAAATCAACAAATACCACCCCTGTTACCTTACGAGCTTCAAATTAATATTCTATAAACTGCGTGATATTTAGTAGTTGTCCTGTGCAACTTTTACCCGGGCGGAATCCAGCTTGTTCAGGAATAAGCAAAGCATCAACTACAGGCAACAGCCAGTGTAAGATAATTTTTTCAAGCAGTTTGTAGAGGTGACATAAAAGTGCAAGAGGTTTAAAATTCTTTGGACTGTTTCCTTCTTTGCCAGGTTTAAGCAAGGCGATCACACGGCTATTCCGCCTTATCTTTGGAATTTGACATTTACTCATTCAGTTGTTAAAGAGCTGAAGCATCCACTTCTTTGTTGTTAGACCAAAGTGCTTAATTTGTTCTGTCCTGCTGATTTTCCGTTTTTGCAATTTCTTATAGCCTTATCCAATTCTTCCATGCTGAATGGTATTGTGAGGTCATTATTCTCCTCTTGGCCTTCTTTCCGCAGTTTTGGCATTTTGGACTTGTGATTAGCTTTCCCATTTAATAAAAGTTGGTGTGCTATTTGGTTGGCAGTAACATTATAATGAACTTTGATCTTAGTTGGATCATTGTTTAGATGCTTCAGTAGTCTCCATGCTTTATGGCCGTCTCTTGCGAAATCTAAGTCAACAGTTTTAATCCACTGATTCCGCTTTGTCTCTTTTATAATGGAAATGAGTTTGTTTGCTTCACCAAAATGATCTTCTGTAAATAAATTGCTGTATTCTTTAAGTAGAGCAGCTTGATCTGATGTGAGACCGGGAATGTAAGATGTCCGACAACCACGAGGGATAGACATTCTGGAACATCTCTTTACAGCCGTGGTGAAGATGTCATAGCATTCTGGTGTTGGTTCTATTGAAATAACTTCGGAATCCAATAGTTCTGAGAATTCAGACCAATTTGCCTTTTTGAAGTTGTATCTTCTACGAAAAGGTACTTCCTGTGGTCTAACTGCGGCATATATCTGACATATTATTGGTCTATGTTGTGAGTTGGGTATTGGCGAACAGAGAGATTTAACGCACTGGTGGCTAATACTGCTACTACTGAATGTGAGGTCAGGGTTGAAACCACGCCTCCACCGACCCCTGTTTCAATGATGCAGGTAGTTTTGCATCATGGATTAGAGAGAGGTGATTTATTTCTGTCCATTCTTGTACTGCAACCCCATTCTCATATTCATGGTCATAGCCCCAAACATTGCTATGACTGTTGAAATCACCAATCACGATCTGTATGTCTTTATTATGGAAATTAGGTGGTTTGTTGACAGTGAATACAGCACCAGGTGGTTTTTAAAAAGACTAAATGGTACAGTTCGTCATTTCTAGAGTGAGAATTTCAATGTCATTTTGTTCCGTGAATGCAGTGGACATTACTTGTACATCGGGACGTAAAAAGATTGCACTTCCGTATTGATTATGAGGTCTTTCTATAGCGAGATGCATTCCGTTTATTTTTGGTCTACGTATTTCATAGATTCTGTGTGTTTCCCTTAGGCACAATATATGGCACTGATATTGATTGCATAGGTCTTGTAGCAGCTCTTCCTTGGCTGGTGACATGCCTTCTATGTTAACAGAGATGATTGTTAATTGTGGCCCTGAAAAGGGCTTAGATAGTAATGTTTCTGGTGTGAAAGTATTAGCCGTCAGGTCATTTCGATTCATTCTCTGACGTTGTCCAAGGTACGCAAGATTTCTATTCTTCGCTTGGTCGCTTAACATCGCAAACTTCGAGGAGGCTCCTTTCATGTACCCGTATATATTTCCGATGCGAATCATGTATACCAAGTTTCGTTAATTTAGCACCAGCCATTTACAAAAGTATCCTAAACATTGATCTACCCGAACAATTCCGACAACGGGGTTAAGTTGATTCTGTGATACGGAATGACAATTTACATTTTGGTCCAGGCTGCATTTCAACGTAGTCACAGCATCCGTTAAAGTTGTTATTCGATAATCAGATCATGTACCGTCCGCGCATTAATACATAATACATACATAAAACTGTATCTGGAATTTATCTGTTTGTTCCAGCATCACGCAGAAAATACAGATTTGTAATGGGTTTTCACAACTTGAAATCTTGCTGTCCAAGATAAAATCTGACTTACATGTTGAGACATTAGGACACATTTATTTTATGAATTTTCTGGCATAAATTAAAACCAGCTGGCTTGTTTTTGAAGGAATTTAAAACTGAGGGTTTCTATAAAGAACTCTGGAAATTACGGGTAAATGGAGAAAGCGGTTGGGCGTTTGTAAACCAAATGTTGACTGTTTTCTGTTTGATTTAAAGTTTCATCGATATCAGATAAAAACTGGGGGAAAAATTAAGGGGTGTAAAGGGGGAAAGTAGTTTGGTTTTTCTAAAACTAATGTTGACAGTATTTTGCTCTTTGTTTTAAATTACACGTATATAAAGTCCCAACTAAGTTTGATAAAAACTGTAGCTTTGTATGAAGAACGTTTTCACAAATTAAATGGGATAAAGGGGCTGAGGGGTTGCGTTCAGTAAACAGAATGTGGACAGTATGTTTCTCTCTGTTTTAAAATAGACTTATGCAGTGTTCCGTAAAAATCTGAAGAAAACTGTGCGTTTCTATAAAGAATGTTGAGAATTAAGAGAGGTGGGGATAAAGGGGGAGAGGAGTTCGGCTTTTGCAAACAGTATGTAGACAGTATTTTATATATGTTTTACGGAATAAATATTTGCCAACTTTCATAGTTATAAGTCAAACAGTTTCACTTTGTATAAAGAACATTGACAAAAATTTAGGGGTTGGAAAGGGGAAAAATGGTTGGGTTTTTGCAAACCAAATTTTGACAGTATTTTTCTCTTTGCTTTAAAATATACGTGTGCAAAGTTCCATCTAAATCAGTTAAAAAATATGGGTTTGTATAAAAATTGAGTGTTGTAAAGGGGGCGAGGAGGTGGTTTTAGGATATTTTTGGTCACGAGAAAAAAGATGTTAAGTGCCAACTTTTATGGTGAATAGTCAAACGGTGTCGAAGTCTATTAATCCTAGATATATATATATATATATATATATATATATATATATATATATATATATACACACCAACATCCATTTTTATATATAAGAAGATGAACAGTGATTAATAAAACATTAAAACCAATTTAAGGCACTGGATTAAAGAAGTTATATAACTTTATTTTCACTACGAACAATTACTAGCACAGTTATATAAACAATTAATAATACAAATCAGCTGCGAGTTATCAATTGCTTAAAATGCAGTTAGAGAGAACATACGATACTATGTAATGGGTTCTCAAATAACGTTTTTTAACCCATTATGGAAGTTATTGTGAAAGCGTTCCCTAATGGAGTTGAAAAGGTTTCCTTACTGTTAAACGTACGGCGAACGTTATATTCAAAACCGAAACCTCAAAAATTAATTTGCAAAGCTGGACTAAAAAGATTTTTTTTCCAGAATTTCTTGTTCACTCTCGTTACATTTCCTCTTTGAAACAATTAATTAGGCATTGGTGATGCGTTCATACTGAGTAGGCCTACTGCTACAGTACTCGCAAAATCTACTTCGGTTACTTTCCTTTTTGTTATTGAGGACACACCAGGTATTATTCATTAAGGGTCTAGCAATACTACCATGCTCATATTTAATTAGCCCAAAGATGATACTATATGGAAGATATTTAGTTCTGCAAAATATTTATTAATCATTTTTATAGATAAAAAAATACCTTTTCCAACAGTTTTCCAAAATAAAACAAGAGAAGCGACTCTAACAAATGTGGATGCCTTCCTAATCTCCAGCAAAATCAAACTACCAAATATAAATTAATATTCAGTTACACTGACGTACCAAAACATTATGACCACTGCCCACCGCGAGATTGGATGCCTTCTGGTGCCACTGCGGAAATGTCATGAGGTAAGGAGACACGCAATGGGAGTCACCCTGCAGCTGTTTACGGTATTCTATTGTAAAACTCTGTGAAAGAATTTTCTTCTTGGAATTTGGTAACTAAGAATGACTGATAAAATAGTATATATGGTGTATGGAAGGGGAAGGTGACAAAGTTGTCCACAATTACTAAAATGATATATGGTTTTTCTTTCTATTGCAACTTTTGACAAATGAAGTAATTACACTGTTTACAAAATTTCACTCATATATAGTAACTAACATGGGATAGCATGCACTCAAAAACTGCTGTAAAAAATTATGATACCAACAGGTTTTTAAGTAATTGACTGCTTATGAATTGTGGTAACTGGTTGGTAAGAAAATAACTGGTTGTTAGATGCCGGTAACAAGTTTATACACTGTTCCACATAATAAGTATTAACTAACTCGGGATTGTATTTGTAGATTACAGGAAATATTGGTTATACTAATGGGTCGTAACTAACTTCTTGTCAATATATAATATTATCAATTATATAGTAATATTGACATTACTAATAAGTGTATGTACTGTTCCACATCCCCGAGATTATTCTCACATGGGATCAAAGTGAACATGTCAATCTATCTATCTATCTTTGATCCTTTTATGTAACATTATGTCATCTGCAAACAATCTTACTTCTGACAGTAAACAATTAACACAATCATTCATTAGAATAATCAACAGCAATGGTCCCAATATACAACCCTGTGTTCACTCCAACTTCTTTTGATACTGCATTTCCTACCCAGACTTTTTTCTGTCTACCTTTTAGGAATTCTTCTACCCAGAAAATCATATTTTAATCAACTCCAATAGTTTTTACCTTATTTAGCACCATTTTATGGCTCACTCTGTCAAAGGCCTTTGAAAGATCTCGTGCTACACTATCAACTAGACCTCCCATGTCCATTTCATCAGAAATATCTTGCACATAGCTTCTAACTGTCGCATGAATATCCTTGTCTAAAGCCATGATGCCGACTTGAAAAACCAATTACGTTCCTCACAGACACGCCTGATATGGTTGCATAGTAATCTGTCCACTAATTTACCTACCATTGATGTCAAGCTGATAGTTTTCAACCCTTTTTGTCACTCCTCCTTTATGGACCGGAACTACTATCGCACTTTTTCTAGTCATCTTGTAAACAAGTATCCAGACTCAATTAAAATAATGTTTCAAGATAAGGTAAAATGTACCATCCTACTACCTTTAATACTTCTGCATTAATATTAAATAGCAAGCGGGTCACGCTACACAACGACTACTATACTTTTGTGACCACAGGAAGAATCATATTTGCCAGTTACAAAATTCGAGACGCGACGAATGCATAAAATGATGCAGTAAATCGAATACAGGTATTACAACAAATGTCGTCTATGATATGTGTGAAAACTCCCACTAGTATTATTTTCAAGCAACTGCTTCACAATAAGAATCTTACAACAGAAGATTTAAAAAAAAAAGAAAAAAAAAGTAGTTCACAATATTCGTGCCAGTTGCAGTAGGTATTGTTGATTGAAATGCTAAAGATTGATAATGAATGGTTGAATGCAGCAAAAATACTTGGAATTCAGAATAGGCTTATATATATAGACGATATAATTTAATTGTAAATACATGATTTCCACAATTATTATACTCCTATATAATTTCGTTCTGTATTGATTGTCGTTTTCCATGTATTTTTAAATAAAATTGTCGTTGGCTAGCATCCAAAAAATAACCTTTTAGTTAAAAGAAAGTAGAGAAAGGAGTCAGGGATTGGAATAAATTACTAACGGATCTGATAACTAATTCACCAAACAAACTGAAATAATCTGAAATTGAAATCGTAATGTGCAAAAATAGATAGGCCGGAAGAGGTGATTGTCAGTTTCAAGCGGGCAAAAATATGTCTGAGACTGGAGTTCCAACTGTGGGTCTTTCGAGCTGAAGTCGTGTGTTACATGGCAATGAGACTGCTTAATATCCGAACTGAGAGATGAGCAGCGCCGGGGTCAGGAGGGCGCCGCGCGTGCCAGCTTAACTTAACCATTTAATTTAATTACATATTTCTGTCGATCTAAAGAAAAACGAAATTCAGCGTATTAACGTTTATGGACTTATCTCGTGGGTGTAGGTATTTAGCATGTGTAACAAGACCTGTCATCTCGTAGCTTGTCGTATCTCTCATTAATAAAGGTGCGATTTCTATGCAATTAATCACTGCTTCATAGACTATCGAGAAAAGCGAGGGGCCAGGAGACCAGGGGTGGTAAGCTCCCCGGTCATTCCTGGTCCTTCGTTGCCCACACACACGCGGGAATGTTCAAAGACACAGCCGCTCACTTCCTCTTTAGGTTGAAGTTACTACGGACCCTTTGAAGGGTCTTCCAATCTTTGGGACATGTTAAACCTGAAATACTGGAAAATATTGTACGAGGAACTTAGGAATGATTATATGAAGGTAAATGTATATAAACATATTCATATACCATATCTACATAAATATAAATGGATAAACATGGGAAGGTCTCGTACAGTTTAATAAAGTCAGTTAAGATATCTTTGCCAGGAAGACGAGCGTCCATTGCAGCATATGCGTCAGTCCAAGACCAGGGCCGGCGGATAATGTGGGTATGATGGGTAGCAGTACCCACCCGGGAAATTCGAGAGTTCATAGGCGAAAGAATTGAGAGAAAGAAAGAAATAGAGAGCACAGCAGCTAAGCATGTTAGTTTCATTCTTCAAAATGTGTATATAATAGCCTGTGTGCCCACAACACCATTAGCGACGCGCTAAATCCCTTTGATGTTTCAATAGAGACCGCCACCCCAGATGTCGCCTACTGAGCAAACAATCTTGTGAGTGAAGTGTGAACGCAAGAAAATAGTGTACGTCCAAAGCAGTCGTGTGTGAAAGCTGCATTAGTGTATTTCGAAGGCGTTTCGGCTAATTCTAAAAAAAAAAAAAAAAAAAAAAAAAAAAAAAAAATCATATAGATAAATTCGTAGTGAGGCTGAACAGGAGAAACGAATTGAGTCTAGATAATGCTAGAAGACAGCAGAAAGGGAGGATAAATTTGCATCGCCCTTAGACGAATGATCCACTGGAACCTTAAAAGATGGCCTTGTTCAGTCAGTTGACAGTCAAAATCGTGAAAGTAAGTAAAAGTAAAATTCTTATTCTTGTTCTTCACTCTATACATAAATACGTGTTCATGTAATGAATATTCACGTGTATCTACTAGAGATGTAGCGGAAGCGACATTATGGAAGCGGAAACAGAAGCCTAAGTTGTATGAAAATATGATTTAGTGTCTAGTTACTTCTATTTAATAAAAATGACAAGTGGAATAATGTTTATTTTGACAATCAAATCAAACAGTAACTGATTTTGAAGTAGTAGTTTTCTAATTACTATAATTAATATTTGAAAGCTATTTATTTTTAAAAAACAAACGCTTAGCAGCATTTTCTCATTTTTAATTTTTCCTTCCCCCCCCCCCCCCTCCCTCCGCCCATACACACAAATTAAATCTTCTTTCGCAGAACAATTTTTCGCAAGACACTGCTAGGCGGGGCTTACAAAAACCTGGGGACTAATGGAAACAACATAGAATATTTGTGATCGTTCATTTGCCATCACTTAAGAGGATCTACTTTTAATGGCAGTCCTGTTTGCTTTTACTACTTGACTAGAGTGATATTGGTAATTTTTTTTTTTTTTCATGTTACTTAAGATCTACATTTAATTTTTCAAACGATTTAAATTCTTCTGAATGGATGGATTTCAAATTGCTTTTTAAAGCAATGGTGGTACGTTCTTTCATAGAACATTATTTTTTACCTAATGTACATTTTGCCCCAAATTCAGTTTTTGTACACAAATATCTAAATAGAACTTAGTTTTGGTTTCATTTTGAGACACACTACTATCATATAATAAAACATATACCTAAGAGGCCCACAGACGACCAAATTGATTGCCAACTTTGTAGTGAACTTAATTGGCAACCAAGTTGTAAATATAAACATCACGTCCGCGTTCCGAGTACGTGTCATCAGGTTTATTTGCTGGATGTTTTCTCTTGCTACTCTCTATTATTTTGTATGGCGGATTTAAACATTTTGGCTATAATAGAGTGTAGTTTGTGAAAAATGAGTGACTGAGCATTGCAGTTTTTGGTTTTAAGAGAGTTGTGTGAAAATGAGGTGATCCTGATGGTCTCAGATGAATGGTATCAAAACTGCACAGATTTCTCCGTTAAATTTTTAGTGAGGGAGATACACGTCACTAAACCTGACTGACCAATAAAACCTATTATGAATTGTAGGACAAATTGCGAAAGTTTATTTAAAAGGACACCAACATGAGGATTTTATTGCTGTGACCGAATGGTCTTTCGCAACCCCCATACTTTTAGCTAGTGGTCAGAGCGTCGAGGATTTAAAATTTTTGACCGCTATATCGCCACAAATTCTTGGAACAAAGCGACTTGTAGTGTTATGAACTAAGTTTTATTAGAAATTTTAATCACCTGGTAACGTAGCGAAAAGTGAGTGGAAGCAACATGCCATGTACTCTCTTTAGCTCCGGCTCCAAACCTTTAGCTCAGTTCTATGTTTTTCAATTGTCTCCGGTAGCCAGTTCTAATATTTCTGATTCTTTTCTTAAAACTATCAACATTCGTATTTAGCCCAATTTTTTGGAAAAGAACATTGAATTTTTTTTACGCATTCTTCTTTTTGTTACGATCCTTGGAACTTTGACGTTCAAAAACTTGGGCAGTTCTCTTAGCGCATCAAAAACTTCACCCAGATTAAAATGTTTGGTATTCTTGCCATAATCGAAAAACAATATTTGACGAAAGTTTTTGATCCCTGTTCTAACCGGATCTCAACATGTCAACCATCAACCTACTTATAGACGTTCAACACGGCATCAAAGTTGGAAACCAAGTTGATCGTTAGGGGACTCCTTTAAAAGTACACTACACGATGCGTGTGATAATTATAAAAAAGGAACCCTCACCGATACTTCACCAGTCACCACTCCGACCTATTGTCGGCTCTCACTCATACGAAGTTAGATCAAACAGCACCGCAGTACCCAGTGACATCAGTTCTATTTAATCTGATTTACTTTTTGGTTTCGCTACAAAATGTGCAGAAGCGGAAACAGAAGCTGAAGTCCCAAATCTTGTGGAACATCGGGACTTGAGGAAGCAGAAGCAAAAGCAGAACTCCGTTACATTACCAGTAAGAAAGTACGTTGGGTACGCTAGCGCGCGCACACACACATATATTATATTACACTACTTACACTTGTTTGTGTAGTTATGCGCAAGGGCCAATAGACCCATAACACGCAAAAGTTTCAGCCACACTTACAGGTGGTAACACATGGTATTATATCTATATATACGAGTTTGTATAGTGTAATGCTGTCATCTTCTGTGTATAGATATACCACCCCGTGTTATTAGCTGTAGCTGCACCGGCCCCATGGCTTTGTTCCATAACGACATAGTACAGCAGCAATATACTGAAATACATAAGATTACAGGACTATATAAATAAGCGATTGCATTAATTGCCATGACTCAAAGCTAATTATTTTCGTTTTTTTCTGTACAGTTTCCACATTTAAATATAGAAGTTGGATAAAAACTGTTGGATTTGTTTTTTAAATGAATTTACAAGGGTTTTTTTACCAATTATTTAGTAAAAATATCTTTGACTGAATTAATTCTTGAAATTGAAATAATGCGCATGGACTAATAAACAAACGTAGCAATGTTACTTTCGTTTTTCCTGATTTACGATTTTTTTTTTCGTGGTATCCATTTTCCGCTAATATGTTTGTCACTTGACCTAACACTAGAATCCGATGGCGTCCGGGCAAATGGAAAGGAAGATGGTTACTGCATCACGACAATGCTCCCTCCCACACATCGATTGTTGTGCAGACATGGCTTGCAGAATAGAACATTCCAGTCCTCCACCAGCCTCCCTACTCACCGGATATAGCGCCATCGGATTTCTGGCTGTTTCCCAAGATAAAAATGGGCCTCAAAGGTAACCAACCGTTTTGCTATCGTAGAAGACATCAAAACCAAAGCGACAGCTGAACTTTGGAAGATACCAAACATGATTTTCATCGTTGTTTCCAGCAATGGCAGGAGCGGTGTAGCTTCTGTAGAAGGAGCCTTCTTTGAAGGAGATTAGGTAAATGTGTACTTATCTCTTGTTAATAAAGAGTTACAATGAAATTCCGGGAAGTTTTTGACTGCCCCTCGTATGAATTCACTTTTTCCCCTAGAAACTACTTCGAGTAGTTCTCCAGTACCATTTATTTTTAAAAACTGGGTGATAGACAATCCATGGCCTCAACTTAATAAGCCTTATTTGTTTTGGTCACTAACATTTTCGCCAAGCACAAGTGAGAACTCTCACTACTCAGGGGTCAGTGCTACGATGGGGCTTCTAACGTTTCTGGAAAAAATAACGGGATTACAGTCACGAATACGCAAAGAAGAGCCTCGAATATTATTTGTGCACTGTAATGCTCATAACCTCAATCTTGTAGTACAAGATGGAATTGAGAGAATTATAATAGCGAGAAAATTTATTGGAACAGTAAAAGATTTGATAAACGTCGTGCGAGACTCGCCGAAACGGCTTACAGTTTAAGAAACTACAAATTGGAATACAAAAAGAAACTAATAATGATTTTCCTTCTCTTGCAGCCTATTGTCCGACAAGGTATTTATAAAAAATTATAAGTTTAAATCAATTCTTTTGGTTTTGTATGTATAAACATATTTTTTCTTCAATTTTTGTACGAACATTCTGTAACCAGAGAAGTAGACAACGCTGTCGCTGCTAAGGCTTCTGGATTTTACTCCGGCATGGAATCATTTGCGTGTGTTTTATATTTAACAATAATGATAGAAATTTTTGATCGTGTGGAAATTTTGAATGGAGATCTACAAAAATCTAATCTGTTATTGAATCGTATGCGAAGATAGAAGCAAACACTGATGTTTTTTACTGTGCTCGAGAGTCAAAATTCGAAGAAATTTTTCGGGAAAGTGTGCAGTCAGGTACTAACTTTGAAACCAACGAACCTCAAATCCCACATCAACGCAAAATTTCGATCAAGATAAGAGTGAAAATCTCCGATTCGAAACACCTCAAGATTTTCTCCGCAAATCTTATTTTTATGACCAGTTAAAGAGTCGATTCGACAACGTTTCCGCCCACTTCTTCAAATCGTTAGAACGATTCGCTTTGGGACAGCTCACAAATGTAGCAAAAATTATAAATTTCTACAATCATGATTTTGACCAAGAAAGATTGCTCAGATTGCAACTTTTGAAAAGGCATGATGAGGAGGCAAAAAATTTAAGAGAGGTTGTAGATTTTTTGCAGAAGTACAAATGGACTAGAGGACTCATACCAGAGTTTGTACGCTTCGTTCAACTACTCATCACAATTCTTGGGTCGTCCTGTTCAAATGAACGAAGTTTTTCGGCCTTACACCGACTCAAGAGTTACATAAGATCGACAATGTTGCAAGATCTATTAAATAACATTGCTATTTTACATGTATGTAGCAACCTTACTGAAGAACTTGATTTGGAAAAATTATTGAATCGTTTCATTTCCAAAGAAGCAAAGCGCATTACATTTTGTTTTTACTTAGGGCCTTACACCTCGTCGACGGCTAAGGTCATTAGAGGCGGGATGGGGCTGGGGACAAGGAACGGGAAGGAATACGGCCATGGCCTTTTTTTTTTTAGGGAAGCATCCCGGCATTCGCCTGGAGTGATTTGGGGAAACCATGAAAAACCCAAATCTGGATGCCCGGACGGGGATTCGAACCCGCGTCCTCTCGAATGCGAGAAGCACATTACAGTTTTTGCATTGCGCAATTGATACTGATTAATAGTAAATTTAAAAAAATAACAATGTTTCGTACATAGCTAAAATATAATTAATAAATATGTTAATGAATAAATTATATTATGAATTTTTAAATTCATTTTCTAGTTTTTCTCCTATAAATTTCCCTTAAGAATTAGATTCAATAGTTATCACTATTATTATTTTAGGTAAGATTTTTCAGGGAACTACCCCCCCCCCCTCTTTTCTTGCCAGACTACCCACCCGGGCCTAACACGAAACGCCGGCCCTGTCCAAGATGGTCTGTCAGACTGTGTGTTAATAGCGATCGAGGGATCACAAGCTGACGCTTGGAATGTGGGGTGAAAACCGTGGCGTGTTGTCACCCTCAAATTAGAAGTATTTGCGATGGACTCGGCTCACCGCATTCCAGGACTGCCCGTTTCCCCGCTAATGTATGGGCTGCTATATGGAAAACAACGAGAGCGCTTCCTATGCAGCGACCAGCGTTCTCGGAAACGGCTGCTTGAGCCTCGCGACTGTATCGGTCCCAGAGCAGTGTAGACTCAGCCGCTAGCAGAACAGTTCAAATATTTTAGCAGGGAAAGGTGTTATTTACAGTGGATAAAGATGAAAAATTGGTGGAAGTAGTGTGTAAATTTCCGTGCATATATGATGTTTCATCACCACTGTACAAGGACCAATCTGTGATGGACAATATTTGAAAAAATAGCGGAATTCCTTAAAAAGACAGTATAATCTAACATAAGTTTCTTTCATTTTTTTATTACCACCGTGACACTCGTTATTATATATATATTACTATAAAAGCCTTCAGAAAACCCATTTACTTCGCGTAATGTAATTGCAATATACCACGTAGTTAATTTTAATTAAAACTTCATTTGGTAGTAATAGTAATACTGATTCTAACTGATATAGCAAAACGTAAAATATTCTGGCAGTTTCCACTACTCGTGTTATTTTTACTTTAATAAAAATTTAACTGTTGTATCTGCACAGAGACTCAATTTTTGTTCAGATTTCGAATAGAACTCGTACTTTGCTCCGTGGTTTATAGGTATGTTCATAAAAATATTCTTTCATTGACTTATCTTTATCTGTATAGTTATTAAATTCAATATTAATAATTTTCGTAATTTTTCTTGCGTAACACAAATTAATAAATAATACACAAAATTAATAGGCGTAATATAAATTCACATAAATACTAGTGGGAATTTTTATTAATATATGTATATATTTTTAATATAATACAATTAGAAAGTGTAATTCGTGTTATTCCTCCTGTACTATCCTTTCTTCGCTTTCTACATACTCGTAATTTCACAAGCACTTTTTTTTTAAAGAAAACTTTTTCAGACCGTCACCGCACCAACACTCGGAGCATCCATAAACCACGTAGCTCCATTTTGACCTCTTCTGAACCCCGCCTCCCACCTACGTAGCCTGGCGTGGCTTCTGTCTCTATTCTGCCCCACCCCACGTAGTACGTAGCTATTTGCCCTATTCATTCCAGAAGACATTTTGTAGGCACTGTTTTCTCTTGTCAGACTATCGTAAATTACATACGGAGATAATTAAATAACGGAAATAAATATTTACATGCTGTTGAGTGTTCTGTACCCCATTTTAACCGTGACAAATAATATGAATCAAAAAAACTACATTGCCTTGCTCGGAACCCCTCAGCCACCCCTCTCCCACGTAGCCCAGTGTAACTTTCCAACCAAATCCGCCCTCATCTAGACCGTGCCACATAGTTTATGGACGCTCCATGACGTCTCACCCCCCTCGCGTCCACACTTGTCCGTAGCTTGTCCGTGTGACGGACGGGGTCCTACGCGGTCTTCAGTCTCCTTTAACTATTAAATTTTGTTGTTTCACGGTATTAATGTAAAGAAAAATTACCTTAAAAATGATATGGGAATCGAAGATAGGGTTACCTCCCGTACTTTATTATAGAGTAGTGTATTTTATTTTGCGTAGGCATACTTCATAATCTACGAAAGTAATAAGGTATGATAAATACTTTCTTTTGTCTGATTCCTGTTATCTCACTGTTTGTAGCTACGTGGCCAAAAGTATCACATATTTTGTCTGGGCCCTCGCAAGAACATTTAAATAATTTTCCGAAAGATCAAAATGGGCGTCATTTCTCTTCAACTTATTAGTCAAGAAAGCTTCCAAACGAAAAAACTATCAGACGTCGGTGGTTAGTTTATTCAATATCAAACGATAGTGTCTTTTGTTTTTGTTGTCGACTGCTTGATTTAAAGTCAACTGCAAATTTGACCACTACTGAAGGTAGTGAAACTTTGAAAGTGCATGAAAATAGTCCTGCACATAAAAAAGCATTTATTCAATGGACTGAAGCTGAAATCAGGTTCAAAGCTGGTTCAACTATTGACAAGGGAGAACAGCAGGTAATTTCTAAAGAAAGATTACGACGGAACAATGTGCTTCAAAGATTGATGCACATAACCTTGTATTTGGCTGAAAACAACATGGCATTCAGAGGGTCATCCGATAAATTATTTACTCCAAATAACGGAAAATTCTTAGGCCTTGTACAATTAATGGCGAAATTTGACCCCGTCATGGAAGAGCATGTTAGAAAGGCAGTGAACGGTGATTTGGCTGACCATTATTGCGGCAAAAATATACAAAATGAATTAATAGTAATTATGGCATCAAAAGTTATCTCTACCATAGTATCCCATATAAAGGATTCAAAGTATTACGCAATCATAGCTGATTGTACTCCTGATATAAGTCATAAAGAGCAACTTTCAATCACATTAAGATGCGCCGACATAACAGAGGATGCCGTTAGCATAAAAGAATATTTTATTTCATTTTTGCAAATTGTTGATACAACGGGCGCAGGTCTCACAGAAAGTATTTTAAAAACGTTGAGTGATCATGGTCTTGTCATTAACATAAATCCACTAGCTTTTTTTGTACCATGTGGTGCCATAGTTACAATTTAGTATTATGCGATGCGGCAAAATCATCGGTAAAATCCGTTACCCTGTTCGGAATTTTACAAAAAATGTTTAATTTATTTGCAGGATCGGTAAATAGATGGAAAATTTTGACGAATCATTTGAAAATATACACCCTGAAAATATTAAGTGACACGCGCTGGGAAGCTAGAATTGAAAGCAGTCAGTCATCTAAAATCAACTTTGACTTTACTGAAATGCTTGATAAATGTTGCTTTTGTTTGAAAACATATAGATAAACAGGTCTCGAACAGGCTACTGTAACAGCAACTGAATTAGCATCGGAGCTTAACACGCAACCAGTTTTCAAACCACAAACTCGACTAAGACGTATTGTGGTGTGACAGCGTCACCCACAATGAATATAATTAAATTATTATTAATTATATTCATAATTCTTTTTTTATTATATTCAAATTTATTAATTATTTAGTCTTGCAACGTGTAATTAATTGTAAATAATGAGGGTTGTCTGGATAGGTTAAATGTATGTTTAAAACCAGGGCGGCCAAAGGTATATTTTATTGTAAATCAATTTTTCTGTAAACGCATGGCTCAGAAGGGTTGAATATTGAAGGCTAGAAACTGCCATTTCGGCGGTTGAGAGAGGAACAATGGAGCAGGCGAGGCGACTCGATGGCGCCGGGACAGCCCGGCTTGAGTCCCGTTCGAAATCGGGCGGTGACCTACCCCTACCCCGCTACTACCCCGAAGGCCACGTAGGAAACGCGCGAAGGAGACGGCGAATGCGACGCATGATATTAAACACGTGACGACGGAAATGTGTAGATAGCCAATCCTGAACACTTATTGGGGTCTACAATACTAATTCCGTGGAGTTCTTTTACATGTGGCGAGCAACTAGCCGAGGAAGAAGAAGGAGCCATTTTAGACATCACTTCTGTCCAAGACGAGCTGATGAACGGATGTGACTTCTGTCCAAGACGAGCTGATGAACGGACGTGACTTGGGTCCAAGACGAGCTGGTGAATAGACGTGTCAGCCCGGCACGCTCTCTGATGATCATTGTGGTTGATCATTTCTTGCTTTGGGAAAGCGAGATGTCGAGTGGCATGCTTGCCATTAATTGGAAGTTATGCTAATAACGCGGTCGTAGCCGCTTATTTAGCTTCCATTGCTGCAGTGGCATTGTGTTTGTCGCTCACCATCACGGCGATGATTCTATGGTAATGTACCAGAAACGACGGTCACTATTCAGTGGATTTTAACAGACTTATGTGCCCTTAAGCGACGCCTGGGTTAAGACTCTGCTCCCGCCACTTAAATTCTGAGCTAGCTGAATTTATATTTCGATTCAATTTTTTTCTTAAGCATCTTGCTGTTTGTTAATTCAATTTTGATGCTTTTCATTCACTTTATACGGCGCCCCCTGGGATTTTCCTTTGTACAGTAAAATGTTAGCTTCAATTTGATGGCCTGTGTTGCCATGTTATTTCAATGTTAACTTTGCTGTTTTTATTACTTGTTTGAGATATTTCATTCAGTTTTGTTTGCTTACTCCGGCGAATTGTAAACGTCGGGTATTGCTTGTTTTTGCTGATCTAATTGTGTTTAACGTAACGTTAATTACTACCCGACCTTGTAAGGCCATAAGACTCAATAAATGAGGTTTTATTTTGTGTCTGAAATTCATGGTTCTAGTTAGTAACCTATTAGATCCCCTTATAACATCATTATTATATGTAATTTTCATTTTCAGGAATTATATTTTAGATTTTAATAATTCCCCCCTCCCTTTTTTTTTTTGGCAACTCACGTTTTCTTAACGGTAGCCAACAAATGGTCTCTTTACAATTGGCACCCAACGTTTCGGGCTTTTGCAAGTCGAAATTATTTTGAGAATTTCACAAGTCTAAAAAAATCCATGGATGTGACCTGTGTTGATTCATTTTATTATTTTAGAATAAATTTTATGTTGAAATTTGTTTGCTTTGTTTGCCATGCTTGATTTAAATCTAAATGTGTGATTTATTTCAATCAGTTGTTCAAGTATATTTTCGTTCACTTGCATCAAGCATGGTTAGTTTAAAATTAAAGATAGAGTCAGTGCTTTTGAAATTTTAATGCATGGTAAAAGTTAAGATTTTTCTTTATGCTGATTTTGCTCATGTGTTGAGGTATTTGTGTCGCATGAAACATCGTTGTTTTTCCTTGTTGTTTAATTTTGGATGGGTTTTATTTCATGCTTGAAGGGATTTATGCGCGAAATTTGTTTAATGCTGTACTTTTCGAGTTAAATCGTGCCGGTTGTATTTTGTTTGTTGTCGATTGTTCAAATTGTTCGGAGTTGAAATTTTGTATCTTACGATCAAATCTATGAAGTTGAGGTCACGCACCATTAATAGGGCAGATCGATCAATTATTCGTAACATTTCCGAGCAAACTAACGCGATGGATCAAGCACCGGAAGTACACGAAATGCCGTTGGCGGACGAAGAGTGCTAATGATACTCCTAGTACGCGTAGCATTCCATTCAAATGCATCATTAGATGGGGAACAGTTAGGGATTTTTCCAACCCCAGACAATGAAACCGTTCAAAATCCACCCATGCGGGCAGAAGTTGAAACACGTGCGTCGCAAATAACGGTAGAATTGCCGCCGGCGACCGCACAACCCCAAGAACAAAACCTAATACTTAACATGCTGGCAGAATTCAGTAGACAAATAAATAATAAATTAGATGCACAAAGTCAAAGTTCTGTCTCATTGAGGGAGGAGATAAGTAAACAAATAGCTTCGCAAAATCAGAAATTAGATGCACAAAGTCAAAGTTCTGTCTCATTGAGGGAGGAGATAACTAAGCAAATGGCTTCGCAAAATCAGAAATTGGATGCACAAAATCAAAAATTTGAGTCGCAAAATGCTTTGTTGAAGGGCATGGACGGAAAATTGTCCGTTTTTCGCGAGGAAATGACCCGTGAAATGAGTGCATTCAAATCGGAGATGCGAGCGAATGTTTCAGTGTTGGAGAGACGCACAGATACGATTCAGGCAACATGCACTGCATTGCAGGAATCAAGCGCGGAAATCTCGAAGCGTTTGGACGCGACCGAAAAATCTGTCGAGCACGTGCGGCAAGAAAGCCACCAGAGTCTCGGTCAGATCTCGGAATTTGTCCACGAGATTAAGGATAATACTGAACGAAGCTTGCAGGCTGTAAATGCAAAGATGTCGGAGGTCACAAGTTCGGTTGAACAAGTACAAACGGCACAACAGGATTTGCAAGCGTCACAGCAAACACTCGTGCAGAACACTAACTCAAAGCTGGCGCAGTTGGAATCCAAGATGAAGGAAGTGAGTAATTCCAACGCTAGCGGGAGTATTGTTCACAGCGAATTACGCACAGTACGCAGCAGCTAATATCGAGCTTAAGTTGCCACGTTTTGGGTCTCGCAAAGACGTAAATCCTAGGATTTATCTTACCGAAATGGAGCGGTATTTTGAAATCAAAGGAGTGCCTGATTCCATGAAGCTTGTGTTAGTCGAGGAATCATTTTCAGAAACAGACAGACTCTGGCTGAAAATTGCGTCCGAAACTAACTTATCTTACGCCGAATTCAGAGTCCTGTTTCTTGAGACCTTCTGGTCGAAAAAGATCCAGAACCAGGCGAGGATAAAGCTGTACCAAGGAAGGTACATTCCCAAGTGGCATTATTCGATGGAAAGCTACGTGAAAACTTTGCTGGTGCAGTGTAGGCAATTCGACGACAAAATGACGGACGGAGAGTTCATAGAGATGGTGATCGCGCACTTTGGTCCACAAGTGCAGTCACTCATTAACCCCGTGGTCATTCGTACGATACCAGAACTGCTAGAAACCGTCGGTAACCTAGACAGAATCGGGAAAATGGCCGATAATCTGGCGAGACAAGACGCGGAACGAAACCATGGCGAAGCGCAAAGCGAGTCTAAGCGACCGCATGGCGGCAATAAAGCTTCCTATGCTGATGGACAGAATGGGAAATCTTCCAATCAAAATTCCGGCAATCGTAATGGAGGGAAGAAATGGAAGAACGGAAATGCACAATGGAAGGATGATAAAAATCATCAGCGGTCGGGAAACAACCGATCCGCGTATCCACAAGAATTTCCAGTGAACGCGATCTCGATTGAAAACGCGGAACCGGAAATATGTGCAAAGGCGACAGAGAAGAATGTGGGCGGCGTTAGCAACGTGTCTAATTCCCCGCCGTCACAATGAGATTTTTCGGGGGACGCTGCAAACGCCGACAGCATTTGCCTCGGCAGTTTGGAATATTGGCGCGGCGAAGGACCGGAAAATATCGACGAAGAAGAAGATATGGTATCCGGCGACAGCCTCATGGCGCGCGCGAAGTGTCCCCGTGTAGATATTATTGCATATGGCATACGGGCGAATATTTTAATTGACTCGGGATCGTCTGTCTCCGTAATGTCTAAGAAATTTCTGCTACGCTTGAAAGATAAGAATCCGCGGCTAAAAGTAATTCCCACAACGCAAGTTACGGTGGTTCCTGCAATAGGAAAGAGAGAAAAGATCGTTAGCACGCAAGCGCTAATCCCCGTGAAAGTCGCGAATAGCGAGTTAATGTTGCCACTACTTATAGTACCCGGTTTGACGCAAGATGTGATCGTTGGATGCGACCTCTTAGCAAAACGTAAAGTCATTATGGATTGGGGAAATAAGACGGTGACAAATTTGGTTCCGGAGGTGTTGCATTGGAAACATGAGGCCTGTGAGCAGAGCCTTGGAATAAATAGTTCCAAACCGAATGCAAGACACCGCGGAACGCGAAGGCAATTTGAATAACGGAGGAAGAGCTATATGCGCATCAGCTGACGAGCAAAATCTCATACCACAGAACCCAACCGACAAAATGCGGGAAAAAGGAAAACTTGACGCCAGCACGGAAGCCAAAGCTATGCCGATACTGACGAGAAACTTGACGACAGCACCACAGTCAAAGCCAAAGCTATGCCGATGCTAATGAGAAACTCGCGATCATTTCGTGCGGGATGAGACTGCGTCTGATTCGTATCAATGTAAAATTTAAGGATCAACCCGAGAAGAATCCCGAGGATGACATCAAGAAAGCACATGAATTCTTGGTAGAGAAAGCTACGAAGCGGCAACGCAAGCACGACGGATTGCGGACGCAAACGTTTAGCGTCGGGCAGCAGGTGCTACTTAGGACTATGACCCCGTCTGACGCACAGCGAAAATTAATTTCCAAATTCTTTCTGCTGTATTCGGGACCGTTCTCAGTAGCGCGGATTATCTCCCCAAACTGCTACATGCTGACCGACGGCAGAACGGAGCTCGGCCCGCATAATGCCCGGAATTTGCGCCCGTTTCACACAGCATAGGCTACAAGTTCCTAGACGGATGTTTGTAAATATAGCTTAAGGATCAATGTACATTTAGTTAGGTAATAACATAGAGCATATCTTTAGAAAGTAAGAGTGTCAGTCTTGAAGACACGTAATTGCCTAACAAGCGTAGCGCTAACGCAGCGAGAACAGGTAAAGGACGCTCAGCTGTTTGGGATAGCAGCTGTGCCGACCGCCAGTTTTCCTGGAAGGATTGCAATCAGGTTAAACGAAAACAGGTAGCCTGAGCCGCAAGCTTAACGGGACAGCGCTTACTGACAACAACAGAGCGGGCAAAGTGGAAACAGCTGATCGCTTAGTTTCACCGCTATAATGTCTTTGCTACGAGTGTAGTTTGGAAAGCATAATATAGTTCATTTTGCGAGAACCGTCTTTCTTTTGTATTGTATGGATAATTATGTAAATTCGCGGAAGGATTAAATTATGTAAATTCGCGGAAGATTTTTCTTTTCCATTTGATTTTCATGTTATGTGGTTTCGGCATACTTGTGTCGGCCTTGATAATGGACATTCGGTGCATTCTTTATTCTTGTTGTTGCTATATCTAACTTCAACACATGTGCTAGATTTGCATAGCCCGTTGTAAATAATTAATTGAGTTGTCTAGTTTTAATGTTAATATCTTGTGCTTACATCATTTTTTTTGTTTATTGATTGAACAGATCTATTTTGTCGTTCATTTACATCTATGTACCTGTCAATGTTTTATGATGTTTTACTTTGCATATTAGGATAAGACATTTCATTATTTATGTTAACCAGAGTCACGTGTCGTATTTACATATTTAAAGAGGTCACATGTATGCGATAGTTCGAGTGAGCTGGAACCATGAAACTATAGTGTAGGCAATGATTTTGATGCAACTGTAGGGTTAGAATAGTTCAAATAAAATTATTGGCATAATTTTATTTTGATTGGGTAGCAGGTATATTGTGGTGTGACAGCGTCACCCACAATGAATATAATTAAATTATTATTAATTATATTCATAATTCTTTTTTTTATTATATTCAAATTTATTAATTATTTAGTCTTGCAACGTGTAATTAATTGTAAATAATGAGGGTTGTCTGGATAGGTTAAATGTATGTTTAAAACCAGGGCGGCCAAAGGTATATTTTATTGTAAATCAATTTTTCTGTAAACGCATGGCTCAGAAGGGTTGAATATCGAAGGCTAGAAACTGCCATTTCGGCGGTTGAGAGAGGAACAATGGAGCAGGCGAGGCGACTCGATGGCGCCGGGACAGCCCGGCTTGAGTCCCGTTCGAAATCGGGCGGTGACCTACCCCTACCCCGCTACTACCCCGAAGGCCACGTAGGAAACGCGCGAAGGAGACGGCGAATGCGACGCATGATATTAAACACGTGACGACGGAAATGTGTAGATAGCCAATCCTGAACACTTATTGGGGTCTACAATACTAATTCCGTGGAGTTCTTTTACATGTGGCGAGCAACTAGCCGAGGAAGAAGAAGGAGCCATTTTTAGACATCACTTCTGTCCAAGACGAGCTGATGAACGGATGTGACTTCTGTCCAAGACGAGCTGATGAACGGACGTGACTTGGGTCCAAGACGAGCTGGTGAATAGACGTGTCAGCCCGGCACGCTCTCTGATGATCATTGTGGTTGATCATTTCTTGCTTTGGGAAAGCGAGATGTCGAGTGGCATGCTTGCCATTATTGGAAGTTATGCTAATAACGCGGTCGTAGCCGCTTATTTAGCTTCCATTGCTGCAGTGGCATTGTGTTTGTCGCTCACCATCACGGCGATGATTCTATGGTAATGTACCAGAAACGACGGTCACTATTCAGTGGATTTTAACAGACTTATGTGCCCTTAAGCGACGCCTGGGTTAAGACTCTGCTCCCGCCACTTAAATTCTGAGCTAGCTGAATTTATATTTCGATTCAATTTTTTCTTAAGCATCTTGCTGTTTGTTAATTCAATTTTGATGCTTTTCATTCACTTTATACGGCGCCCCCTGGGATTTTCCTTTGTACAGTAAAATGTTAGCTTCAATTTGATGGCCTGTGTTGCCATGTTATTTCAATGTTAACTTTGCTGTTTTTATTACTTGTTTGAGATATTTCATTCAGTTTTGTTTGCTTACTCCGGCGAATTGTAAACGTCGGGTATTGCTTGTTTTGCTGATCTAATTGTGTTTAACGTAACGTTAATTACTACCCGACCTTGTAAGGCCATAAGACTCAATAAATGAGGTTTTATTTTGTGTCTGAAATTCATGGTTCTAGTTAGTAACCTGTTAGATCCCCTTTTAACATCATTATTATATGTAATTTTCATTTTCAGGAATTATTTTAGATTTTAATAATTCCCCCCTCCTCTTTTTTGGCAACTCACGTTTTTCTTAACGGAAGCCAACAAATGGTCCCTATTACAGTATTAAACGTAGACCGGGTGAAGAGGCTATTGATGAACCAATAACTGATCAAAAAAAAAAGTTTGAAGCAGAGTTTTTTAATGCTCTTTTGGACACCGTGCATATATCTATGAAGGAAAGATTTCAACAGATGCAAGATTTCTCTGCAACGTGGAATTTCTTGTTTAACATAAAAAAAAATCAAAATAAAGAAAAACTAATGCGACATTGTTCTGTACTGCAAGAAAAGTTAACGATCAACTTTAAATCTGACATTGATGGAGATTTATAGCACTATCTCGAAGACCATCGGGCAACACCTATTGACACATTAAATTTTTTCAAAAAGTACAATCTTCAAGAGTTATACACCAACACCTGGATTTCACTGCGTATTCTGTTAACAATACCAGTGACTGTTGCGAGTGGCGAACGCAGTTTTTCTAAACTAAATCTGATAAAAACGTACTTGCGGTCTACAATGTGTCAAACAAGATTAACTAGTTTAGCCTCGCTGTCCATTGAAAATCAATTTGAAGAAAACCTATATTTTGCCAGTCTTATAAGAGAGTTTGCTGACAAAAAAGCTAGAAAAGTAAGGTTTTAGTTTTATTATTTTAATTTTCGTTTTTCATTTAATGTTTCATGACTAAATGATATTG
Organism: Vandiemenella viatica; assembly: GCA_031002005.1. NCBI lineage: Eukaryota > Metazoa > Arthropoda > Insecta > Orthoptera > Morabidae > Vandiemenella > Vandiemenella viatica. The sequence goes on along the minus strand of JARYHS010013631.1, from coordinate 140,777,742 downwards.
TTTAGAGAATAAATGTATAAAATGTTATTATTAATAATAATAAATACATGTTTGTAGTATTACATTATTTCAGTAAAAATATGGTACAAAATTCAAAATATTTTTTAAAAAGTATAATCAAAAATAAAAGGGCGCCAGATGCATGACTCGCCCGGGGCACCTAGATGGTTAAGGCCGTCCCTGGAGATGAGCATTCTACAGTTAATAAGAAGTTTTGAACATACATACCGATCAAATTCATGACTCTCCATCTAAAGTAAATTATGAGCTTTCTTCAAAAAATAGCATCTTCTACAACAGTGGTAATCAACCTGGACACTACCGCCTACTAGTGGACGTTAAAGTTTCCATGATGGTCTGCAGGGTTTTGTACGATACTGAAGCACATTCCTTTTATTAAGTTTAGCTGACTCTCTTTTTTCCTTTTTTTTTTTTAAAAAAAAAAGGAAGAATAAGAAAAAAGAAACATTGTTATACAATTATTTTAAAATATTTTTATTAGGTTTTCATTAAATTCCCCGAGACAATTTAAATTTCTTCATATATATTCTCTTCGTATCACCCAAGTATAAGTATAGTTCAAGATATGTAATTGAAACTAACTAGCGCTATACTGCGACCGCAAACAAAAGAGCTGAAGCCTCATATAGTTCGTGTACCTCCCCCCACAACACCCAGCTGTAACAGGCAAAGAGAGTGGATAGCCCAGGGATCTCATTAATAATTTAATTAATTAAATTTAATTTCATCAGATTTATCACTTCAATGTATGTAAAGTGTATATAAAAAAATAGATTCAACTACAGTTCGTTGTTTTATGTAGATTTTTACTGCCAAATCTCTGATATAGAAAAATTTTTGTACTGAGATACAAGAGAGGGTTGTAGGTAAAAAAGATTGACTATCCCTGTTCTACAACAACAATGTTGACTATTAATTAGTTTTGAGAAAGCAACAAGTGTAAAAAAAAAAATATATAATTTCATGACAATAATGATAGTTTTCAAGAACAATAATTTAAACTACTGGTTTCTTATTTCAGCTGCGAGTATAAAATTGCGTATTGAAGGATTTGCGTGTCTGAAAATACAGAGAAATGGGACATACCATAATGCATAAAGTTTGCTGAGTAACATTCCCCCCCTCCCCCAATTTGAAGTGCATGTTAAAAGACGCTATAGAGGAGTTGAAAAGGTACACAAAGCGCGATTTCAAAGTTAGTTTCTGACTAACTGGCCATCCATGTTATGGTTTTTAGGTTGCTCACTGCAATAATCATTTGAATGAATGACTGTATTCTTTCTAATTCAACATCAGCAGTTACACATTTCCAAACGAAAATAAACGGCGCAGAACATTCAGCTACCTGCGTCAGGATCTTAACAAGACAGTAGTTACACACTGAACCAACATGCTGCCAACAGTAAACGGAAAACATAGCTCGTAATGTATTAATCTGTGACGAATAATAAATAGAAAATTCGTAAGCGCTAACAAAGTTTTAGTAAATAGATTCTGATTGAAAATCAATCAGTAAATAGATGAAATATTATCGTTCGATCATTATCCTTATTTATAATACGTAAAATATGGCTCCGAGGCACTTTCTTAATCTGCTACGGAATACAAAAGCATGCTCACACAGTCGAAACTATACTGGTTTTCTTTTTTGGGTTGACTATTGTTTTGTGACGGGTCGTTTTTAATTCTGTGCCCAATGTCTAGAACAAGACGAAACATTTGCAGAAAAACTTATGTTTAGTGATGAAGCCACTTTCCATGTGAGAGGCACAATGTGACTCTCCAAAAGTGAACGTGTTTTGCGCGATCTCACGAAAGGAACTTCATGGGCCTTTTTTTCTATAATGAGGTGACGATCACAGGGAAAATTTATCTGCAAATGTTGCAGAATTGGCTCATGCCACTTCTGGAAGCTGACAGTAAAGATTTAATTTTCCAGCAGGACGGTGCTCCACCCCATTTTTCTCTAGGTGTCCGTAACTTCCTAAACACCAGGATTCCAAGCAGATGGATTGGTCATGCTGATGGCATCCTCGTTCCCCTGACCTAACCCCTTGCGACTTATTTGTTTGGGGTTTCATAAAAGACACAGTGTTCGTGCCACCAGTACCAATTGATCTGCCAGACCTGGGGGTTCGCATCACCAATGCATTTGCTCTCGTTGACAGAGACATGCTGCATCGGGTATGGGAAGAACTCGATTATAGACTTGATGTGTGCAAAGTCACTAAATGCGCACATATTGAGCATCTGTAGACACTCAAAAAACTTTCACAAGTTGTTTTAATATCTGTGTAATCTCGTAAGTATATGCAAAATAATAAATCTGTAGTAATTTTTTGAAATCACTGCAATCATTTTGACTAGCCCTGTAGTACTTTTAACAACGCAAAGGTCTCCGCGCAGAAAGTTTAGATCTGCATTGTCACCCTAAAAGCCTGAAGTACTTTTCGTTCCAGGTCTACGCATGCTGATGAAGTGATTTTTGTTCTTATCCGTGACCCGTTGGTCAAATTTTTTTCCATACTTCCCAGTTTCTATTCAAAGTTTCTAGCTTACTCTGTTTAAGTTCTTCCAAACTGATGGTTTTCTTTCCTATAGAGGGTGGTATGAATATAACCGGAAGAATTTGATCATAGCCAAATGTCAGTTTCGCGATACATATCATTATTCTCTTGATTGTGTATGGTCTACCAGGATAGATGTTTCTAACGATTTGTCTGATCTCATGTACCAGAACCTGAACCTTCCTTCTTAGCGGATGGTGTTTGAAAGAGCACATTTTTATCCAGTACTGAAGTCCTAACTTATTTCTTCTAAGCTGTATCTTGGGGGGTTGGGGTTGCAGTCTCCACCTTCATCACCTGGATAGGAATCGTTTTGAGGAATTGGAGTATGACGTTTTTGTGATTTGAAGTTGCTCGCATTGACGTTGAACCAAGATGGTACTGTTTCTGTATTCGTATTGTTTAAGACCAATACCGAATGTTAAATGATATTCTGTGCATAATAGTGAGCGAACATGGTGTTATTTATGAGAATGGATTGCTGGGTAGACGGTGACTGTTGAACTTCGCCGCGAGTGTCGTCTTACTTTCAAGAACCTGCTTTCTTCGGAACGAAGTCCTAGTTAACATTTGTCTTGTGGCTGATTTCTGCGTGTTTAAGGGTTGCAATAAACGTTATCTGTGAAATTCCACAATGTCCTACGCCAATGTAAGTAACTTCATATTTTTAGTTGTCAGTGTGACTTTTAATTTTTGAACCTGCAAGCACGCCTGCAGGTATAACTCACTAGGTTGGCATCCGTAATTTACTATTCTGAAACCGTCATCCGTACATGGTTTTGAGTACATGACTTATTACGTAATGTACTGAATGAAAAATCGCGTTACCTGGTGGTACCGTGGCCAGAACTTATTACTACAACAGCGATATGATCTAGCAGCGTTAATATTGGTTTATTGCTATTATAATTCTTCTTTTGGACTTTGTACTATGAACATAAACTTTATGTTTAATTTTCTTCTCTTATTTCACAATATTTATTCATCATTTCTCTATGCTGCTTCTTCCTTTCTTCTGTTCAAATTTTTTTTATTTGTTTGTGCGTTTTATTATTAACTAGCGTCAAGCCCCTCAGAAATGTACGCAGACTTCTCGCAATTAATTTCCTCGAGTTTACTTCAACAGTGACTGAGAATGCAGCAGAAAAATTAGATCGAATTTAAATTTCTTGCTAAGCCCGTCAAAAATAACGTGTTGCGTGCAGTTTTCTCGCAGCTGTTTAATTAAATGCTGTCTTTATTAAATAATTCTCATAACGTTGTAAATGATATATGGGTATTATTTAACTTATTGAATATGTGCACAAAAACATTTTGTTCAGAATGAAAATGTGCGGTATACCGCCCTAATAAATGGTTATTAATAATTATTTAAATTTATCAAAAATCCATGTTAGAAATTATTTAAATCGTAATTTGAAAAGAGGCGTTCGAGATGATTTACTAATCATAGCCTGACAATATATTCTTTTGACAAATGGCCTACAGACATAATGAACATTTAAAGTTATTGAACAATCAATACCTTTGTCCTACATGAATGGCCACTAAATTTAAATAAATTAGTAATACCAGACAAAAACCGCTCTGATTTTCTTTTACAAAACAAACAATTACGATTTTCAGCAAGAAACGTAATGAAATTACTTGTTAAAAGGTAATGTCCTCTGTTTCATTCACAAAAGCTACCGAATCAAACTTGTACAAGTGCCACGGCTAATTTCTCAATTTCGACAATATATCGGGGAGTGAGGATTCTTATAGTGCGGATTTATCCACTCAGAGCGTTAGTTTGGGCAGCTATGAAGGTTCTAAGGGCAAACATCAGGTTAGGAATTTATGTCATTTACCATCTGGTCGGCACTGACGTAGTCATCAACCTTCGAGTCCATGCTGATTTGTATGTCACTTGTGACTCAAAATGAAGACGAAACTACCACTCAGATGCGGCCTCCAATTATATCTGCCTTTACATACTAGCAAGTCCTGTTGTGTGTGTTTGTGTCGTATTTCGTTCCAGGTTGAATGGAGAGTTCGCCGTAACAGGCTAAACGTTCACTGACCTCTGCTCTGCAGAAAGTGCCTCCCACACGTTGGAAATATTACGCTAAGCCTGCGTAATCCATGCTTTGCTGTATTGCCCTCATAACACATTTTAATATGGTTAAATGTCACACCACAAGAATAATAATAATTATTGTAATTTATTAAGTGTTAAAGCTGATGGCTAAAGTGAATCTACTTTTTACATATTGAGAAATTTTTACTTTAAACTTATTCGCCGCTCTTAATCACAATCTGATCTCTTAACTTTTTTAAGTTCCTAAACCCTTCCCAGTGTACAGAAACAACAACACGACCAACCTAGCACACATAATGGCCTGGTATATGATGTCATAGATATTTGTGATAGATACATGAAACTTATTCTTTTTTATAACCCATTTATTTCGATGATATAACACGCCTGGTGTGAATAAAAGTCCAGAATACTTAGCAGTTACACACGAAATAAACCCCATGAGTTTCGAGAAGGAGGGGATGGAAATAGGCTGACATTAAGAACAGCATGTATTAGATTCCCGGCGTGTGTACGTTATGATTTAATATCGTGATGGTGACTCCTTGAAGTATAAAATATAGGGGCATGATTTTTCGAGCATTGTATTCGTCACCATTTTGCCTGCAGATATCGTCTAGCATTTCGGTTTTCATTTTAAAGTCTTCATGGACATTGTCGGCTTCATGCTGAATCGATTGACTGCTATCCAGTCGATAGTCATTGGCTCCAAATAGGTCTCTTGTTAGTAAAAATGTGCCAGTAAAAGGCAATCGTCAACGATATTAAACATAACATTTATTTCTTTAATGTCTATGAAATATGACACTCTTATTTACGTGATTATGACATGTATTCAAGCATCATGTAAACCTTATATATTTTAAATGTTTTACTGAAGAATTTATTTTTTCAAAGGGAATAATATGAATACGTACACTATAGAGCTTTGTAACTTCAATATTACTACCAAAATGTTAAATATACAACTTCCTGTTGCGCTCAAGCGCTGTGTTCACACGGGTTATCGTCGCTAACAAGGCTTATTAAAAACGGACTAACGCCGGTTAATAGTTGCATCTACGAATGTTTGGCGATTTCGGTGTAATGGAAGGGTCTCAGTTATCCTGTTTTTTCCAAAGATAAAGACCGACGAAAGCGATGGGTTATACAATTGCGGCATGGAAAAACTCCATCGAAGTGGATCCAAGTGTATGGTCATCATTTTGCTAAATGGGATTTAATTCATCGTTTGACAGCCGTGGTAAGTGGTTACTCGATTTTTATGCTTTGAATTAAGAGTATGATGTGATTGTATCAACCACGTACGTCCGTTTGCTGGAAATAAATTATTTATGTTTTAGTTGTGCTTAAATTACAGCAACAAAGCCTCGATTTGCTACGTTCTATGAGAGAATTTACTTTAAAAATACATTAGATCGACTGAAAATCTATTTAACTGACCAAAAAAAGTATTAAATAGGTTGGTCAGGGTAATTGTTTTCACGCGACTTTTTTTTTAAAAATATGTGATGACAAAAGTATGTTGCAGTTAAAATTTTTCTCAGATGTTGAACAATCTATAATGTGAACAGTATTTAGATGAAGATAAAAAAAAAAACCAGTAGTTAAAACTGTAAGGGCTTCCAAGACTAAATTTGCCGTCAATCGACGCCTTATTTTGCCGATGACCATTAACATGCGCCACTCTTTTAAACTCAACAAAAGGAATAAAAATCACTAATGGCTAATTTTACCAATCTTCGTGAAAGAACAAATATTTATTTTTAGGGTCGGCACGCAACTCGTTAAATCAATCTTGGGGAAATTAGCACACAGAAGAACTTCAAACAATGTTTGACTGGTGTTCAGTTCTTCTCTCCTATATAACTCGTAGATACAAGGCAAAACTATTCTAAAAACAGTGAAAAAAAACTTTGGCCTAAATTAAGCCATTTATAATTTTAAAATTTCGAGAGATTCAAAACGAGGAGTGAAACGCTGAAAAGAGGCCCAAATTAAACGGTACCCTCATGGTTTAATTGGACTTGTTGGTGTGGATTCTTACCTGTTAATCAATTTTTGATTAGTGCACTTCCGTTTTTAAAAGTAATACTTCAGCTTTCTAACAGTTAAATTCTTGCACACAGACTGCATCGTAAAGAAAAACAAACGCACAGTGATCAACCGGAAGTTAACAATACCACACTTTGTGTGTTGGGGCTACAGTTGATGAAAAAATAAACTAATATCTCTATAACAGCGCCTTCCAGGCGAGACAGTGCTACTGCTACCAACACTATAAATTATGATACTAACTGTATTATTACTTTTAAACACGCAAGATAATAAAATAATAATTTGACTGAATTAAATAAATAAGAATATATAAAAGCTTTACAATCAAAGTGAATGATTCATAAATCATATTCTTGAAATTTGTATACCATTCATTCTGTTTATTCTTGCCTGAGATATTCTCCAGTTCAAAGTGTATCTCATATCTACCAATTATAAGACACTTCGTGTTTGCAGAATGTATCTCTAAATCGTACGAGTATATTACAACTAATGTGAATGCAGGGTCTCTAAAATTTGTAGTAATTTTGGAAACAGAAACTAGCATTAATTTCAAGCATTTGCTTCATAATAAGAATCTTAATACAGAACAAACGAAAAAAACGCATCTCAAAATATTTATGTCAGTCACAATAGATATTGGTGATTGCGTCGATAAAGAACGTTGAAATATATTGAAGGGTTTAAATGTAGTAATACACAGTATACCAATACACCGAAAGAATTTAAACTACATTCATAAAGTGCAAAAGTTGGTGCGTGGAGAGCGGTGATGGGCAGCTCAAGGCCACAAATAATATTTTAAATTATAAATTCGCGTTATGGATTTTTTGAACCTCAGTCACGTGTCTCAACAAACTAGTTGTAAATTCTTTGATGAGTAAAAAAATTTGTACCAGCATCTCCATGAGATTTACGATTAAACGTATGAAACAAATTAAAAACTTATATAACCAAAGTAGAACAATTTTAAAATTATAAATTATCAAAGTAACAACTATTTAAGAACCATGATACATAAAACTCATCCATCCATCATGATATGTCGCAGACATAATCTGCATGTCGTCCTTAGCGCCAGGGTGACCTATTGCTAATATCTGAATCTAGTTAATGAGGCTGGACTGAATGTATTTATCTTAATTTGAGCTAAACTGATCTAGATCTTGTGGGTTATTTATATATGTATTTACATCCTTATTACCTACTTACAGCTAATGGAGGATTTTTTAAAAAAAAAAAATACAATTTAGGACCTAACTATGCCTAACCCTATTTTACCTATTCCTACTTATAGCTAATGGAGGGTGAGTAATTATGCTGTTTGTTTTCAAAGGGGCCTATTTACATACTGAGTGGGCCTATTTATAACTAGTGGGGGTGGGGAGGGTTTGATGGTTAGAGGGGAAATTGTCTGTTTATCGTTTGTTTGGGATGCCTATGTGGTAGTAATTCAATTGGGTCGGTTCCAATTAGGGATGGGCAAAATATATCGATGTATCGATATATCGATATTTTTTCTAAAAAATATCGATATTTATCGCCGATATTTTTATTTCGATATATCGATACATCGATATTGTATTTAGTGTATCGATTTTAAGCACCAATTCGATATTTTTCCTACGAACGCAATTCAGTGTCCAATTTAATCGTTACATGTATATAGGATAAATATACATATATATCCAATCATCTGAAAGTGTCTTAAAAAATGAATTCGTGTCGAAATATAACAGCTTCATCAGCGGTTGATAGGTTAAAAAAGCTGTTAAATTTTAACAATTTTACGTTAACGTCATTTTATGTTAGCATGTAAGCGGTTGTTTTATCTTTGTAGTTGAAATATTATCTTTTCAACTGTTTTTTTTTATTTACGAATAACAATTAATGGGTTGATGAACCACAAGTCATTATGAATGACTGCTAATTCATTTAAATGTCTACAATCTAGTCTACAGTCAAAACTCCTTAATCGCAACGAATACGTTCCGTAAATTAGCCGCAATACGAAAATCTTGAATACGGAAACCTTGAATACAGAATGTTAGTTTATATAGGATTATAGGGAATACGTTCCAAGTATACAGAAAATTTTTAATGTAATGGAGTGATTATCGCACTTTGAACTTAATAGACCAATTCTGTATTGCTTTAAATCCTCTATCCTAAAGTTCATTTTAATGCTCTTTAAAATATGCATATAGCTTTCTCGTGAATTACAGCCCCACTAAAGAATACTTTCTTGTGATTGCTGTCTTCGATTGATGTAGTTAGAGCGGTTTTTAATTTTTTATTCACTGAGACACCAATGGTTTTTACTGATAGTAAGGTCCTCTTCGAACGCCTCTCCCGTGTCAGGTTGTAGGCGATTACCATGGGTGATGTATATCCCTCCAACGAAAGTCCTAGGAAGATGAACTGGGGTGGTTCCCGTTTCACTGAACGTGGTGGTGTAATGGTTAGCGTTCTGGCCTCGCATTCGGAGAAGGGTGGGTCGAATCCCCGTCCGGGCATCCAGATTTGGGTTTTCCATGGTTTCCCAAATCACTCCAGGCAAATGCTGGATGCTTCCTTCAAAAGGCCATGGCCGAATTCCTTCCCATTTCTTGTCCTCCATCCTTTCCCGTCTCTAAAGACCTCAATCTTAAGAGACGTTAAATAGTTAAAAACATTCCCCGTTTACTTCCTCAGTATGACAGGTGTTCCTAAGTGTGTATGACAGTGACACTGTGTGGTTCAGTATTGTGTTGTGGATGAGAGAGATGAAAGAAGGGAGAGGGTGGAAGCCGGTGTCGGCATGTTCAGGCCTACTTTTGCGAAACATTCTAAAGGGGGCGCCAAGCTTAACATTCCCATCCAACGGATGAATCACCATCAACAACATCGTATGCCCTTGCACCATACGCAATGCAGAGAGGTTTGGTGATTAGAAATTGCAACTTACTGGTCAAGCCCTGATGATGAAAATCGTTGATGTAGTGTTAAGTGAAAATAATTCATTTGCAGCACTCTGCGATCACGCAAAAAGTATTGTGACTTATTTTAAGCAGTCTGTCAATGCTATGGATCTATTAAGATCTGAACAAGAAGCATCTGGGGAAAAGGAAGGAGAGGTGTTGACTTTGACACAAGCTGTTAGCACTAGATGGAACTCCTACTTTAATATGTTAGAACGATTTGTCAGACTCTCTGCAATTGTAGCTAAAAAAGTCAAATATAAACACACTTGATATGGTTGCAACTTAACAGCTTAATGTAATACGTGACCTCATTGTCCTGCTTGGTCCTTTCAAAGAAGCCACTGAAGAGGTTAGTGGTACAAATTATGTGACTGCTAGCTTAGCCATTCCTGTTACAAATCTGATTCGACAAGTAACGGGCTACTCCTTCGACCACTTTAGGATTCACGGTAAAAGAGGCTTTACTCCAAAGAATTCAAGAGAAATTAAGTCCTTTAGAAGGAAATACATTCCTTGCAGCAGCTACCATTTTGGACCCGCGTTTCAAACGTATACACTTCACTTCTCCAATCGGTGTGTCAAATGCGATATCTACAATAAGTAATGATATTCGCTTGGAACTTAGACGACGAGGACAAAGTTCTCCAGAAGTAAGGTCTACAGCAGCAACACAATATATCGCAGATAACGCATCAATTTGGTCCGCACATGAAAAGCTATTATCCCTTAGCACTACTGTTATGCAAGAGGTTCCAAGCTCTGGCTCAGTTCCTAATGAGCTTAAGCAGTATCTGGACCAACCATTAATAGACAGAAAATCAGACCCAGTAAAGTTTTGGGTGAATTGCCAGTGCTCCAGCGCGCTGAAATACCTTATATGTCAAGCTTCTTCTGTGTCGTCCAAGAGAGTCAACTTAGCTGTACTGAACAACAGGAGTAGATTGACGGGGGAGCACATAAAACAGAGAGTCCTTTTGATGTCCATATCAGACGAATACTGGTTTGATTGATTGAAAAAATAATAAATTAATAAAAGTTTGTATAATTTCTACCTGTGTCTTTAATTTTCAGAATTTTCTTAAATATTTTGATGTATTTTATGATTTTTTTTAGATAATTACTCCCTTTAGACAAAAATATCGATATTTTTTCCCCGATATATATCGATAGTGTTTGTTGTAAATATCGTTTCGATATTTATCGATATATTTTTGATTCCCCGTCCATAGTTCCAATTGCAGCGATCTCAGGGTGTCTTGAGTTTTCGCAGCGAAAGTAAAAATTTTCAGAAGCTGATTTAATGGTAGCTGATAGTGGGGCAAAATGGAGATCCTGTCGGATTCTCCAAATTGGTAAATCGCAACTTACACAAATAATACATAAAACTAATTCAATTAAGTACATTTATATGAAGAACTAATTTCGTATTTCAGCTGCGAGTAGCTAATATCATAATGCAAACTGGGATTTCTGAAATTTGCTAAAGTGAGACATGCTGTACTAAATATGGTATAATCACGCAATGCTTTAACCCAATCTGGAAATGCACGATAAATCCGCCCATGAAGGAGTGGCGAAGGTTTAAAATTTAGTTTTTGACTATCCGGCTGGTCTCACTGTGGTTAAACTTCCGGCGAATTTTGTTTATTCCAAGGTCTCTTGATAATTAATTCAAGTTAATACTTAACGAACAGTAAGTAAATACCTTAGATATAATGCACTGGAAATATTTAAAATGAAAGCAAGAATCAGACTTTCAAAAATTAAAAAACTCACTTTAAGAATCCCAGAAAAAAAGAGTTTCTCAAAACTGGTATAGACGGATTTTTTCTCAAATCTCATTTTCTCTCTCCGTGTATTACTCGTAGTTGTTTCTAAAAAATTTTACAAGAGGCAATAAATCAGTCATTTGTGATGCGTTTGTTCTGCATACTGCTATGTATACAAGCAAACTATACTTAGGTTATTTTCCGTTTTGTTAATGACAACACATCAGGGATTCTTCGTATTTATTCCACGGCCTTACTTTGTTTCCTTTTGATAGTTAGTGTACTCAGTGTACATTGATACACAGTCACAAAGAAAGAAAAAAAACTATACTCAATGGAAGGGATTTACTTCCGTAAAAATTTATATATCATAAGCTTTTCTGGAGTAGGGGGAAAACATTATAATTCGCAATAAATTACCAACCAAAAACAATCGATGCGAAGCTAACGAACGTGTATGTTTTCCTCTTCTCCAACAAAAACAAACTACCAAATATAAATTAATATTCAAATGTATCGTTATATGCAGGAATGATGCAAACGCAAAAAAAAAAAAAAAAAAAAAAAAAACCCAGCGAAGTCACATGATTTTTGGGAGAGGCTTATATTCCAAAAAGCTTCAAATGTTATCGAAGAGATCTGTAGTCTGGTAGCGACTGGGATTAGCGATCTGGTGGACATGAGTTCGAATCTGCACATCTAAATTATTTTTTCCTTTAAAATTTTGGTTAATGTTTATTGTTGAAAACATATATTAGTCATTACCCATGATTCCTCACATAAATATGTTTAAAATAATATGAACCACAACAAATGTGTGTTTTTGAAAAAGTGTATTTAATTGAAAAAAAAAGAGTTCAATTCGAAGGACTCAAGCGACAGACTACTGAGCATATTCCAAGAAGCTCTACCCAAAATCCTGTTTTCTGTTATTCCTCTAAAACTATCAACTTGAGGATCTTATACATATTCGTGAAAATTGCTCATTTTTCATTGTTTTTCAGAAAGTTTTGCTATCAATTAGTTTTATTAGATTAGATACCATTATTCTGCGTGCATTCTTAGAGAGTTCGAAAATATCGTTTGTTTATTTGAAGTGCAGGAATAAAAATAAACACCTTACTTAATACAGAACTCTAGATACCTTCACATTTTGTATTAGCATAAATTTAGAAATATTTATTTCCCTTTAAGGCACTGTATTATCGTCCAGATTTTGACATTGAAATTTAAAATTTTCTTAGAAGCAAACGGCAAACTTTTCTCCTGCGGATATTATGTTTTCTTTGCGTGCGTTGGGAGGTTCGAACCTATCAATTTAATGTTTTCCCTCACGCAAATTGTTTCTTCATGTGACTCTCCAAGTGATGAAATAGCCTAGCCTCCGTCGATTATTACAACTATCTACTAAACGCTGTGGTAAGGTGCAGACTAGTGTTGCAAACTGAAAAAAAAAATTTTTTTTTTTCAGATTTGTGAAAAAAAAACATAAAAAAAACTTAGAACCCTTGGTTTTTTTCTAATTTTTTTTTTCAGAAAACAATATATTTGATAAATTACAGTTTTCTTTATGGAACTTACATTTAACATGTGTGTTTTAAATCTTACTAAATCATATAATGTCTTACATAATGATTCATAAATGCATCTATACAGGTAACATAATTTTTTATTCATCCTCTATGTCAGTACCACATTCACTAGTATCGGCACTACCAACACTAGTTCGGTCGGTGTCGGAATTTTCTGTTTCTTCTTCTGTCTCCTCTAGAATCTAGATCCATAACTTCAGAAATACTTACATTTTCTTTTACTGGTTGTATTGTATGCAAAAGCTTTTGAGATTGCAATTTTAAATTCTGAGCACACTGTGCATAAAGACTGCGCCGATAGTTCTGTATTACGGTCTTTTAAGTTTGAATTTAAATCTATTATCATACAATATAGGAGCTTTATTTGTTTTCAAACGTTGGTTTACGCCAACGGTTGCAAGGAAACAATTCATAATTGTTGACAATGACTCAGTATCACTATATGCTGCAAGTTTAACAAGTATACGAATATAAGGAAAGCACAATAAGTAATAAAAAGAAGCAAAATACCATACATAAATTTAAAATTTCTAATTTTTTGAAAAGATCCGTAAGTCTACAGATAAATTTGTAGGGCCTGGCAGCACTAGTTCAAATAGCGAGTATCAATCCAAACAACGAGGAACGGGGATTCCTTCTCACGCAACCTAGCTTTTTCGGGAAGTCCCCATTTGTGAAAGAAAAATTCAGTCATTGTTGCCAATATTTTTGTAATTTTTTTTTCTACTGAACCAGAAAAATATAGTAGATTTAAAAATTAATATAAGTACTTAGAATAAACTCTAAAAGTCATATTAAATGATAAATGCCTTAAAAATTTTAAATTTAGTACTTATGAAAAAAAACATGTCCCAGAAAAAAAAATGTTTTTTTTTCACAGTTTTTTTCATGTTTTTTTTTTTCAAGCCAGAAAAAAACTGTTTTTTTTTTTTTTACAACACTAGTGCAGACCAACAAATTTTGGTCAGCTGTGCCAAGTATATGTATCTTTTATGGTTAAAAAGTTATCTTAATTGTTCATGATCGCTTTCGATGGATACGAAAACATGACAACGAAAGTGGAGGAATGTCGTCAACTAGACGGAAGCAAATTTTGTGTTAACGTTTTTGGTCAGCAAATACGATGGTCGCTTCACAATGAGCTGAGCTTTTGGAAAACAGTCATAACAAAAATCAGCTTGTCGAATTACTTGTAAAGAAATTCCAGATAGTGATCAAAGTACCATTCAGTGCAAAGGAGTAACAAATGCCAGCATTTCATCGTTTGCACTTGAACACGACAGGTGTCGAGAGGTAGCGGTCATCTCCAATGAAACGAATGTTCTTGTAATACTGGTAAAAAGAGTTAGTGAACACTGTCCGAGAGACGTCTTCCACCCAGCTACAAGTAAAACTACCAGTTTTAGGTCTCTAATGTGGTTAAAGTCTGCAAAACCACCGCACAAATGAAAAACGCTGCACTATTTTGTTATGAATTCAATGGGTGCGATACTAGGCGCGCCCTTTTAGGCAACAAAATAAACAAGGCTGGAAGTTATTGCGGTGTTGCTTAAGACATTCGTATCTCTTCGTATCTCCCATCGCACAAAAGAAAGACATAATATATGCAGGAGAAAAGTTTGCCGTTGCCTTCTAAGAAAATTTTAAATTTCAATGTAAAAATCTGAACGATAATACAGTCAGAAGGTCGCAACCCAAACTGCGTCATGCCAACTTGCGTCCCTTCCACTAACATTTGCGGCATGCAAGCAGCATTCTCTGCGAGTCTAATTACAAATTCAGGAATGGGTAATCAATTATTTAGACCGGAAGGATTTGAGCTGGAAAATACAAAATGGAGCTCCAGTGCCAATGACAATCTAACTCTCACATATTCCAAATCATCTCCTTAACGTGACGTCCTGCAATTGTAAGAGTATTTGTGTGAATGTGTGCGTTCTGGGATGGAGTGTTCAGTAATGCGTGGGCATTGCAGAGGATCTGCATGTGTTAATGTCACGTATAATGGTTCAGGTAATGACGACGATGATGAAGCTGAACATTAAATTTCATTCAACGAGTTCAATAATAAAAAAATGTTTATTGTTTCATAAAGTTGCACAATTTTCTAGGTTTACTTGTGTCATTACGTATATAATTCAAAGAGCACCAAATCTCAGCGCACTATTACAAGTGGGAGAGGCGTTTTAAGCTGAGCTCTGCGCACTGTTTCTGAATGTTTCGATGCGGATCTAGCCAACCGTTTGTCACAAAAACATGACCGATATACCATTCTGTTGCTGAAATTGAATTCTACAACTCTGGTGATAGGTCTTGACTCTATAACTTCTATAGTTTTTCAACAAATCTGTGTTAATTATAAAATAAGTCATGTTTTGTACTTGCTTCGTGATAAAATGTGAGTTTGTTTTTCTTTTATGCAATAATTACTTCCTAAACCACACCATCAATCAATGGTTAGCCACTCCATATTACTTATAGTGCAATGACATTATGTTAAAGCAGATGTTTTAAGAGCTTCAAGACGTTTATACTGATAATAGTAATTAACGCCTTTTTTACCTAAAAAAAACTATGACCTTGACACCTCAGAGATGGAGACTTCTCAGGATTAGTTTCTTAGGTAGTAAATAACATCTGTGCCAGTTTCGAGGTATACATTTTTTTTTTTCTCTTCTGAAGTTTGCAGCTATAATGCCTGGCGAGCGGCGCGCGGAACTCTCGGCCCAGCACTGATTCATTTGTAATTGTTTCAACACGTATTTCGACAATCGTTTGTCACAGAGTGTTAAACGCTATACCATTTTAATGCTGAAACTGTGTACTATTTTTGGTAATGTGTCTTGACACGGTTTGATAAAATTTCAGATATGCAGAGTTGTTTAAGAATAAAGTCGTTTCTTACCGCCTGCATGATAATATTTGAGAATACTTTTATACAATAATTATGCTCGATACGACATTTTTATGCAGTGGTTAACCTCTTCTAATTTCCTACGGTGCAATGAAACGTTATTAAGGCGGCCATTTTTAACGTTACAACGAGTTTACACTGATTTGGTAATCAAGCTCGTTTTAAGCCTTTTTACCTAAAAAAAAAAAAAAAAAAAAAAAAACTATAACGCGGACACCCCAGAGGAGGGGACTTTTGTGGCTTTGTTTCTTAGGTACTCAAGAATGCCTTTGCGAAATGCAGCTTTATATAATTTTTTTGTTGTTTATACCTATAAGCTTAAGATTATAACTACAAATTTCATAAGCTAATAAAGAATGTTGAACATTGAATGTGATTAAATGTATCAGCATATTAATTTGAACGGTTATGTTTCTATTTCAGCTGCGAGTATTTAATTGCGTATTGCACGTATTTGAAAATACCAGGAATTGATACATAACGAACCACATAAAGTAAATGGAAAAATATAAAGATAAACTATTACTATTACTCCGCGATTCACTAAAAGTGTGTGGCGGAACATTTCAGTTCAGAACTGCATGGTACAGCATACCATGATACAGTTGTAAAGGTACACAGCGCGCGATTTCGAAGCTAGTTTCTGACTAACCGCCCGTCCATGCAATGGTTCTTAAGTAGTTTTCTGTAGTTATCATTTTGTGACGTATCAGTGTGCAGCAAGTGTATGAATCACAAACTGGATAATATATTGTGTTGTAGATTTATTTAAGAATATTTTTACTAAAGATTCAGGGTCCTTTTTATTAGAATAAGTGAATCGTTTTTCCCGGCGACGATTCAATAATACTGTTATCGTTCTGTTAATGTAAGCTAGGTAGCATAAACTCTAACCGACGGGTTATGTCAACTGGAATCAATACAGCACTATCAGGACGAGTTAAAATATGGAACATGTGGGGAATCTTCCTATACATCTCCAGCCAAAACGATTCTGAACTCTTTGAAGAGTGTAACTGATCCCACCAACAAATATGTGTCTGAAGTAGACATTGGTTTACTTGACACAAAGAAGATCTAAGGAGGTTGGAAGCTTTCGAAATGTGGATATGAAGGAGGATGGAGAAAATAAGTAGGAAAGACAAAGTAAGAAATGATGAAGTGTTGGAACGAGTAGGAGAGGAAAGGTCCCTTATAAAAACAATAAAGAACAGAAAAAGGAACTGGATTGGTCATGTGATGAGAAATGAGTGCCTGCTTAAAACTACTCTGTAGGGGATTGTAAACGGAGGGAAAAGAAGAGGTCGGCGAAGGAAGAAAATGATTGGTGACATCATGGTGAATGGTAAATATATAGACACTAAGAGAATTGCGGAATAGAGGGAGGATTGAGAGGCTGTCACTGTGCATGGACCTGCTGAATAGCAGAAAACCCTTGATGATTACAGTCTATTCAAACTTCCTGACAGCCAAAATCTCCAAAACCAACTCGTTTATCAGTTCAATTATTGATTGTGTTAACTATAATTTCCATAACCATTCGTGGCTACACTCAGTGCTCTTGATATTCCTACTGTGAGTCCGATATCTCTCGTCGTGCAGAAGCAAATGCACTACCATGTTTCGTAGCACATTCTTCTTACTTACCTGGTACACAGCACAATAGCAATATATAATAAATGAGTAACCATGAATTGTTTACGTTCTCGTAATGTTATAACGCCATAGGTGTGATAAAAGACAATAATACTTAGTAATTGCTCGTGGATATCATACTTTGAGAGGTGAGGAGGATAGGGCTCGTAAGGGGCTGGCTTTACTAACTATACGATCCTAAATAGTGTTTGGTATGTTTTACCTCATTAAATGATAGTGTTCCTTGGTAAATATAATGAATATTTCTGCATATACATGCTACTTTATCCTTAGTTTGGCAATAATGGATGTTGAAATTTACTTTCGCTCCCACGTTCTGGCAATGGACGTAATTTTGATGGCACTGTACTCGTCACCACTTTTTTTGCGGATATCTGCTGTCATTTAGATAACCCTCAAGGGTGTTGACCTATTCGGAACGTCATTGGCGTGGTACTAATTTTAACAACTGTCATCCAGATAATAGTCAGTGTCTTCAATGAAGTCCCTTGTTAGCAAAAGTATATCAATAAATGCTATTAGTTTAAAACATGAAACATTACTTCTCTTTCTCTAACGTTTATGAAATTACTCACATATATTTAACAGTATTCCAGCTACATATAAACCTGATATATTTCAAATGGTTTATTGTTTCAAATTTTATTAACCTTTCAGGCGCAAAACTGGTACTATTTCCAACGTTACAATTACTGATTCGTCAGTTTTACACAGGTAAGAAAATAAAATTACGAGATTTTACTCAGGATTTCGGCTCAATAAATTAAGCAGAAGTTTTGAAGTACTCATAAGTTAGTTAATTGACATGTATGTACCATTTAATTTTTTAGTCCAGTCCATAGAATTTTGTTAAATTTTATCACATTTTCTAGTTTTAAAGTTCGAGATGAGACGAAATAAAAATTACAATTAGATCTGAATCTTTTTGTTCAAGAAACTACTTCATAACAAGGTTCTTATTAGAAAGGAGTAGGATAAACGAAGCTCACGATTTTATAAGTCTCTCACGGTAGATATTGATTCCGGCGATAAAGTAGGGGTGAAAGATAACAAAGGGTGAAGTGTCGCAAAAATACTTTAGGTTGATTAGTTAGCAGCATATATATATATATATATATATATATATATATATATATAAGAGAAAAAGAATGAAAAAATAATAACGAAACATACAACAGAGGTGTAATATTTTAGAGGAAGGAATATTTCCAAACAGTATTTTCCTTTATTTTGCTGGGGCTTTTCGGGATATGATTACGGACCTAACGAAATTGAAGGAACTAGTCAGTGACCTTTTGAAGGAATCATCCCGACGTTCGATCAAAGTGGTTTCGGAAAATCTTCAATCAATATGGCAGGACTAGGAATCGACGGTAGGTCCTCCCAAATGTTACAAATCACCCAGCAGTGGAGCTGTCTTTTTTAACACTTGGGTGATGTCCTGGTGCATAAGTGGTTAAAGTAACATTCACAGTACAGGAAGAAACGTTTTCAGTGAATTTTCATTCAGGAACTCATTAATTAGATAGCTCACCCGGTTGTTGAGTCAGATGTCCTGGGACCGCAGTTACCTGTTGCAGCGTGTACCCGCAGAGCATGCGCGGAGTCCTCCAATGGCAACTGCCAGCGACGCTCCCCGACGCCCACTGAAGCTTTCCGTCGGTATATCACTGGGGGAGTAAGCGTCCCATCACAGAGTGACCGCTCACCGGCCTACGCGACAACTACTACCCAATTCGCTTCCAGAGCAGTTATCCTTCGAGATGGGTAAGTGCTCAGAAGCAATGGCATATTTGAGGGATAAGGTTTAGCTTTGATTTGAGCCGTAAACTTTTTATTGCCAACGAGTAGTTAATTACTTCTGTCGTACTCATTTTTTTAAGTTCTTCAAATGAATATAATACTTTAAAAGACACCACTAAATTTTTCGGCCTTGCGGTTTTTGATACAGCAATGCTGCAGAATGCAAGGACTACATTTCATCCTTAATAGACGTACACACTTTGACAATAAATTCTATCACACTTATTTTGCACAATCTGACATCAATGTCATCCTAAGAAACAGTAACGCAATACTTGCTTGCCAATATTGTATTACTGTTTCCTGGGATGACATTGATGTCAGATTGTGCAAAATAAGAGTGATAGAATTTTTCAGCGGTGGCCAAATTTATTGTCAAAGTGTGTACTTTGGGCAGTTTAAAATTTAAACTACATGTTTGCAGTTATTTTCTAACATTATCTGGATTGTCTGGATTCCTTTTAAATGTCAGTTAATTTTCGATTACATATATATTACAAAGTTTTGTTCGTGTCCCGGACTTTTAAATAAAATATACTTTCAACGAAGTGAAAAAACGGGGATTAGATACCAGTGGAGCAGTGTATTTTTCCTAAAAATCAATATTTCAGATTGGCACAATGAGTCTACTATAGATTTAGTAGTGATTTCGCAGATTAAAGCGGCTGGGATATGGTGTTTATCACCTAACTTCCATTACCCTGCCTAGGTGGTTGAAGTGAATCGTAATCTCTACTTTTTTTTCCAAATCTCATCTTACGGTCCTCAGTACTTTGCAAAAGAACAACCTTCACCATACAGTTTACAAATTTTTTATTAGTCTTGTTGTGGCATGTTATGTAATTTGTTGATACATTTTTCATGATTTCTGATTCTATAACACGTTCCTTTAGTAGAAGCCATGAATTAATAATTCTCTTGGTTTAGAAGATGAAATTTCAACTCAGAAATTAAAAACATTTGTAAACTATGTCTTCATTTAATTTGTGAATGGCTTAGTGATTTTCTCTTTTTACACTTTATAATTACAATACTTTTTGTGTGTCACTAAACAGTGCACTCATATTTAAGTTAATTCTGATCAGATGGCTATATTTATTGAAACGTGAATATAATATACATACCGACAAATGCAGTGTTTTCTGTTTGTTTTTGCTTTAAACCTCGTTGACGTCGAGATTAATAGAGGCGGGAAAGGACTGGGGGCAAGAACGGGAAGAAATTCAGCCATGTCCTTTTGTAGGAACTATCACGGAATTCGCCTGGAGTGATTTGGGGAACCAATGGAAAACTCAAATTTGGATGTCTGAACGGGGATTCGAACCATGTCCTTCCGGATACGAGGTCGGACCGTTACCGATCATCACGTTCAATTAAGTGCTTTAATCAATGTGTTCACTAACGTCCTACTTAATTTGACGCTCAGCTTGAATTTAGCAATCACATAAAATATTGTTATGTATACTTTTGAAGCAGAGAAGAATAAAAAAAAAACCTTGGTCTAGGACAAATCTTCAATTTCGTCTCTCCTTTTTGTATATATTAATAATACCTAAGAGACATCATCTATTAAATGCAATTTATAATAAGAAAGAAATATAAAGACAATATATGGAATGCACTAATGATGGTATCCAACGCTCTGGCCTCGCATTCGGGAGAATGCAGTTTTGAATCATCGTCAGGTCATCCATATTTGGGTTTTTCATGATTTCCCCAATGGCTGAATTCCTTACCGTTCCTTGCCACAGGCCTTTCCCGCGTCTAGTGACCTTGACGTCCATTAGGCGAAAGCCATAAGCAAAAAAAGATCAAGGCAACCAGGGAAAAATATTGATAGGAAGTAACTCATGAAGAATCGAAAGTTACACCTATGAATTCATGAACTGAAAAACAGAAAGCATAAAAAATTAGATGTTGCCCATCCAGTATCAAACATTAACATCTTTCCTTCGGTCTAGAGCACGCGCCTAGTTAAAGTGTTTCTTTACTCGTGGGGATAACTGACATTGTTTTACTTACTTGGCAGTAAAGTACGGTTAGTGGCAGGTAGTTTCCCAGAGTTGAGATTTTCGTAACGAAAAATCCAGGAATTTAAAAATAAGGGAACTGGGTGTCTTATTAGCGACTACTGGTTTCGAAGCTTTCGTACACTATGAGCAGATTCATATAAGAAATCAGTTACTCACACTCGTATAAACACCTGGTGCAATTGAATAAGCTCCAAAGAATTAAACTAATGTTAAACAAATAAGAATAAATGAGCAAACGGATTATAGCATCAACGGCCATGAGATATCTACGGGTTGTTCGGTGCCTAAGAGATATCAATTCAATCTGTCACTCAGTCAATCTCCCTCTTGGCCATCCTAACGGATATGTAGAGTTCTATGTGGAAATCAAACTATCCAGCGTCCACCTAGCGTACTTCACCTTAAAAAAGCAAAGCTTTACCTGATGTCAAGGTCCAGTAATTCCAACAGTAACCTGGATTCAAACCGTGGGTATGTCAATATTAGGTCAGTCTGATTAAAACTTGTGTTAACAAAATGTACAGAGTTAGTGGCGCCGTGTGACAACGTATGAAATCGATAAGAGACACGGAAATTTTATCAACTATTACCGTTGCAGGCAGCTGAATACTGGAAGCTGTAGCAAGTTTTACTATTTTACTTATTTTGATTGATTAATGTTCTGCCTATGAACTTCACCTTCTTGTCACTGATATTCTGGGGGCCTGTTTTTTGTTTATTATAGGTTCCGGCTAGAAACTGCACTTTTTTTGACACTTCTTTTGCATCTGGGTTCCATCGTCCGTTAATTGTAGGTTATTCAGATTTATGGTTTCCCCATTTTTTGATGTTAAAATTAATTGGTTGCAACAAGTGGCAACTTCATTTCAAATAACATTTCACTTTGCACAGTGAATTTCCTTTATTCATTTCTTGAAAACTAGTGTACTTCAAAACTTTGTCAGCAAAAATTTTACCAAACACAAAGAAATAACATTAAAATGTAGGTAGAGGATTAGTGTTAAACTGTATCAACAGACTGATGTGATTCTGATAATGACTGTTCATCTGTGTGACCAACAGACTGTTGATTGACGGTAAAACATCTGTAACAACTAACAACATAGCGCTACGGACGCAATATATCTATCAAAATGAACCCATTGGAGAGCCTATGCTATATTTGAGAGCAAAAACAAACAATTCAGTATTGTTAATTTGTATGTATTTTTTTGGATCAACTAGGACCACGATAAGCCTTTGTTTGGTTTAAATTTGCTGTAGATGTGTACACTTTAGTGTTACAACTAGGGTTGTTAGCCCTGGGGGCGACCTAAAGTTTAACGTTGAATTCCAATCACGGAAATGGTATCTGCAGCAATCTTTGCCAGAGACTTATGAAAATACCCGCTGAGAAAGGGATTCAAACCGAGGACCTTCCCATTTCCAGCCAGATGCCTCACACCACTTAGCCGCTCATTATTAATTTATCTATTTATAATATAATAACTGTAAATATTAATTACTACAAAGTTAAAGTGTTTTAAATATTTTTATGAATTATTAGAAATCTGTCTAAATCGTTTCTAATTAATAAATAACTGGATAAACGAGAAATACGCTCTTGTACTTTACTGTTATGTCGTTATTCTAGTTTAAGCGTTTTAAATAAATAATTTATGGGGGACGAAAATGTCTGCATTACCACAAAGGCTAGAAGAAAGCTTCATAATTATTAACTGCAAAATAGCATTTACTCAAGGCTTTATTCATAACAATGCAGACATTCGCAAAGAAGAGTTTGCAAAATCGCCTAATCCCTTAATTAAATTTGAAGCATCTTTCATGGCATCTCGAAGGTAGAATGTTCTAAGGCTCCAACACAACTTTGTGGGTTCCAATTATTCCAGAATTTCATTTACTTCACGTACAATGTAATGGGAAATGTTCTACAGAACAATTATGATTTTGTGTAAAAAAGATATGTTGGTTACGGTAAGGACATAGGAAGAAAGCTCTGCTTACCATATCAGCACACGCTTTTTTTTTTTTTTTTTTTTTTTTTTTTTTTTTTTTTTTTTTTTTTTTTGCATATGGTTTTACGCCTCGTCAATCTCAGTAGATGCGAGAGGACTGGAGGCAGGAACTGGAAGTAACTCGGCCACGGAATTTTGAAGGAACAATCCCGGGATTCGCCTGGAGTGATTTAGGAAAACCATGGAAAACCGAAATCTGGGCGCTCCGACGGGGATTCGAAATGGTGTACTACCAAATGCGAGGGCAAAGCGTTACAGCTCACTCCGCTCTATTACTGGTGAGATGCTGTATTAGCTGGTTATTGCTATGGCGCTAATGATCTCGCTGTCGACGCACCATAAAGTCACAAAAACAATAACAGCTGGCAAGGTAACAATTTCCACTCTAATCGTCCGGCAAAGTAATACCATAACATACAAACAAAAAAAAAACGGACGAGCGGACAACAATTTTAATAAATATCATTTTGATTTGGCGAGCCTCCAAATAGTGCAGTCAATTCATTTTATCAAAAATATCTACAACTTACAGTTCACATTTTTAGTTTAAATCCAAATATCTTAGTGTTGTGTACTCATAGATAACGTAATTGAATGTGAACTATATAAAATGGTTGATTAAAACCATTTGCCAGCCTTATTTCCTGTAATTATTGAAATCATCAAAGTGTGATCTATATATGTCCCCCTCCCTCCCCCAGATGGACTAACGAATGCTCACAGCAGTCGCTTATACCATTACTCACATACATGTTTGAGACTGAACTCAATATTTAGTTCATAATATGGTGATTTGCCTCTCAATTCTGCTGTTCAAATAATTTATGTTTGAAATTTCTTCTTCTAACGTGACTCGAACAAACTAAGTAAGGTCCTTTTAAGCACTAAGCGCACCCAAGGCAATGCTACACGGGTTGCCTACTTGTCTGGCGCCGGTACAGGTCTGCAAAGACTTTAATGTGTAAAGTGAAATTATTGATCACTTGAAAATATTAGTTTCAACGATTGTTGATTACGGTTCCGCTAACACATTACTCTTTGTTCACTGTGTTTATAAATAAGTATAAAGGTTTGTTTTCCACATTTTGTACTTTTATCTTAAAATTTCAGTCATAAATTCCCATCATTGGCTTAAAGTTACAGTCATTACTTTGTCTCACTTTGGGACTAAAGCATATATTTTACATTTTTTTGTTAAAATATATTCAATCATTCCTCTTTACATGTTAAAAATTAATTAATTACGCTGAATTATTGTTTAAACGTACATTATTTTTCACTTAGAATTTAGTTATTATTCTACACTGTTGTTTTGAGATTGAATTTATTAGTTCATATTATGTTTAGTTTTGATGGTTCGTAAATTAAAGTTACTTTTCTACATTTTTTTAAATCTCAGTCACTTCACCCCTTATTTTTTTTTTTAATATTTTTTTTTTTTGGCACGCAGTGTAAACAATTTAAAACATTTCTTATTTCATTTTTTGATATCGTTTTTATAGATTTTAATTTTATAAAGCCTCCAACCCTCACATAGTTGAATGGGTATTGTTTCCAATGGAAACCTCTCTCAAAAAAGTAAATAAAAAAATAAAAAGGGTTTCAGATTATTATCTGTTGCTAAACTATCGTACTATCGGTATTGCAACTGCTCGTTATTGCCGCTGATCGAGACAAAGTCTCGCTCTCACTGCGCTAGATAATTGCCACAGTTAGTAGAAAACTCTCTACTCTCTTATATCGACGTGATTTTAGCGAAAGTACGGCAATAAAATCGAAGCCTCTGTCCATCGTTATGTGATTTGGCGAACACCCTGCTGCGTTCTCAATTAAATTTTCTACTTCACTCATTATCTTAAACATTGAAGTCATTTAATCTTTATATACTGCATGCTGTTCCTTGTCTATTGCGGACCTATCTTAGCGTGTAAGCGGTAACTTTCGGGCCTAGCATGCGAGAGGTCGCGGGTTCAATGAAAGCCAACTCCCGATCTCGGATATAACACATAATATCAAAGTAAGAGCCAAGGAAAAATGGCAAGAGGAATTGACGATCTCCTCAAAAATCGAAGCCTCATATTATGCAACCATTCAACCGAGCATATCTCCAAAACCTTGGTTTTACAATTGGAACAGTAGCAGACGATTAATCACTACGGATATCAAGAGCCCGATTTAACCACGGTAACTTCCCCAGCCACCTACACCGAATAGGGTTGAGAGATTCCCCATACTGCGACTGCTCAGACCAGGCAATAGGAGACATCAATCACATAATTTTTTCATGCAATAAATACCAACAACTCCAAGGACCAAATGATGAAAGATCTTGCCAAGAACGGCTTCCCCTTTCCGACAAACGTAACCCTCCTACTTTCCAGCAATAACAAAGTAATACTTAGCATCCTCGCCAGATACTTAAAAGATGGAGGGATAGAATTCTAACCAATCTTGTAAGTTAAAACAGGAAATGACTATACTTCAAACCTAAATCCCAAACCACAGCACAACCCCACTTCCGCGCAAGCACAACAACTAGTTTGGCAAAATTAACAGTATCCTCACCAATCTACCGATTGAGGCCAACACCAGATAGATCAACCCTCTACAGATTATTTGTCAAAGAAATACGTCGATTTAGACTAATCAATAGAAAATAATGGATATACAGAACCGCCGATTACTAAGTCTAGTTGATGTATTGTCTAGCAACGCTTTTTAGATTATGGTACTTAAGAAGGCACTTGAAATGTGAATATTGTAAATAGCATATACATTCCACAAGATTGTAATAAGTTTTACCTAATATAGATAAGGAAATGTGTAAATAGATAAGTTACGCAAATGGATGTAAGAAGCTTTGTAAAAATGTAGATTGGCTGTATGGTCTCTAACCAAATGCCATTAAAATAAATAATAAAAAAAAGCCTTGATTTCTTGATTTCGCTTTTTCATGGTTTCCGGTAATTTCTACAGATGGTTTTTTCAAGAAGGCTTTGCCGATCTCCGATTTTCTACACATTGCCTGTCCACAGTCATCTCTCGGCTATAATATCCTTGACGTTGAAGAGTAGTAAAGCCCTGTTTTAAGTAAATGCCCAGAGCTGCCAGCTGTTAGCAGGAATTTTATAGGTTATATGACCCGAACTTGGAAAACAATAGCTAAACGTTCCGGGTCGAATTCGAACCCAGCTCGCTATTAATCCGAGTCTGACAGCACTGTGTTGCTCTGATTATTTCAATTGATTTCTTCCGGGTGTAGGAGTAACGCTTTTTTTTAAAAAAAAAAAAAGAGTTCCATCATTGATACTACCATGAAAAGAAGTGTTAATTGACTCATAATCACAAATAATTGACTAATATATTTGGGAAAACAAAGCGTATAGAGCGTGGTTGGATAAGACAGAAATAAAATTCGAACTGGGTGTAGGCTACATTCCTGCATAAAGCCTCACAAGTTTTATCCCTCACTGCATTTAATCTTTAAAAAACCGCACAGTCACTACTTGTAACTTTGACAAACTTGAACTTTCCTCATAAATATTTTCTCTAAATTTATTTAAATGGTTCACAAATGTGAATACTTAACGTACCAAATTAAAAGTTCTCTGTTTTGACTTAGATTATTTAGTCAGTGCATATTCCAGCACTAATTCGTGAATGAAAGCCGCGATAAAGCTAACGTACTAAATACTGTATTTAAAAATTCATTTACAAATG
The DNA here is from genome assembly GCA_031002005.1 of Vandiemenella viatica. NCBI lineage: Eukaryota > Metazoa > Arthropoda > Insecta > Orthoptera > Morabidae > Vandiemenella > Vandiemenella viatica. The sequence goes on along the minus strand of JARYHS010013631.1, from coordinate 140,750,551 downwards.
AACATAAGGATAGTATTCCCGTTTTCCCACGTCGTGGCGAGTCGGTGATGGAATCATTACGAATAGATACTGCAGGTATCGTTAAGCAATTAGAGCTCCTGAAGTGGGGGAAAGCACCGGACCCGGATGGAATTCCAGTAAGAGTATTTTCAGAGTATGCGGTGGAAATCGGGCCATTTCTGTCTGATATATTCGGTAAATCATTAGCAGAGTGAAAAGTACCTTCAGACTGGAAAATCGCGCAAGTAACTCCCATTTTCAAAAAAGGTGATCGAAGTGATCCTGGAAACTATCGTCCCATATCTATAACATCTGTTTGTAGTAGAGTTATGGAGCATATTATATGCTCGAACATAATGAATTTTCTAGATGTTAATAATTTGCTTACAACAAATCAACATGGATTTCGGAAGAAAAGATCATGTGAAACACAGCTGGCCCTATTTACACACGACGTAATGAAAGTTATCGATGCAGGTTCACAAGTAGATGCAATTTTTTTAGATTTCCAGAAAGCCTTTGTCTCTGTGCCACACAACCGGCTTTTAGCGAAGCTTCGAGCGTACGGTATATCGGATCAGCTTTGTGAATGGATAAAGGATTTTCTAACTGGTCGGTCGCAGTATGTTGTCGTTGAAGGAGAAAGTTCTTCTAATCTAGATGTTACATCGGGTGTACGTCAAGGAAGTGTAATAGGACCACTTCTTATCTTAATTTTTATAAACGATCTCGGAGACAAAGTGAAAAGCCTTTTTAGATTGTTTGCTGATGATGCGGTTATTTATAGGGAAGTAAGAAATTTGGCCGATTGCTTAGAAATTCAGCGCGTCTGCATGTTATTTTGGCTTGGTGCGCTGAGTGGCAACTTACTCTAAATTGTTAAAAGTGCAAGACAATGAGCATAACTAACAAAAAGAATCCAATTGTTCAGAAATACAAGTTAAACAATACAGTTATTGATATGGTCGATTCTATGAAATATTTGTGAGTAACAGTACAAAGGAACATGAAATATGACATACACATTAATTCGTTAGTAGGTAAAGCAAATTCTAGGCTGCGATTCATAGGTCAAATCTTGAAAAATTGTAATGAACAAACAAAGGAGATAGCGTACAAATCTCTTTCAAAACCCGTTTCGTAAGGGGTTGATCGAAAGTATAGAGAAAGTACAGAGAAGAGCCGCTCGATTAGTTACCGCTTGCTACAGTCCTTAAGAAAGCGTCACAGAACTGATTAGTAGATTAGGTTGGGAGTCTCTGGTAGATAGACGACACACGTTTCGTTTAAACTTATTGGTAAACATGCGTACTCCCACTTTCACTTTTGAGTGTAGTGAAATACCTCTTCCACCAACCTATTTGAGTCGGAAGGACAGGAAAGATAAAATTAGAGAAATAAGGTGCCGGACTGATTCTTATATGAATTCTTTTTTCCCTCATACCATTAGGGATTGGAATGCCCAGCAAAGAGATTAGCTTTGGTGCTGAGCACTCTCTGCCACCCACAATTTTGTGAATTGCAGAGTATATATGTAGATGTAGATATGTAGATATCTAGAAATACTAAACACATCAGTAGAAATACATTTTTTTTGTTGTCATCAGTCTTTCGACTGGTTTGATGGAATCCTCCAGGCATGTTGTGGGATTATGTTTTTCCGCATTTCTTCGATAAACTGAATGGTGTTTTCAAATAACGTCTCTGCAAGTTATTTTTTTAATTATTTGATGCTCCTCACATTTTGCTTCTTGTAGCACATCACCAGAGGCAAATATGCACTGAAAATGTATATTCTTCTCATAATTTGGCTGGATTTAAATTCAGTAAAAAAACAGGTAGCACCAAAGTAGAGCAGTAGGTACGTGTGAAGTAGGCCTTGCCGATGAGGCATGGTCAGATATGGGATGAAATATTAGGTGCATATCGTGCAAGCGTAGCGTTGTTCATGGCCGTAAATTAACGACAGGTATTAGGCATGCACGCTTGTTCTTATGTGCAGATGGCGAACTGATGATGTGGAATAAATTATCATTAGATGTGCTGATAAATATACCCCATACAGCGAACGCGTTTAAAATAAAAATGCGAGTGAAACGAAACAAAATATGTAGTAAAATTCCATAAAGGAATAAACTCATTCGCATTTAATAATAAACAAATACAATATATATTATATATTTTTTAAAGTATTGTTCCGTATCGCCACTAATTGAATAATAGTAACGAGAATGTGCAGAGAAGAGCAGCGCGATTTGTAACCACTTGCCTCAATTCTTACGAAAGTGTGGTAGAATTGTTACAAAATCGACTAGAGGTACTCTGGTAGAGAGACAAAGTAATTTTCGTATACATTTATTCAGTAACATAGGAACAGCTTCTATCATTTACGAATAAAGTGAGATACTTCATTCATCGACGTAGTTACTCGTAGTTAGCAATGACGGGATAGATAAGATCATGGAACAGAAGTGCATTACTGATGCCTGTACGATTTTTTTCTTACCTAGTGGCGTTAATGATTTTGGTTTCACAGAGTGGAGATTAGTGTTTTGGTGCAAAGTACCCTCTACTACTGGCAGTTTTCTTTGAGTTGCAAGGTACAGAAGTAGAAATCTTTTCGTGTACAAGTTCCTATATACTAAATATTTTACAGTGGTGTTAAGCTGTCTACTGCCTGATGATTTCCGTTTCTGTCATTAAACTAGCACCACTTTTAGTCATGAATATACGTGAAATATCTGTCAAATCATGCTTACTTCTTTACCTATTTAATAGCCGGAGATGGCCTTACATGAAAGAGATCGAACCCTCAGTCCTCTGAATGCGTTAACTTCTTCCCTTGCAGACTATTTCACGTATGGTAGAAAAGGAAAGGACGAACTAAATATCGTTTTATTATGTCATCTTTTATGCTGTATTGTGATGGTGAAAATTTTTCTCAATTATTATTAGCATGAAGAGAGGTAATAGGCGAATAACAAAAAGGAATTTTAAAAAACCGCCTTGCCTGCAGTGTAATACTACTTACAGATTTTTTAAAATGCTTTCATAGTCATGGAATTTTCGTCAAATTCCTTGTCCTGTATTTAGTCGATTATGCCGCCATAGATGACCTGGACCGAAAACTTATTTTTGTCTCGGTCTTTACGGTTCTTCGAGATTAAAGCCGGAAGAGGATTCTGCCACGGTATTTTGACAGAACCATCCCAGAATTAGTGCTGAATGATTTAAATTTGAACTCTTGATGGCCAGACGGGAAACTGAACCCATGTCTTCCCGAATGCGAAGCAAAAGCGTAACTGTTCAATCTTCGGACCCGGTCCGTAAACTTTTTATACCGCCTTAGCTTAATAATTAATTGGTTACGATAGGAGAACTGATTCCTTCATACATAAACAAAATTGGGTCCTACTTTGAAACGCAAATATAAATTGTTAAATCCATAACTAAATTGAATACGGACCTTCTGATCATCACGCAATCAGCTCCAAAACCTTGCCAAGTTATCCACCGTTTTCAGAATAGACAGAATTAATGTGAATCATTTTATATGTTCAATTATAACGTGTTGGTGAAAATTTTAATGTTCGTTATCAGTACAACGGAAATTCGTAAGTGTTCGGCGCGCTTTGGTAATCTGTGGTGTTGTTCTGTCGTTTTGATTGTTTTCGACGTTTGTACGTATTAATCTATCAGTGTTTTAGTTTGGCGTATTTTAGCATAATTGTTTAAATATGACCTGTAACAACGTGTTTTGTTTCAAATGAAAATTAAACGGAAATGCAAGAGTTAAAATTTTATAACTCCTGCATATTATAATTTTTCAAGGAAATGAATCGAAAGACGTAATTGAAAATTAAATATGTGGTTGCATATAATTGTTTTTGGGTTTTATAAAAGAAACATATGGATCAAAATATCTTTATAGAGATTTATTGTAAATTCGTATTAACGAGCAGTCAGATTGTTAATTCAGTTCTTAGCAACACGACATGGAATTGAAATAATACTTATCAAGCTTTCTCAAATTCTTTTTTCCGTAAGGAAATAAAATATCAGCTCAAAGAAACAAAGACATTACATAAAGACTCTACTGGGAAACTACAGTATTAATGCATTGTACCCGTTAACACACACTAGACTCAAATTTTGATTTGTCTCTTATAAGCTTTCTTCTATCAGCTTTAACTTTGTAATAAAACTATATTAAGTTACGAGTTGTAATGTTCGGTAGCATTGGTAATATCTATCAATAGGTTCGTTCGCCTTTGCTTCACTAAAATAATTTTTACTGTTCTATGTTCTTGTGAAATAATGTTTTGTAACAGTTTATATTTTTAAAGAATCTAATACTCTATTTTCTAATGGTTTATGTTATTTTTATTTTTTAATTATAGTGTAAAATGCTTTAGTAATATTTGGTAATTTTTTACAACTTAATACTTTTAATGGTTTTTTTACGTGAAAGGTAAAGTTTTTACGGACTTGCAGATCACACCCAAGTGGCATCCCCGACCTTTCCCTACGTTTGGCATTTTCACGCTACTCTTCGGCGAATTGTTACGCTACTGAATTCCTAGTAGACAGCGAATTACACGCGCAGTAAACTTCACCGTAAAATTGCCTCCAATTGTGAAAGCCAAGTTTGTTATACTAGTTGGTAAAATGAAACTAGTATTATGAAATAATTAAGAGGGGCGAGTGAAAGATTTTGGCTTCCTAGAGGACTCCACAGAGTTGACATGTTCGTTTTAACTTTTAAATTATATCGCTTTTTAAACAATTATTACACTGTCAAACTGAAAAAAAGTTGATCAGATCACAGAAATACGTTTCAGAGGATCATACTGCTTTAAATTCTATAGAAATAAATGTTTCCCGATATAATACTTTTCCTATGTCGTGATTTCAGTGCATCAAAGGCGCCAGCATGTTTTGTTTTTCCACCAATCCACTTCCATTATTTAACATTAAGTCGCTGTTTTAATTCCATATATACAACGCGTTCCTTGTCTTCCTTTCTATTTTCTTGTTGTTGGAATATATTTACATATTTTTTTACGTAATCTTCCATAATAATCTAGCAGCTTGGTTGCTGCCTCTCTATCACATTATCAGTCTTATAATGCAATTTCTCAAGTGACACTGAAGAGTAAGCTTAGCAGACATTCCCAAACAGAGGCATATACTAAGATCTAATTCTATTTTCTATAAACTTATTTCTCCCACCGAAAAATTAACTTAGAAACAATAACCGGTTTTAAAGTTGCGTTACCATCGTCTAAAAAGTGGAGTGTTTTACGTCGCCAATACCTTCTCATTAAGCAGGACAGATTCCATTTTGGCTGTAAGCTCAGCTGGCTTTACTGCCACAGCAGAGACCAATTTGGCGCAGCTACCAACGTCTTGCGAGACAACTTTACAACGGTTTCGTCCGGGAAAACTAATTCTAGCTTGTTTTCCGTCTTGATTAGAAATCAAGCGTCCATTGAGAGTTCTTACACTATGTAAAATATACTCTGTTGAGGAAGGACTGGTTAGATTTCAGCTCCGACAGGTGAATAAGAATATACTACAGGTACTTTAACTGCAGGTCTATAATTAAAAAAGAAATTAGATATGTGTTTTGGAACGAGGCAGATATCAGACTACTGAAAATGCAAGAATAAAATGAAGGAACAGTGTGACCCAGTTAAACAAAATTATGATGACAACTGCTACGGCTGCCCTTCTACGGTAAATGTCTTAGTAATTTCTACTGGGGAACTGTATATAAACGTTGCTGTTTTGCGTAGCGACTGTGATGTGTGTTCGTTCAGGTTGGAATGTTGTTTAGAAGGACACCAAGGAGATCCCATAGTTTAACGTTCAAATTCGAAGGACCATCAACAGTTTCAAAAGACCTTACTGCGGAAATGTTTGGGATTTAACGCAGGTGTCAGATGCATTACACGGTGATTAGGAATTCCCTGTCAGCCAAGTCGTGATGTGAAAATTTTTCCTACTACCAACTAATTCCGTTGCAGGCGCTTGGCTGTATCTTGGAGCCACAACAAATGAGACAAAAACTAGATAAAGAAACAGAACAAATCTTCATTAATACCAATTAACTGTTATAAGCTAACAAATAATATTCATGCTTTACTGTTCAGGTCACTAAGGTGTTCGGCAAGATGTTTACTAGCTCCTGGCTTCAGATGAAAGAAAAAAAATCCACTTTGCGAAACTTCGCCGGAAGTGTTGGATAGGTGGTGTTAAACAGTTAGTAATTAGCAGATTGTGCGCCAAAGACTTGGGTAAAATCCCAAACAACACCACTGTACGTTCGCAGTGTAGGTAACGACAATATTGTTGTTCATCCGCAAAACATTACACTTAAAACACACCTAACAATGATCTGCACGTAATATATCATCTAATAATACTAGCAACATCAGCATAAAGATTTTACTGTGATGTAACAACATTCTTGGCGGTAAAGACCATCCTTACGGTAGCGGTGCGCCATTCCTCTTGTTATTCGTTTTCGGTCGTGTTTTAAGGACTTACTCCATTTACTGACGCTTATGCCTGACATAGAATGGGTTTAAATAGTAAATACCATCGGGAGGAAACAACCAAGCTGATACCGTGACGTAAAATAATCGAAATATGATGGTTTCAAAGTTTATTGTGTAAAAAAAATGTAACAGTATTGCGTCGCTCAGTCATGTCTGGCAAAAAAACTAGACTTGCTGCTGAATGACTTAGGGCACCCATCATTTTACCTTGTAGCTCGACCAGGTGACAATGCATCAGGGGGGCAGTAGGTGATGGACATAAGAAATCCTGTAAATACATAACAAACCAAAATAGGCTACTTCGCTTTCACACAGAAAACTGAATACTTCATCACTGTTCTCAATTAACCACACAAGCTCTCTCTAGCAAGTCTTTCCCAGAAGACATATGTGTATGGTTTTTCCTTCTGCTTGCAACATTAAAATTGACAAAGACATATTTACAACAGGTTCGCCAATCGCTGGAGATACAGACAACTTCCATAAAAACACATATATTACTGACAGGCATTGAATTTTGATAAGGGGAATAATACCAAAAAGTTAACATATTTCATTTAACAATAATACCGTACAACTTAAATTGAAACTTGCTTGTTCCTATTTAGCGGGTGGTATAGACTTCTGAATTTTTTACTGAGAGCTTAATTCAACTCATACCTATGACTCTTTATCCTTGATACCTATTTACAAGTGTGCCAAGAGACAACATACGTGAAATATCATCGGTTTACTGTAAGTTTCAAAAAAATAAATATATATTTTTTTAAGTGCTTAACGTCTCTTAACAGCGCGGTCTTTAGAGACGGGAAAGGTTGGGCAGCAAGGAATGGGAAGGAATTCGGCCACGGCCATTTAAAGGAAGCATCCCGGCATTTGCCTGGAGTGATTTGGGAAACCATGGAAAACCCAAATTTGGATGACCGGATGGGGATTCGAACCGCCGTCTTCCAGAATGCGAGGCCAGAACGCTAACCGTTACACCACCACGCTCGGTAAATTGTAATTAATTAGTGTGAAACTCCTTTTTGTTTCCACATACGAGACTATCAACATATTCTATTAGAAACTGATGTTTTGTTGATTTGATTCTAGAGTAATTTCGATACCACATACACCGTAACTTTTGTTTTTGATAATCCCAGGCGAATTTCATGATGGATTCTTGAAGATATGCCATATTAAACAAGCCAGAGAGTTCGAATGAAAGAAACACGCTTTTTTAAGACCTGATCTGTACCGTACACTTCACAAACATTTTCTGCATCTTTTACTGAAACAGTGTCATAAGTTAGTAAATAAAAGGGCCAAGCTGTCTAATATACGACACACCGTGCGTATTGAGCTTAATATTGTCGAAATTTTTGTAGCTTTACGCCTCGTCGATGTCGAAGACATTAGAGATGGGACCGGTCTGGGGGCAAGCTAACATGAAGGAATTCTGCCATGACCTTTGGAAGGAACCGTATCGACATTCGCATGAAATGATTTCGGAAAACCATAATGTCTTGCTTCAAAAATAATGCTTCGACTTTCCGCCACTATAATTTGGGAAGGATAAATATGCAATGAAGTTTATTAGAAAATTTAAATCTCTCTAGCGTAAGAACGACCAATTAAATAATTAAAATTTTGAACTCGTGAGAAAGGAATTCAGTACACTTATATTGATAGGGACTTTTAGTTGTAGGCAAGCAAATTCTTTGGAGTGATTATATAGAACGTTATGAAATAAAGAGGGGTAGAACCATGTGAGCTATCCGCACAGTGGTCGCCAGATGTAAGATACCAATTATCCTGGAAATGGTCAGCCATTTGTGAGCTAGCCACTCCGTTAGTGGATGACGGAGTGTTTATTTAGAAGAGAACGGACAATTCTCCTCTCTCAACTCAAGCAAGCCGTTAGCTCGAATAGTTTATAATTACGATTTTCTGGCATATAATCGCCAAATTAATTTAGAGGTGTTATGACAACGTCTGGAAAAGAAAAACTCACTGTTCTGGTCGAAATACTAATTAATTTAATTAATACAGTTCCGTGAAACAAAAATAACTTCTAAGACTCTTAAGTCATATTCAAAAAAGTTTCAATTACATTCCACATGCATGAACTCACGGCATACAACAATCTCCAAGCGGCACAACACACACGCTGCCCAGGGTCCTGCCAAGCTACAATTCAGGCGCCCAATCAACAATCGCTGCCAACCCAGCTGGGCTGGCCAGCGTTAATGATTGTTACTAAAATACAACACTACTATACTAAAATGTTTCGTAAACAGACTGCTGTTTGTGGAAAACCAATAATAATAGAAATTAAGTTACAAACATTAGTATAATTATTCACTATCCTTAGTAAATCTATATATCTATAAATGAGAAAATGAAAAGTTTGGATGTACTTCTGGAATCAATCACGCCTTAATAACTCAACATATTTTAATGAAATTTGGCATGAAGTCAGTTAATTGCGTGTGAAGTGACATAGGATAGATTTTATCCCGCAAAAACGCATAGTTCTTTTAGAAATTGCCATTAATATCAATTCGGAAACAACAAAGAGTTTCCTACTTCGTAGATAGCCGTGTCACGTTTACTCTTTGCTTTTTACGTAAATCGCAAACACTACTTTTCAGAAATAAAAGCAAAAACCTTCTTACATATGCAAGTTTGTGTTTAGTTTAGTTTAAAAGCCATAAAACCGACGCACTTGACAAATAACAGTTTGGAAGTAGGAAATATAAATCTGTACTTAACCTTAATATTAAAAAAAAAAAGATAGTACTGTTGTCAAGTTCGCAAAGAGTTGTTTTCATTTGCGTACATAAAATAGTATGACATATCAAATATTACTCCATAATTTCGTCCGTAATATATGCGTTATAATAAATATAAAAAATCAAAGCTTGGAAAAAAAGTAAAATGCTATGAGTATACCAGCACGAAAGTCGGTCATTTAAAGTGCAAAATGGTCGTGCCCCAAATGTCGTATTTATAAAAATGTAAAGGATTCCATTCTATCTCGGTTTAATTTATTTCCTGTTTCTTTTTTGTTACTATATAGTCTCTGTATTACAAATTACTTTTGCCGAAATATAAAACTTGACTAACCCTTTTTATTTTTCGTTCAGAATTTTTGTACAAATAGTAGAGACTATGATTCACGAAACTGCTTTTTACTTACTGTTCAATATTCTGCATATATCTATCGATTGCTACACTTAAAACGAATGTATTCAATGGGCTAATGTATAAACTTATTGTTTCATGAAGTAACACTGGAAGTCGTTTACAACACAATACACCTCATTCAATATTCTACAAATATCTATCGAATGCTACACTTAAAACGAATGTATTAAATGGGCTAATGTATAAACTTATTGTTTCATGAAGTAACACTAGAAGTCGTTTACAACACAATACACCTCATTTGCAGCATATGAAAGCTGCTTACTTATTACTAATAATAACTAAATTCCTTCTGCCTTCTGCTGTAACAAAAACATTCTGGTCCAGGCAGCATTTAACAACCAAACTCACTATTTCTGCTAATATTGCTGCTACAAAATCAAACGATGCGAACAACACATTAAATGCTCTGGAACTACATTTCGAGTAGTAACAGAATTTTCTATATCAATATTCCTAATTAGTATATCACAAACTACTATCAATTTTATTATACACCTTACTAAAACACGAGTAATAAAAGTCACTTTATCGCGATGTAAATTTGACCAGCAATATTAACGACAGTAGAGAATTGTGGACTTTCCGTTGTACACTGTAAGTGAAAAGTATTTTAGTATAAATTTTTAATTAAGTTACCTCAATAACTGTCATGAAGCTGACGACATAGTTCATGTGGCTGAATGTAGTTTTAGATGTATTCAGTATATAATTTACTGTGTTAATAATAAGTCAATTTTATTTCGCTATTCATGACGTCACTAACATACAATATAGTGAATGTATTAATGTGCGAGTGATAGAAGCTTTAATTTTCTAGCTGTCATTTTAAAACGCAGCCTGGGCCAGAATGAGAACTGAAACATTATTAGTTATTTAAGCTTCTTTCATGAGCGCCATTTTAGTGACATCATGTATCGCTTTGTATCGATATTGTATCAAAAGATCTATAGTAAGCTTGGACGATTTAGCAAAACCATGCGGCGTTGCCAGAAGTAATTTTTTGAAATTTATCAATGTTTTATTCAGATAATGGAGTGGCGGACAAGCGGAGTGGTAATTCGCCGGTAGTCATTCAATTCTGTTTGCAGAGTGAGAAACGAATTATGAAGAAACAATCTATTACCACTTTAACATTGAAATTTATATTTTAGCGCAGCATTAATGGATCGAAACGAATGAACTATAGTAAACTGATATACAGGCAATTCAGTTGTTTCCACAGATAGAGAAACCATTACCACAATACCACTGATCATTATGGATAAAAGAATCAATTACTTTGTATTATACCTACTACTAAAATATGTAAATTTCTGTTGATGTAACCAATATATCCTCAAAAAAAAAAAAAAAAAAAAAAAAACAATATTCAAAGAGCAAATTAAGTTCTCTTTTCTTTTCAAAGATTTTTTTTCAGATATTCAATGCAAATCAAACTATTCATTTTTAGTATCGCAATTTTACTAACGGAAATGAACGTCCTTGGGCAACGTAAGTATTTATTTGCTGTTTGGATGTTAGTATTGTTGTTGATATTTAGTCGATTCCATCTATGTATTGCTAATATTTTGACGTTTTGAGCTTCCATTAATTAAAACAATATTCATTTTTATTCGCGAGATGAAATTAGTAATTTTAAGAGATGCTGGGTAAACGGAATTCAAATCTTTCAAAGCCAAAACCTAGGAGACAAATCCTCAATATTGTATATACGGATATATTAAACTGAAAATACTTCTTACAAACAGAATATTTTTACTGTTTTAAAAATTCAGTGAAGTAGTTGTGGAACATAAATAGATTTTTGTTATTTTATTACAACATTTATTACTACTATTACTAATAAAAATAGCTCTAAAATAAATTGTATGGTCGTATTGACCTGGTGACAAGGCTTCTTTACGTCTCTGCAATCAGTCCCTTTCGTAGCCTCTTAATGTAACCCAGTAATTCTACAGGACAAAGAGCACCCACAGTTCAACACGGAATCAGAACCAAGTGAGTATTGTGGCGTAATTCACGTCCCACAACCTATGGCAGATGTGAAGGTCAAGCTAAGGACCTTTGAAAATCCTCGCTGAGACTGGGATTCAAGCTGGGGACTTTTCCATCTCCAGTTGGACCCCCTAACCACTGAGCAACGAAACCTCTCAAGAAAATCTTATATTACAACACTCTTCAACGCGGACGAAGTCGCGGGTAACTGCTAGTGCAACATAATTCAATATTAGTAAGAATAATAGTAGTAAATTAAAAATAAAAATGATTGGGGTTAGTGATAATATTACAATCGTCGAAACATATCGTAAATGGAACACTTGATTTTTGCCCTCAGTAGCTAAAGCATCGAATCTATAGAACAGCTACCACGACCGGAACGTGTTGTCTCTTAACTGACAGCGTGATGACACGTCATTTTGAATAAAGCCTACGTTTTGACCGTCATACTGCTATCTTCTTCTTGCTGTTTATACCAGAATCCCGCTATTGTGTGCTGTTTCACAGCGGGATTCCGGTATAAAACAGCACAAAACATTGGTGAGCTACGCAATTCTGCCCAAGCAAACCATAAAATGACAGTCAAAACGTCGACGGTAATACAAAGTGATGCGGCGTCACCCATACAACCAACAGACTGCTATTAGCTTTCGATCTGAAATTTTAGTTCGAGTTGTGGTCGTGGAAAAAACTGTTATCAGCCGCGCCTGACCAACAGATTGTATGCCAGATTATTTCGTTAAATCCCCTTCCTCTCTGACGTGTGTGTTGCGTTGACAGCGATTCATCGGTCGAAGGGACAGATAAAACCTAGTGATTCTCTGATACCTTTAACAAGCACCAGCCTGCACAACACGGGAAACTCAACACACCGTCACATTCATCTACATCTATACGAAACGAAAATACTCAGAAGAATCAGTGGCTTACTGACTCCAGCGCTGAACAGATTTATTTTGAATAGAAGAAATGCGATGAATGGGCAGCGGTTTGAAATGTTGTTGTACTGTACTGACAGTGCAATCTGTCAAACAACTTGAAACAAGGGCATGGATCTTTGCCATTGATTGATACATCTGAATCAAAAATATTGATAATTAATTAAAAAAATGCTAGATTTGAACTGTATCAAAGATAGGACAAATAAATTACAGACATACCTGTTTAAAAGTATTTCATCATTGTCTGTGTTATAATCTGATGAAAAATGGAGAGAACATAACAGTTATTTATTTTAGTTACGGCCCATCAAATGATAACTTATTGGGAGGGCTTGCTTATGCGTTTACTGCTAAGTGTTTATAGTTTTCGCGACTATTGATAGTCAAACTCGACCAATACTTACAGTGGTGGCTGGTAACTGTCAGAAGACAATACATCTGGTAATGAAGAATGGCAGCGCGAAAATTTACTGGAACCTACAAAATCGCACAATCAACTCCTAACGTCACTTAGCAGTGGTGCCCTTTTCCCGCGCCCCTGTTGAAGCCGTATGTACTCTACCCGTGATACTCCACCCGTCCCTCCTTCACTACCTCACGGCTTTAGTGCGTGGTGTTGAATTATCCGTTGGTAGTAACTTATGCTAATCATAGCATAGTAGATATCTTATACAACTTTATTTGTACAGCAGGCTATAAAGCTTTGAAAAATTTTGTCGCTAAAATAGAGGGACAAGTACAAAGAATTATTCCTTTTGTTAGAAAATGGTTTAAGGTATCAAGCCGATTAATGAAAGACCTTCCTATATGGATGAACTGGTGCTGTTAGGGTACAATTAAATATGTTGGCATCTTTTTCAACGAAGATTCCGTTGTCAGCGTGGAAATAGTATACCTCCGCAGTGGATGGCTCGCGACGCATACTGTCACTTTTTACCAGCAATACAATAGGGAATTCGGTTCCAGAATCTAATGGGGTTCTCACAATTATAACTTGAAAAATACCAATAAAAGTTACACTGACGTAGAGAAAGACATTAAATATTTCTGATGGCGTAAACATGAAGGATAGATTAGTTCAGAAAATGACAGACGACACCATCACTCATGACTAAATTACTCATGACATGATTATTGATGTTCGAGCTGTAGAGCTGTTAGATTGAATTCTAAATGTATATTGCCAGTGATAGCAAAAGTAATTTCAAAAATACTCTCTTTACAAACTTATAAGGTAAATCAATTCAGTTTTGATTTTAGAATCTGTTTACAAGCAATAAGTATATGAAAAACCGACACAGACAATCTCACCAAATAACTAAAGATAACAGAGTAAAAAACACAACGACCCAGCTGTGCTGAACACGCACCCAACGTAAAAATCAAAGAAAAGGCAATAAAAAAATCACACAAGATTTTACGTTTAATGTTTGTAACACCAAGTTTGATCTAATCTCAAGTCAGATGTTCAGTATAATTACCTACCTACCTAAAAAAGGCCGAGTGATTGAAAAATGCAACGATGCGGACGACTGTTTATAGCTAAATTGACATATTTAGTTTAAAATTAAAGATTACAAAATCCAAACTAAATGAAAATTTTTTGCAATTCGTTCCTTCACAGGTGCCTAGCTATTAAACTGCTGCCATAACATCGAATTTTTAGTAACATCTCTGCCCGCTGCTAATTTGCCAACGAAATGCTAGTGTTTGGTGACACCAGCTCAAGCTACAGCAAGTTATACTGTAGATTGTATAAGTTTAATTAATAAGGTTTTAAAGTTTGGTAGCATATTAGAAGTACATCAACCACAAATAGTTATCAGGATTGAGTCATGGTTGAAGCAAGAAATTCTTTACAATTAAGTTATTTCTGAGCGTTTCAGAGTGTACAGCAAACTTAGCAATAGAACTGGTGGAGTATTAATAATGGTCAGCGATGACTATTACAGTTCATGTGTATTTACAGAGGATGAGCATGAATTGGTGGATGTAGAGTTTTGGGGGATAGAATGGAAAATATGAGTTATAACTGCTTACCGAAGTGGAAAAGTGAATGAAAAAAAACCAGACCAAAACGGAGAATATGATTTCAAGTTCAGAGTAGAAAAGTTGAAATAAAGTGGTAAGTTTATAAGAAGGCAAGAGATTCAAAACTGAGAAGGTTTTTTCGGTGGAGGTTCAATGTGTGTAAGGAAACTCTAGTGCAGTAGAAATTAAGTGGGAACAGTTCAAAGAAATAGTAGGAACTGGAAAAAAATGTTTCTTATAAAACAAAAAATAAGTAGGAACACAGAATCTAAATACCACAATAGGGGTGTGAGAAGGCTGAAGAGGTGAGAAGGGAGCATAATATAGAAGCAGCAAGGTAATAGAGAATTTATGAAACAACTAAACAGGGAATTAATTGCAGCAAAGAAATAATCTATGGATAAATTCAAGGAAAATCGGGGAATAAGAACAATAATTTACGTTCTTATATACGTAATGCGCACTGCGGGTGTTTTGTGAACCAATCTTGCTGTAGGAGAATTCACCTGATAACTCTATGCCAGATAAGTTGTGACATCTCGAATGCAACGCATAGGACTCCACTGAATAATAAGTTCTCTCTCAAATGTTTTCAGGAAAAATCAAGTAGCTGTTGTAACCCTGTACTGGCTTTAACCGCAATTACTGTTTCATACAATTCAACCACATTTGGAGTTTTTAAATGTTTCGCTAAACTCAAATGTCCCTTATTAGCTTTCTGTGAGCCTCCTCTGGCTAAACAAGATTATTTGTATAAAGCGCTGGCAAAGAGGTAACGCGGGGATTGGATTGAGAGACGCCAATTGCACAGACGCGAAATTTAATGAACGAGTCGGCTATTGTGTGAAGCAGCCTTGTTAGCAATCACTAATCCCAGTTAATTTCGTTATCATTCGAGTTGGGAAGGGAGACAAGCATGGTCCTTAATTTCGGCTTTGTACTTCACAGGAAAATGATAAAAGCTTTGGAAACTGAAAATGTCTTTGAAACCTATTATTAGAATAATCGTTTCTGATGCGAGATGTAATACATTGTGCTGGTTATAAGGATGTTTGGTACCATTCAGTGGTAATTACACAGACGTTGTGGATGCCAAAAACTCTCGTCAAGTATCATTCGCAATTTACACCGTGAAGAAACACACCAAGTAGCTACGATTATGGTAGTATTTGACATTACGATTGTAAATAATTACTGTAAGTTACTGATAAATATTATACTAATAATTACTTCCAACACAAAAGGAACGACAATATACTCCGTATCCCAAATTTAAATTTATGTATTTGACAGGTTTCCTTTAGGCTTCCTGAAAATTCTTGTATCAACGAACAAAAATTCAACAACAAGGAATCATCGGAACGTTTGTTTAGCTTGTTTCCTTTAAAATTAATTTAAATCTGTACAGTTCAGAATATTCTAAAAATTACTCGTTGCTTTTATTATCTGAATGATAATTTTTTTAAGTTATTTTTTGATTTGTGGATTCGAATAATTTATTGAAAATCGTTATTACTGTAGTTTATTAGTAAATTAATTAGAAAATATTCAGTATAAGAAATCCTGCCTAATGTACCAGCAAATTATAATTTTTAGTCTTCAGGAATTTTGACAAAAAATACCTCCACAGGTGCAGAAAAGAATACACTAAATGCACTATATCATTATGTTGATTATTATTTAAATGAGTGATAATAGATCAGTAATCTTCTGCATGTTTCTTCAAGATTCTTGCCACATACGCATGAAAATAATGTGTCCATAGCTGCAACATTTTCATGTATGCATTTTAATTTCTATTTGCTTCTCTTGTTTTCACCAAATGTCGTATTAAAACACCTACTAAATGCAACACCAAAACGAAAAACGGAAGTGTAGTTAAAATTACTTCAAAAGGAGAAGTGACACTAAAACATTTTAAAATCAGAATATGCACTGGTTCAAAACGAAATATCAGTGGATTCCTTAAATACAAATGAACCTGAAACATATGAGATAATATAAAAGAAATACTTTATGACGAAGAAGACGCTTTCCAAAACGTATATTAAAAAAGGTGACAGCATTAGCAGAATGTTTAATAGAAGATTGATTCCGTTTATAATAATGCAAATTACAAAATATTGATCCAAATATAGAAGTAAAAATTAAATACAATAGATAACTCCGTAAGCGAAAGGTATGGGACAGAAAGACTCATTAAGTGTGTTACATTTTAATATATTGTAATTAAGGGTGAATTAATTTTTTTAAATGTTCAACGGAACTATGTTTAATACACCGTTATAAGAACTGCGAAAGAAAACGAAGTATAAATATTTACTTTAGCTGCAATGTAGCGTCTAAACTTTATAACACGAGAACTGAATAAAAAATGAATAAGAAAACAACAGTTACTTCAGATACAGAATCTATGCGAATCATTATATAAAAGATATGTAAATAATTAAAAGTAATAACAGAGTATGCTACAACCGTATGCAATAACTGATTTAGATTGCGTAAAGAATTCAAAAGACCCAGAAGTTGAACCAACACTGTTAGAATAGGTTAGAAAAAATGCAAGATACAACGAATCTCCAACAAGAGAGAAATCGGAATGCCAAGAAATCAAGTAGCAAAATTTTATGGAATACCCATGATAAAAATAACGGGAAAAATTTTGACAAACCTAATCAGTTTCTATTAAACTATCCCACTAATGAATCATTAAAGACAAGTATATCGACTTTCTGTTATTGCAAATACAGTCATACGACCATTAAGCACCATTGTCCTACACGTTGAGTTTATCGTTACAATCTATACTGTTTGTTTTTTTTTTCCTTTTCTTTTATTCGCATAGAAGTTGGATCCAATAGCTAGTCAGCAGAAAAATATGGTGGTCATCTGCCCTCACTGAGGCAAAAAGAATGGCTATTTATTAATTTTTCTTCTGGATCGTTTAATTTAATTTAATTTAATTGCAATGGAGCACAGGCTCCGGTGGAAATTCCCCAACACACCCATCTTCCCCCTATCCTGCACCCACCTACATTTGCCCTCTACAAATTTTATCTTTAAATTCTTTCAAAGTTTTCGGTAAATTATTCATCATTTCTCTTGGTAACTCATTCCAATCCTTGACACCTTTACCTAAATAAATTTATACCTTGCTTAAAAGAAAGTAAATCTAAATGGACAATATTTTACATTACTGTTATTGAAATTTTTACATAAATTAGTTATTTTTGGAGTCGGTGCCAGCTGTCAGATCGCGCAGATCGAATTTTTGAACTTTATTTGGTGTTCGAGGCGAACCGAGAGTACGAACAAAAATTCCAAATATTTTACAGCATTTGGTGAGGAAGATAGTTTTATTGCGGGAGACAGCTTAGGGAAACAAATTAACGGTATGTTATCTGTTGGTCGGCCTCGTTGGTCATCCAGGCATATCTCTGGCGCTATAGTGTCAGTTGGTAGGCTGCATCATGCAGTAAACACTTTATAGTTAGTATAGTACCGGTGTATCATCCATATGTTTTAGTTTTGTTGAAAAATGTTTCTAGAATTAATTGTAGGTAAGTAGTAACATGATTTTTTATGTATTATTGTTATTTATTATTGTTTTTATCTTTTTGTTTTTCTTGTTTTGGCTGACACCGACTCCAAAAATAACTAATTTATGTAAAAATTTCAATAACAGTAATGTAAAATATTGTCCGTTTAGATTTACTTTCTTTTAAGCAAGGTTTAAAGTTATTTTAAAATTTTTAGTGCCCTTTTTTTGAAGGCGGTTTCTATGTTTTTTAACAATTATTTTATTTTTAAATTTTTAGTGGTATTATAGTTAATTCGTATTTAAATATGCCGCAGCAATTCTCATTTTGCGAACTTCCTGGTAGCTCAGTGGTTAAAGCGAATGCTTTTTTAAAAAAAAATCTGTCTTTATAACAACTTTCAGAATGGGGTATATTGGATGCTGTGTTAAGGAATGTCAGTTTACATTATGGTCCAGGCTGTGTTTCGATCTAATCATAAAATCTATTAAAGCTGCTGCTCGATAATCGAAACATGTAACATCTGGACATTAATACATACCGCATACACAAATCTGTCTCTGGAATATATCTGTTCGTTCCGGCATCACACAGAAAAAATAGATATTTAATTGGTTTTCACAACGTAAAAGCTCGGGGTCCAAGTTGAAATCTGAATTACATGTTGAGAAATTAGGTCACATACATTTTATAAATATTCTGCAATTACTTAAAAATAGCTTAATTGATTTTGACGGTACTTAAAACTGTGGATTTTGTAAAGAACATTGGAAATTATAAACGATGGGGGTAAAGGGGAAGAGGGATTGGGCTTTTGTATACCAAATATAGACTGTCTTTTCTGATTGATTTAAAATATACGTTTGTAAATTTCTACTGATATCCATATAAAATTTTTAGGTGTGTATAAAAAAATAATTAAGGGGTGTGCAGGTGAAGACTTGTTTGGTTTTTGTTAAGGTAGTGTGGACAGCATTTTTCTCTTTGTTTGAAAATATACATGTGCAAAGTTCCATCGAAACCAGATAAAAACTGTAGCTTTCTGTAAAAAAAAAATTTACAAAAATTAAATGTGGTAAGGGAGTGAGCGGTTGGGATTTGTAAACAGAAAGTTTCTCTTTGTTCTTAAGTATACATTTGCAGTGTTCCATCGAAATCTGATAAAAACGGTAGGTATCTATAAAGAACATTGGAAATTAGGAGGGGTGGGGGTAGAAGGGAAAAGGGGTTGGACTTCTGCAACCTAATTTAAACACAATTGTTATGTATTTTTTAAAGTATATGTGTGCAAATTTTCTTCAGAATCAGATAGGATCTGTGCTTTGTGTAGATTAAAGGGGTGGAAAAGGAAAGAGAGGTTTGGCTTCTCTAAACCAAATGCAGACAGTATACTTCTGTTTGTTTTGAAGTATACATGTGCATACTTCCTTCAAAATCAGATAGAAACGGTAGCTTTATATAATGAACATTAACATTAATTAAAGGGGTACAAAGGGGAATAGGGTTTGTGTTTTTGACAAAGTAATGTGAGTAGTATGTTTCTTTTTCTATTTACTTTAAAGTATACACATGCGAAGTTCCACCGAAATCGGATTAAAATGTGGGTTTGTACAAACATTAAGGGATGTAAAATGGGAACTAGGGTAGTTTTTTTTATTTTTTGGCCAGAAATCTTCTCCATAAAAAATTACATATATGTGCCAACTTTTATAAAGATCGGTAAAATGGTGTCAACTGTAGCTTTTCAAAAAGAAAATTGACAAAAGTCAAGGGGCGGAAATGGGGTAAGGGGTTCAGTTTTTGCAAACCAAAAGCTGACATTATTTTTTCTCTTTGTTTTACAGTAAAAGTTTGCTAAGTTCTATCTAAACTGGATAAAAACTGTGGTTTTGTATAAAAATTAAACGGTTTAATGGGTAGTGGGGGTGGTTTTTTTATTTTTTGGTCCGAAACCTTCCTCGTGAAAAAATTCATATAAGCGCCAACTTTCATGGTAATAGTTCATATGGCGGCGACTGTAGCTTTTTATAAATAAAAAAAATTGCCAAAAATTAAGGGGTTGTTAGGAGGGAGAGGTGTTGAGGTTTGGCAGACCAAATTTTGACAAGATTTTTCTGTTTGTTTGAAAGTATACATTGGCAAAGTTCAATCAAAATAAGATATGAAATATAGGTTTCTATAAAATTAAGAGGTGTAAAGGGGGGATGGGGTGGCTGTTTTTTATTTTTTGGTTAGAAACCTTCTCCATGAAATATTACATGTATATGACAACTTTAATGGAGATCAGTTAAATGATGTCAACTATAGTTTTGTATAAATTAAGGGGTGGATAGGGTGAGAGGGGTTCAGTTTTTTCAAACCAAATGTTGACAGAATTTTTCTTTTTCTTTTTGACTATACATCTCCAAAGTTCCATTTAAATCGGATAAAAAATGTGGGTTGTATAAAAATTAAGGTATGTAAAGGGAGAGAGGGGTGTTTTTTTATTTTTTGGGTCAGAACACTTTTCCATGAAAAATTACATGTATATGCCAACTTTAATGGAGATCAGTTAAATAGTGTCGACTTTAGCTGTGTATAAAGAACATTGGCAAAAATTAAGGGGTAGATAGGGGGAAGGGGGTTCAGTTTTTTCAAACCAAAAGTTGACAGTATTTTTCTGTTTATTTTTTACTATACATTTCCAAAGTTCCATCAAAATCGGATAAAAAGTGTGGGTTTGTACACATTTAAGGAGTGTAAAGGGGTAGAAGGGGTGGTTTCTCAATGAAATTCATAGGGGACCACTTTGGAGGTATACTCTATCCACCATAAAAATTTCATTTAGAGCGGTTCAAAATTGGCGAAGATATCGCTGAACATACATAAAAAAAAAATGAGAACCTCCTTCTTTTTTGAAGTCGGTTAAAAAGAGAATCTTCCTACACCCTTGTGCCTGAAATCGAGTGCCAGCTTGTGGTCATGGGAATCTTTTCCCTTCCATGCACTACTTTTCATACGTATTGCAATATTTTTCCATGTCTCATCCCCAGTATATGCCCTGTACACTCCCATGACCCTCCTCATCCTCCTCCTGTTTTCACCGTTTAAGTAGGACTCTTGCTATGCGAGTGTTTGGCGGAGTTAATTACAAAATGGAAGAAAAGCCTGGATCTCTAAAGATAAAAGCGTCGGGCTCACGGGAAGAAATTAAAAACAACCGCCACTAATTGAATTAAAGTTGTGTCACTTCCATGTTCTGAAGAAGCCAGTGTTGTGAAATTGGTATCCCGCAATGCACTACAAAACGTAATTGACTCACTTCTTTTTATTCTTTTCTCTTTCAAACATACTGAGCTACTGAATACGTGCATACAATCGAAGAATACTTTCAGTAAGGTATTATTAAATAAATATTTTGTAACCTCCTTGCAGAAAATGTGTAATTAAAGCGCCAGTTGAGGAGGGGTAGGGTGTCTATTATTTCATAACTCCGAAGATACCTGAAACCACCTTTCTGTGCACGTCAGGCGAATAAGCAATCATTAAAGACACAGCTGATTACTTTTGCTATCTACTCGCTATTTAATTGTTGTCCTGTTTCTACCATTGACCATTACTTGAGATAAAGCACATTTGAAATGGTTAAAATAGATAGTTAGAATAGAAAATTCGAAGATACACTAAAGTCTCAAGTAAAAAATTTCGCTCATTTGCCCCGACATTGTAATCATTATTAGTAAAATTCTTAGTAGCTAGTAGTAATGAAAAGTAGTTTTTATAGAACAGAGAAGAGTTATGAGGATGTTATGTAGGTGAAACCTGGAACTACTTGCAGACATCTCTTTAAAAGGCACAATATTTTTGCAATGGCTTCTCGATATATATATATTCTCGAATGTGCTTTGTCATATAAGATTTAAATTTGTTTACATCAAAATCACAAGTATTCAATTTCAGTTGAAGAAACAAAAATTACTTGTAAAAATCACAAACGTAGTTGTCATTGGTACAAACACGAACTAATTATTCTGAGGCACATTTTTAAATAACTTCCTAAAACTATAAAACGGTTTTTAAATAATAAAGGGGTATTTAAAGAGGAACAGAGAGATTATCTTATTGGCAACTCTTTCTACTCTATACAAAAGCCAAGTGTGGCGGGTGAACGGTAACGTTCTGGACTCGCATTCGGGAGGACGCGGGTACGAATCCCCGACTAGCGATTTTCATTTTCCATGATTACCCCAAATCACTTCAGGCGAATGCCAGGATGATTCCTTCAAAAGCCTACGTCAGAAATCCGTTCCTTGACCCCATTCCTTACCTGCCTCCAGTGTCTTCGACGAAGCGGATACTGTAAGCAAAAAATAAAATAAAAAATAATAAATAAATAAAAAATCATCTAAGAATTTGTACAAAATAATTCATTGAATCTAATATACCTTTTACAAAATTCAGTTGTAAATCTAAAAGTATCATTTTTTTGTTTGTTTGTAAAATACAATATTGTTTAACTATGATTATTATTGATCTTGTACGTATGTGTGGTAGTCATGACAATTTCTACTCCCAGAGATCCTTCAACAACAGGTATCTATGTAAAAAGAGTAATACACACGAAAAAAAATAGTGCCTTGCGGTATATGTAGCTATCCAGTTATCTGCCAAGTAAACAATGTCGATTGTCTGGTGCAGTGGCGGGAAAAGAAAATTTGCTATTGGAAAGTGAAACGAGCAGAGAACTAGAATGGCAGAAATTAATAGAAATATAAATTGGTCCTGTAAAAGACATTATTTAAGAATGATGAGATATGACAAATAGACAGAAACATCTGGGTACAGTGGGATCTTCGATTTCTCTACCGAGCGGTGCGGTGTAACGGTTAGCCTTCTCGCCTCGCATTCGGGAGGATGGCGGTTTGAATCCCCGTCCGGGCATCCAGATTTCGGATTTCCATGGTTTCACCAAATCACTCCAGGCAAATGCCGGGATGCTTCCTTCAAAAGGCCATGGCCGAATTCCTTCCCATTCCTTGCCCCCATCCTTGCCCCCCATCCTTTCCCGTCTCTAAAGACCTCGATGTTAAAAAGAGACGTAAAGCAGTAAAAAAAAAAAAAATCGATCTCTTTACTGGTAACATTCAATTCTTCATCTTTCTCAACTCTGGACTGATTTCATCATCTTAACATACCAAGTATACTATATCACATAAATTTAAAAAAATTGAGAATCAATTTTTCTCTTGAAGTCACATCTGGGATACTGAATTTAATTACAGAAGTAAACCAATACAGAAAAGAGGATACTGAATTCAAGATACAGTGGAAACCTGCAGAGTTTTTTTCCATAATCAGGTGGCAATCCTTCACATTTTCACACATAATTATGAATCGTTGTCATTTTATGTCAGGTTACTGTATGCGTAATACGCTAACAAACTGTAGAAGCGGTGTTGGCTGAAACTTATTGTGCCAGTGGCGATCTTTCAAATTCTGTGCTCATCCATCAATGTTCACAGGCTTGATTAACACCAGCCAGAGGTTGTAAGCTGCAATCAGTGGCCATGTAGGAGGAAGTGGTGTGAGTGGACAACATCAACGTATAATCTAGGGTCCACATTCCATGTTTCCTTGCTGTCGGACGTACAATATTGTAGAGTGAGTGGTAAGCGCTCTAGATTGTGAATAATTATAAGCCGATTTCCGATGCTGCTTCAGAGCTCTCGTTAAGTTGCACGACTTCTGTAGCGTATAGGATCTCTGGCGCTTATGACTGGAGGCCTGTCACAGCGTAGTATTGTTACCACGACATTAATCCCACAAAGAATTACTATCATCGTTGCAACATCTTCGTCAATATAAGATTTACATGGTGTTAACTAACGAGTTTATGTCTCAGTAGTTATTACTGAATTAAACATAGTCCCTAAAATTATAAACATAGTCCCTAAAGTTATAAAATCTACTATTTGAATTATATTTAAAGCATATTTTAATTTGAAAGAATATAGTCTTTCTCGGTGAGTCACTCACTTCACCGGATGATGGAGCCAGAGGCAGGCTCCGAAATGTCGCTTTGTATATCTGCTGACGCGCTATCCGATGAAAGGCTAGAGAAGACTTTGCGCAACATATTTCGATTTAATTACTTATAAAAAGGCACCAATTTAATGCAGACATTTCTTATTTTCTGTTTATTCCATTCAAATTTCTGCAAAAAAGCTTTAGAATAATTTCTGGTCAAATTTAGAATGCTTTCAGTTCTTTTAACCAGTTTTTAATTAGTGGATCATTATAAAGTAATTTAACAATATTTTATTGTTCAGCCCCTGTCGACACTCTAGCTGTTTAGGTGGAATTGTTCATAGTCGCTCTTGACTTGTTCTTGGTTTTTCAGTTAAAAGTATAGCGCAGCCAGTCTGCTAAGCTCTTACAAACACTCAGTAATTCAGCAATAGTACACAAATTGATTGCCCGTATATATCTTGGGTTAAGTTAATATTTACACTGTGCCTCTGATACTTATTGGATGCTTATGACGGATGTATCACGGCGCGTAATAAATGTAGTTAAACAAAGTCATCTAGTCTTATAGGCATTGTAGTTCGTAAGATTTTTAGAGGGATCAAGAAGAGCACTTTAGTGAAAGTATTAACCAAATGCGATCGATTTAATGTGTAATCAGTTGAACATTTAATTAAACAGGTCGAATCCATATATGGTTCTTCAACGAAATCTTTATATATAAAGATGAATGTATGTTTGTTTGTTTGATCTTTTGTTGGTTTGTTTGTTCTTCATACAAATCCACAGTTTTCATCCGATCTCGACGAAACTTTGCACACTTATCCTTTGAAACAAGGAGGAAAATACTGTCTACATTTGGTTAAAAAATTATCTGTATAAATAACACATATTGTCTCATAACTTCGAAATACGGCGATAGACAGACACGTTGGATATGGACGTCTCCGTACCGTGTTTGCGTGTAGTGGACTGGCAGCTCAGAGGTTAAAGCGCTTGCTTACGAACGTCGTCGTCTCCGGTTCAAATCTTCGTGGTGGCTAAGGTTTTTAAAAATTGTTTTTCATCGTAAGAGTCAGGCCTGGGCCGTAGGTTATTCGGATTGAACGTTAAACTGTAGATATTAGAAAGTTAGGGGTGCAATGCGAGGCGAATCGTAGGTAGTCTTGCAATTTTGTAGGTGTACACTTTTTTACGTTATAATGATCCCTCAGGTGTTGTTCGCAGTCAGTATGTGAGTGTGAACGACAGTAATATTATTATAAATACGGAAGTAAGTCTCTGTCTTTTTGTTACGTTTTGACGACTAAATGGCTATATCGTTGTGATGGAATTTTATAAGGATATCTGTATGAACGGCACAGGATATTTTTTCCAGTATGATTAGCAGTTGTAGTCACGAAATTTTGAGACCTTATCCAATGGTGACAGAAATATGTTGGAAATTGATTCTCTTCAAGAGACAGGTTCGACGGTAGAATGATATAGTGATAGCTTTCCTGTCATATTATTCCGACTCGATATTGTTTGGGAACAATCCTTCGTTACCAACAACTTTCTATATTTAATTCTGGCAAAAAAATTCTTAATCCACGCGTACGAAGTCGCGGGTACGAGCCAGTATTAACTAAAAACTAATAGAACATTAAATCTAGGTTAAGAATTAAATTCTATGAAAATATGATTGAATGAATTACTACCATCAACCTCTCATAATTTAATTTATAAACACTTAAATAACTATCCAGGGAATAGTAATTATGATATTCTGTGTTAGTGTAGGTCCAAAACTCACACAGGAGTAGTATTAGGTCAGACACGAATGTGGAACACCTGGTTTCTTTCCTCCAAGTGATGAATTTTCTTACGAAAATGTTGTTAAGTGAATTATTACATATACGCAGAAGAAAGAATGGAGAGGGTGATACTAGGTGCTTGTCTATTTTCACATATTATTCCGGAAGACACATCGTTAATCATCAAGTCTTACGTCTCCATCAGCAGCTCAATCCATACGCTTCGCGGAGAGGTTTGGAATTTACTACAATACTTTGGCACACGATCTGGTGACTACGAATCTTGCACCAACACCTCTTTTAACAAGCAGGTGAATGGTGAAAATTTGTTTCAACACTTTAGGAGTTACATTCGGTTCATACTCCTCCAGAGCCGGCGCTAGGATTCTCGGGCACCGGGTAAGCGATCGTAGGTCCCCTTCTATCACCCCCACCATAAATATTTTTATTTTACACTTTGTTGTTTTTTTTTGATAAACTAAGAAATTTTAATACAAAATGATCAAAATTATTGGTGCAGATATTAAGATTTGTGTTTGATTTCTATTTATTTAGGTACCCAGGCCGGCGGGCCCCCCTTTGGTGGTCTCGACGCGGGGTACTTTTGCCCCGCCTAACCCCCCCCCCCTTTTTCTAACGCCGGTCCTGTACTCTGCTGCCGTCTACTGTACTATCAGCACTGGTTTTGGTGTCATGGATTCTACTCATACCATTGTGCTAAAAAAATGTGATTTTCATAATAGATTAACGAAGCACATGCTAGTAAAAACTTGTACAAGTGATAGCACTAAATTTTTCGCTTAACACAGCTTCTTCCGGGCCTAGATCTCAGCCGAAATGTTTATAGAATTGCAGTTAATAAAAATTTACTACCGGAAATCGCATCTGCAAGTACGACGACGCATACGCTGATCAAAGCGTCTCACCTTCTTTCTATAGTTAAATGGGGTATCGTGTGCGTGCTACGTCACAGAGAGTCCATTAAGTGGTCGATGTTCTGTTCTCAGATGATATGGAAATTCGATAGCGTACGTCGGCAGAGAGAAGCTTCATTAGATTGATACGGTTTGGTGCGTTCACTTGGTCAAAGTAGTGGCTTCACTAAAATTAGAAACCCATCAAACAGCGAAAATCTGGCTCGGTTCCATCGCTTAACGTAGCCACCTCCCTGCCGACCAATGAAACCACTATCCCTTTACGTTGTTTTGATTTTGATCATCGTCGTATAATAGTTTTAGTTTGTGTCTTTCGTTGCTACATCTCTCAGAATATCTGCGGAGATACGCTACAGCCATGTCACATCCCCTTTTCAACTGTTGATTGTCTGCCATAATTCTGTACTTTCATAGAAGCAACTCTGACATAATTATTTTTTGTTTCGCTTCTTCATACCCGATATTTTTTTATTTATTTTTTTTAATTCTAAGCAATTTTCACATTATTCTCGTAGTTAAAGCCAACTTTAAAGTCCAAACATGACATATGTATTCTGATCTTTTGAACCACTTAAAATTATTAAAAGTTTATTGGAAGAACTTAAATTTGCTGGTACGCTCTCGTAACGTCATGCCGTAATTGCTTAACTTGTAATCATATTTTTTCCAACTCGAATTTGAGTTGATTTATCGATTTCTTTTCTTCTATATATCCTCCAATTTAGTAACTTCCAAATATACAGAGATTTTAAGCTGATGATGCTTTATGTTTCATATTTATTAGCTTGTGTTTCCTTCTGAAAGTTGATCTCCAGCAAAAGTTTGGACTCTGAAGAAGAACAGTGGAAGAAGTCGAAACGTTGTAAAAGCATGAGGGACACAGTTTATATAATATCAAAAAGATTGACATATACGATAAATCTTTTATTGTTTGAGAGAACCTAATGTACTGTACGTACCTCATATGCGTTGGGATAAAATCTTTTATAGCCTTTACAAATTATGTCCTTGAAACGGTGTGTCGTAAAACATTTTATCTTTTTCCAGAACTGTGCAGTTCAAATGCCTCGTATTCGGGAGGACACGGGTTTGAATCTCCGTTCGGGCATCCAGATTTGGATTTTCCATCCTTTCTCCAAATCACTCCAGGCGAACGCCGGGATGCTACCTTCAAAAGGAAATGCCCAAATTCCTTCCCGTTCCTTGCAATCGTTTCCACCTCTAATGACCTCGACATCGACGAGAAGGAAAGCCATAAGCAGAAAAAAAGCAGTTCAAATACCTGTCCACAATAACTCCAAGAGATGGTTCCTTTAAAAGGTGGTGGACAAATAAATCATTTCCCTTCTTTATACCGATCCATTCCCGCGTCTAATGACGTCGACAAGGCGCAAAACCCCAGTAGATAAAATGCTTTTTCTTCTGAATTACAAACAGGTTTTCCATCAATGCCTTTGTTAGTAAAATCATTTTTCTTTTTGCCACGTCCCGTCTTATAATTCTTGTATGTAGTATCAATTCCATCTACCATCATTCCTCTCTCTTGTTCTTCGCATTTATTCTTCGAGGCTCTTGAATTTGCTGTTTATTTAATTTATGATGTCTCTGTGCATCTGACTTTGGTCTTCATATTAAGCAGTTATTTCTCTAATAGACCCTCATTTTCAGTATTTTCTTTGTGATCTTAGATTTTAAACTGCTACTTTGCTGGTGCCAGTCTTTCTGGATGGTGACATTTTGGCACCTATCCTTTGCAACCTTTGTGGCGGTTATTGCTCAGATCATTATGTTCACGCATATATAAAATGCCAAAATTTGTCATAAGAGTTTAAGTGATCGAGAAATGTCGCAACATTTTGTATCTTTAAAATCTTCCAAACGGGCACACATAGCGAAACTGGTGAAAGAAAACGAGGGATTTCATATATTGTTCTTAGAAGAAATCCATATATATTTTTTATAAATTATATATATTTCAAAATTTTATGACATAATTAATGATTTGCGAAAAAGGGTCACATCGTTATCTATTTGCAAATTAATTAGAAGAAACTTAAGTTCTTAATTAATTCTGTTTGGTTCTTAGGGTAGAATTTATAAATTTAATTTGAATGAGTATACTGTTATATAAATGTAGTTTGTGTTTTTATAGGTGGTTTAAATATGGTATGTAAAATCAGATCAATTAGGCGATAGTAAAAGAAACAGTTCTTAAATTACTATCGTTATATATAAAAGATTGTATTTATACTTATCATAATCTGATCTTGTAAACAAGCAGAACGATTCAAAACTGAATATTAGAATTGATGGTAACAACTAGTTATAAAGCAATAACCAAAAGATGTAAAAAATTTAACACCGCTTTCTGAATAATTGCTCTACTTATCTTATATTTACAAACTTTTTGTTGCTTTTGAGCTCGTTTAGTTTCCTTGTGCTGGAATATGCTGCCAGACTGAGTTTAAGCCAACAGTTTGCGTCTCGCGTGAGGGTAATCACACATCGGTTTCATTAAATACGGGCACGAATTGTGTTGATATTCTATTCGGCATAAAAACATTGGTAGATGAGTTTAGAACAAACATCAGGCTTGCGTGAATAAGTATGTTTATTGCTGTATGCCACGCACTCCGTTTATTCATATGAATTAATTATGAAGGCTTTGACTAACGTATAAGCCCAATATTCAGCTTTTCAGAGCGTTCTGCTAGCATCCAGATAAAAATTAAATTAATTGCAATGGAGCTTATGCCCAAGCTGTTTTTTCCAGACACATGTTCTTACGCTTTATTTTATAATCTATCAATGTTTGAGGTTTGTTCTTCACCATCTCCCTCTGTAACTTATACTAGTCTCTCCCTTCGCTTTTGTACTTCCTTTCCTTGAAGTCAAATGCTACTATTACTGATCCTTTAGTATCACTCATCTCCGACGTTTATTTCTTAACACATCACTTACCTTCCGGTGATTCACAACCCCTTTAACGTATCAATTATTCTGTGTTGTAAGCTTCTAATCGATGTGCGTCTAATTGTATTTACTTAATAAATAGCACAGTAGGAATAATGTTATAGCCCTGTCGAACGTCGGAGATGTAAGCTGCTAATTGGGTTTTCTGTTCGCGGGGTTTTGTTGAGGTTATTTAATATAGGAAAGATATTAACTCGATTTCATTGCACGGCCGCCTTACTCATAGGCACAATTATCTGCGAGGAAGAAAGAATGTGGATTTAAGATAAGGTGTGCTTCCCCGTACTTCTTTCCAACAGGTTCATATTTTTTTTTTTAATTATTATTATTGCTTACGCTTGGTCCCGGCCTCTAATGACCACGACGTTGACGAGGCGTAAAGCCATAATTAAAAAAAAAAGCCCAAAGATACTAAAGCACAAATACACAAATGTTCCAGTGGCTGTAAAACTGATCGACGATCGAAAATAAATTTCAAAAGTTCCGAAAAAAAACTGACTCTGCTTGCTATCCCCGCGTGTTTAAATAGACGCCATAGAAACACTCGTACATGAGTCTTAAAATGAATTTTTACTAAGGGACTGAGACTGAGGGTTGTTACAACTACGTTTGGCAAAGACAAAACTGGAAGTGTGCAGTCTTTTCCAATTAGTTAAAGATACGATTAAGGTACATCAGCGACTTATATAATTATTAAAACAACTTTATATTTCTACACACTTCTACACACACTCGGTACAATATTAATCTAGTAAATTGTAAGGTCATCTCAAGAAGTATTCGAATCACGGCATATTCTTTGATCCAATAAGAGAATTTTATGAACATTAATAGACGGTAATCGTTGCAAACTACATTTTTAGCTATTGTTGTATAACCGATTACACTGAAACTTAAAATTTACTACTGTCTTGACTAAAATCATCCATCACTCACAAAGGAATTAAGGCGCAAATCCTCTGTGGCGTTACAGTGTGTTCTGCAGTAATTTCCACAGATAAATATAGCTGCACTTCTCTGCAGCACCTTCAAGCCATAGTGTGGCACAGCGTAACTCACAACCAGCTATAACGAGTTACCCTGTCTGTGTGACATATTTGGAAATGTACATTTTTCCGGTTACCAAATAGTTTAGAGTCGATTGCTCAATTTCTTAGGTCTCCCGTAACAAGACAGTTTCACAAATGATAAAGCCGTCAAATAACTTGAGATCCTAAATTATTAAGAACGACGATAGAAGTATTGCAATCGGACTTTTATTCTATGCGACCGAAGCACCCGCGAATCTACTTGCTAGACGGCACGGTGAGGACTCGACTCTGAACAATTGCTGTGTTTCTGCTCTACGATCTACAGTGATATTTCTGTACGACTTCGAATGTAGCCGCCAGTCGGCTTGCGTATGGGTTACGAGCTGTTCCATAAAACAAACAGTGCCTGAGGACCACCGAAAAGAACACAAAAGTTCTAAATCGTACCAGGAGTTAGTAAAAACTAACTAAATAACTAGAGAGAAATATGCTGATTCTTACTCGGTAATGAAATGCCCAAAAATAATTTTCTATGTGCAGATTCTGAGGGTTTCGACACAAGACTCAATTCGCACGAGGGCATAATATAAAATCAATATAATGAAATTTCTATTAAAGAACAAATATTTACAAGCAAAAAGAGCCATGAAAATAAAAGATTTCACTTCGGTGCTTGTATGGTTCCGTTAGAAAAGGAATTCGACGTTTCAACTTCATTTGTCGTTCGTAGGATCTGCTAACGCCTCACCAGCAGCCGCTCCATCAGTGCTAGGATCCGTCATCGGGGTACCTGAGAAAATCAGTAGCCCCTCAAGAAATATACTGCAGCTATCTGGCTATTTCACTACGATCCCACCACGGAATTGGGCCCTTCAGAATCACCCGTCATTACAGCAGGGGTAGTGAGGCAAGGCGCATTTCACCATCTGGTATAGGAGCCCACGGGGCGCACCGCGGATGTAGCGCCCGCCACCAACCAGGCCGAATATTCTTCCAAAACATAGCCGTATAGCGTAACCTACGTGCAACAACCGGCCCCACCCGTCCCCGCAGGGGAAGGCGGAAGCCGCAGCGATCGAGCGCCTAGCAGGAGTGCACATCCAAATGCGTAAAGCGTCACTGAACAACTCGGCTTTCCGCACCAGGACGCGCTCCTCATGCGCTTACCCCCGCACCAAATCGACACACAACGCGTCCCTGTGTGAGAACAGGTTCCCACGCACTCGTTCAAACTGCAAAGAGCGCCACCGTAGAGCACGTTCCCACCGCTGAGGCCCAAAGACCCCCCAAGGTGCCCACAAGTGTTGCTGACCCATGCACTATTGGTAGCCACTTATGTAGAGGACTTATTACGGGAGCTAAGGGACAGGTGCATACCAGCGGCTAGGGGCACCACTACCCTTGATCACCGAACCGCGCACTGCAGCAGTAGCCCATACCTGCAACCTTCAACAATGCACTTTGGCTTACCGGTGCCGTACGTCGTCCTCCAGCAGAATCGCGTCACCTCTCTGCATCCAAGGTCTTGCTGCCCGGAGCAGTAGAGGAGGGGACGAGCCTCCCCCCCCTTTCCCCGGGCCTATTGCCTAATTGCCTGAGTACATGCCGGCACCACGGGACACCAGTCCGTATCTGCTTCGCACCCTGTCTTCAATCAACTAGGTACATTGACTTCCGGCACCATGGGCTCCCACCAGCAGGGATGCAACCCATGAACTCCGACAGCCGCGGCGATGGCACCACCAGGACTCCCCCCATCCCTGGAGCAGTCAGGGCAAGCTTGCTCACCGACTTGAACTGCGGCCTAGATGGAGCTTGACTACCCAAAAAGCCTGCCGTCTACACAGGCAACGCGACCTCCACTGAACCCCCAGCCCGAAGACCGGGAGCGACGGGACTTTGGACGCCGGGTACAAGTCTTGGGGGTGG
Source organism: Vandiemenella viatica (assembly GCA_031002005.1). Lineage (NCBI taxonomy): Eukaryota > Metazoa > Arthropoda > Insecta > Orthoptera > Morabidae > Vandiemenella > Vandiemenella viatica. The sequence continues at coordinate 140,717,614 of JARYHS010013631.1, read as the reverse complement.
CAGGGGCGGAAACGGCTCTCCCTCTTCAACCGCCCACTACAGGGACCCACGTCCGTCGGCCAGCAATTTCCCCTCTATTGGTAGACGCAGTAACTATAAGACCGACACCAGCAGGTCTCAAAAGTTTCAAATCATCAGACATCAGATGGTGCATTTTATCAAACACCTTCAGCTCAATCAAACTACCGCATCCCTCCAGTGGGAGAAAATTTCCGCGACGTGTACTTGCAGGAAGGCCTATACCGTCTCTAAAGACCTCGCTGTTAAGAGACGTTAAACAGTTAAAAAACAAGGAAGGTCTATACTCCCGGGGGACATTTCAAGCTAAGATGTACCGAAACCATTTTCAAAGTGGAACCCAGCCTGGTGGCTGAATGGTTAACGATCATCTACATCTACATCTACATCTATACTCTGCAATTCACAATTACTGTGGGTGGCAGAGGGTGCTAAGCACCAATCCTATTTTAGAGTATTCCAATCCCGAATAGAACGAGGAAAGAAAGAGTACATAAATGTATCAGTACGCCATCTTATCTCTCGAATCTTATCCCTTTTGTCATTGCGACCTAAATAGGTTGGCGGAAGAAGTATTTCGTTGCACTCGTAAATTAGAGATTTTCGCATATTCTCCAACAAATTTAAACGAAAACGACGTCGTCTGTCCGCCAAACAATCCCAGCCTAACCCACGTATCAGCTCTGTGACACTTACATAAGGACTGTAACTAGCGGTCACGAATCGAGCGGCTCTCCTCTGTACTTTCTCTAACGTGTCAATCAATCCCTTGCGATACGGATCCCAAATTGCACAACAGTATTCCAAATGCGGACGCACTAGTGTTTTGTACGCTATTTCCTTTGTATGAGCATTGCAGCTTCTCAAAATACGACCTATAAAACGTAGTTTAGAATTTGCTTTGCCTACGACGGAAGTTATGTACAAGTCCCATTTCATGTTGCTTTGTATTGTTACGCCTAGATACTTCAGGGAATCGACCGTGTCAACAACTGAATTGTTAACTTTGTACTCGTGAGCAAGCGGGGTCTTTTTATTACTTATTTGCATTGCCTTGCACTTTTTACAGTTAAGTGTAAGCTGCAGAGCACCCCACTTCTCTATAAATAAGTGCATCATCAGCAAAAAATCGCATCCTGTAATTAACATTGTCACCGAGATCGTTTATAAAAATTAAGAATCATGCCTGGCCTTCCCGAAAATCCCCGCCTCTCATCCACATGTCGGTCTTCCGTGTTAGCAACGGAAATGTTAGAGGAACAGCGTTACTATGACAATGATAGGTATGTAAATATTTGTTATGATTAGTTTGTTTTTCCATTTTAGCCTTAACCTTGGTAATGTCAACGTTTTATTAGAGGTGGGAAAGCAGTGGGAACGAGAAGGAATTGAGTCCTTGAATTTTTGACGAACTGTACCGGTATTCATTTTCCTGGAGTGATTTTAAGACCCGAAATCTTGATGGCGGGACAAGGATTCGAAACTGCGTCCCCCCGAAAGCGAGGCCAGAGCGTTACCGCTCAGTCACCACGCTCGCATTGTTTTGGCGTCTGGCAGAGTCGTGAAATGACTGCAGTATATTCTGCCCACCCCCCTTGGAAAAATGGAAGTCTGCAATCAGTCTGCTGTAGCTCTGGTTTTATGGCAGTCTCCTTAACGCCAGAGGCACTCAGCACAGCAACAGGTGGTGCACCCATTCCTTGAGGACTGCGGCGGAAATGGAACTGGAGGCGATTCAGACCAAGGAACATGTCAAAGGCGTCAGGCGGCTTGCATTTAGGGAAGCGCCTCAGTTGACACGAAAAACTCACAGCGTTCTTTCATGCGAGATGTGTACTATGAAAAGTTAAGGAACTGAGAATTGTAAGAAACCAGTAATATGATTAATTTTGATTGCTTATTATTTAATACACAAACGTATTTGTGAATTCTCTGTGATGTTTTAATTTCATTGGTTATACCAATCTTGTAGCAACTACTTTATCGTATGAACATTTATTTATTTAAAGGTTTATTTAGCCTGGCAAGATTAGGGCTGTCAAGCCCTCTCTTACATCATACCAGGTGTTTACAATAAATAATATACACCTTACACAAACTAACAATATACAACATCATGCAGGCATGGGGAAATGGTATCGAAATTAAGAAATTATTCAAAACAGCCCCCCCCCCCCCATACCAAGACACGTTACTTTAGAAATCTTCATACGAATTCGAAAGAAGGTCTCTAAAACCATTTTTGTACTTAACCACGTTTCCTACGTTTTTGGAGTGAAGCTATAAAAGAAAGGGCTTTAGTAGTCTACTGGGTGGATGTTATGAATAATGTTTTTCATTTGCAGTTAATCACTTTACGTACATAATGAATACTACAGAAATGCAACCGAACTTTTCCTGTGGGAATTAAGTTTTTCCCGGCGTATTAATGAAATAAACTTTTCTCGGGTTTTCTGTCGGATAATATTTTTATTTAATTCATCGTACGAGAAAAGTTTATTTCTGAACTTTTGCTGTCTGTTTATTTTATCCGCATACCTTTCATTCTATTTCATGGACTCGTACCTTCATCTCTTCCAACAACAGACACTATACGTACCGACGTGTTCCTTCTTAATGCCTTTAAAGAAGCCTTTGTTTGCAATGGTGTTGACTGCTTACGACAAAGCTTCCTGGATGTTTTAAGCTCTGAGAAAATAATACCAAATGAACAGCAGCAAAAGCAGGAAATCCTAAACGATTACGATAAGTAACGCCTATAGATAGGATATTGTTTCACGCTTTTAACAGAGAAACTAATATTGTTACACCGGTATTTAATGAAAAGATAGATTTTAATCTGGATTTCATATAAACGCTTCTACCAAAAACAGTTTGCTGAATATGTGTTCCTGTCAAAGGAAAATTTCATTAATTATTATAAAGAAACGTCGCTAGGTGAACAAAAAATGCGGACACATTTTCCTTCTCCCGTAAAGAGTTTTTATTAAATTTTAATTGCTTTTTAATCGAAAAGCTTAAGTTAACAATAAAGTCTTAAAAGTACAGACACATAATATATTTTTAATCAGTTTACCTAATTAGTATCCAATTATGTTTCCTCTTTACTCTTATCGAAATCAGCACCACGTTGTTCCTAATTTTTATATGGTAATAATTATCCAAGCTGTATAGGACACATCGACATTGATTTTACAAGTATAAGCATCACTTCATGTTTTCCTTTTCGGATTTTATTTTCTTTACTGATATTTTTTAAGCATTGCGTAAACATACAAAGTACGAACATGGAACAATATCATTATTATTGTTACTATTATCATGCATAAAAATTTATATAATGCTTTTGTTTGTAGATTTATTAGAAGTATAGTAAAAGAAGCAATTGATTTAACACATAAATGCCAGAAGGGGATATGAGTGTACTTTTGCTATGTTATACGTTATCTCACTAATAAAATATTCAAATTTTTGATATTTTTTAAATGCATGTAATCTAGTTTTCACATATTAATGCCGAAACTACTCTTGTAATAACATTCACACAGCACCCTTGTACTTATATTCGTTTTGAGAAAGGAATAAAGTAAAGTAGGGCCTTTGTTGTAGAAACATATTTACTAGTTACTGTTATGTGATTGGTGACAGTCTATCACGTTTTTTCTGTATCTCGTATTTCATTAATCCTTTTTTTTTGTGCTTCTGACTTTACGCTTTGATGACGTCGAGGTCATTAGAGGCGGGACAGGACTGGGGGCAAATAATGAGAAGGAATTCTGCCATAGCCTTTTAAAGGAACCGTACTCTATTCGCCTGGAATTATTTCGGGAA
>JARYHS010013631.1:140685768-140712765 GCA_031002005.1 Vandiemenella viatica | reverse complement strand
ACCTTAAGGGTGTATATACAACTAACACATACAAATATTTGTAGAAACTGAAATTTCATTTTCTCCAGATCTATTTAAATTTTAGGGTTCAAATTTCGTAGCTCCATAGAACTGTTATAGTTATATATAAAAATTGACTTTTAAAATAAAAATATTATTTAACACTATGTTAATGTACCTTCCAAATTGACAGTTAATAATATGTCGTCATTAAGGTCTTTAATGATAGAAAGCATACTATTTGAAATTTTGCCGAAATCATTTTTTTTTAATCTTGTAAACTAATATCGAGGCAATTAGTTAAACAAATAATATAACACATTTAACTTTATATTTGTTGTTAGTAAAACATTTTAAGAAATTGAAATTGTTTCTTTTTTGTTTAAGGATATAGGCATATTTTCCATTTGTGAAAAGCTGCATAAACAGTAATAGAAGCGACTGTAGTAATTACTATGTAAAATATGTCCTGTTAATATGATAAAGATCTACGCATGTGCAAAAAGTTATCTTAAAAATCAATTGTTAATTGCTGTTTTGAGATATTTAACGTTAAAGATTTGGATTACCTTCAGTAAGATTTAAATGGCTGTCAATCGTGCAGGGCTTTGCTTAATCACGCATAATTCTCACACTGTCAAAGATATTTAAATAATTTTTTAATCAACATGAAGTCAAAAGTAAAAACTATTTTGTGAATCGAAAGAAAAAATCATATTTTTGAAACCTGATAACTGTATCTACCCCCCCTTAAAGGATATTAAGGATATTTATAGTCAGACGGCAGTCGCTTGGCACAAAAATCAGTGGCTGATATAATTTCAGTATAGGTAACGGTTCTTCCCTAAATGCCCCTTCGCATTGTTGGTATCCGATTAAATAATATTACTAGAATTTTTCCGATGTTTTGCATGTGTGGAACTATGTGTGGGAGTAATATGTTCACTTTTTATTATTATTATATTTTCGAGTAACAATTATTATTCCGGGTAAGGTAAAAAAACCTAAATATGTAAGACGTTTAATTTCTGTTACCTGCTCTCTTATTTCCGTGTTGCTCCTGCTTATTAGAAGTTTTAATATTCGTTTTTTAATTTTTTAAATCATATTTTATCGTAATGTAATGCAGAAAACATAACCAATACGATCTTAATAAAGCATTACGCGAAAATTAGGCATTTCAATACGAATTGTAAATATTCTAAATCAATGCAATCATGTTTTAAAGTCGATATTAAACAGAAACTTTGGCTATGGTTCTATTTGATGTCTGTAATGTAGTACCGCTGCAGACTTATCGTAAAGTAAATATCAAATTAATTGGAGAGTTAATCATTAATGTAGTGGTTTGATTTACGTTTTATGGATATTTCAGGAAATTGCAGGAATAAATAACCAAAGCAGCGCAATCAAAAACAACACTAACAGAATACAAAGAACTGAGAGTTTATATATGATGTAATTTTATCTTTTATGGACATATTTTGAGGTTAAGAAAGAAGAGTTTATCTTAGATACGTGGCGCCTGTCTGTTCTTGTCACAAACAAATTATCATTTCTTAAGTTTCATTCTTACTATTCACACTTTCATCTCACTTCTGTTCCTCGCTAGACTATTTATGTTTTAAAATTACGATACTAACCATAGTTACTTAATTATTATAAGCTTTAGTATCATCATCTATTTCTTTAATTATTCATACTGATCTCAATTATTCATCACTTAGCATGCGTTCACGTCCGTTGACTGAAATTTGTGCGAATATTTTGTGTTTCAGCTTCTCGACTGGCCGTAGCATCCTCAGTGCTCTTACTGCTGCTGGTTCTGATGGCTCTGACTGCCGAGTCAAAGCCAATGAGGGCTCCTTTGGATGCTATTGACACATGCCTCTTCACATGTGACTATTGCTTCAAGGTATAGGACCAAATTACTAAAAGATATTAGCTGACATAAGTCTCTTCAGAATTGTCATCTCGTATATCAGATCGAGATGACGATAATTGTTTCCCCACTGCCGAAGTACCTTCACAATGAAAAGTTGTAAGGTTTGATTTTGAATCACAACCATCAGATATTTTACGAAGACGCAGAAAGGAATCGTCCTGTAATTTAAAATAGGTACCTACGTGTTTAATCTTCAATGGTTTCCCATTTTGTCCATGAGAAATAGGATTGGCATAGATTAACAATCAATGTTTTGTAACCTCTGGAAATATATCTTGAATAAGTGCTAAAACAATTGAACACTAAAAGACAATTTGATTATTCTTAATCATTGTTTACATTAGTAACGCAGAACGGCTCCATTATTTTTTAAAATTAAATTGACGTAAAAATCATCCTAAGATTGAACTGAAATCTATGTGTGTCCACTATAGACTAAAAAACTACTGCACCGATTAATGCGCAGTTTTTTTGCAAACTAATCTGCTTTGCCTAGAGAAAGTTTAATGCTGTTGAAATCTTCGATCTGATCATTACAAAGAGACAATCACTCACTCACAAGAGTAATTGGTTCAATGCATATGCCAAAAGGCACAGGGAAAACATTTGTTATTTCAATGGCACAGGCTACTACTATAAGTGTGAAAAAATATTTCGCAGTCGTATCATCTCGAAATGTGTCGATTCTTTTTTATGGTTGTTGAACTGCACATTCAGCACTTAAATTGCCATTGATTAAACAAACAGTGAAAAACCAATTTGCCACATTTAAAAAATATCAAGAATGAGTAAAGTACTTCAGCAGTGCGAAATAATAATATGGGATGAATGCACAATGGTGCACAAAAAATCGTGAGAAGCATTGGATCGAACATTTCAAGATTTAGGTAGAAACGAAAGGCCATTCAGTGCCGCGCTAATATTACGAGTATTAGCAGCTGATTTTCGACAGACATCAGATGCTATTCGGCGTTCAATACCAGCTGATAAACTAAATACATGCTTGAAAACATCACATGTTTGGAGATATGTTAATAAATTTTCATTGAAGATAAACATGCATGTTAAATTTTAAAAAATCGATCCTTCTGCAGAACATTTTGTGATAAAATTATTAGAAATTAGAAATGGAAAAAATACCTCGTGGACAATTATACTTTTCATCATCCCCTGTAGGAAAATCAAGGTATTTTTTTGTACTTATGGCCAACAGAATCACCAAAAACACTGGATATCCAAGAGCATTACAATGAACTTAAAATTGAATAAATCAATAATTAAAATTTCTGTTATCTAAAACATTAAAATCATAATGTATGTGTAAACATCTAATTCTAATTAAATAGAAAAATTGATATCATACTTTCATTTGTGTTCATTAAATACATATATAGATACTCAAATCTATCAATACCGAAGCATTGCCGGATAGACTGGTTCTATGTTAGTCAAAAACGGCTTCACAACATACCTAATTTATTAATGCCTTAGAAAATTAATCTTCTTTTGTACCTGTGCACCTGAGAAATCCGCCTATATTCAATCACAAATTACGGTAAATTAGGTCACTTTCCAGAGAAAAAATACAGTGAAAATGTTGTCGCGGAATAAACCACATAAGCCGACAATTCCACAGTTATTTTAGCACTGAATTTTTTTAAGTTGACTTCTTTTATGTTAAGTTCTACAGCCTCTTTTTTTTGACGTGAAAAATCGTGGATGTAATATCTCTAATTCTGTAAATCTTTATATTTTTTGTACAGAAACGATATCAACTCGTCCCAGCACCTATAAAAAAAGTCACTCTGATGTTGAACAATTTCTGCTAAACATCTGGTAAACTTGATAATACAGTAAAAGCAATTTCGTTTTGTCTTAATAGCTGCTGAAAGTGTCAGAGTTTCTATTTGTTCCGCCTTTATCGTGGACGGACCTGAAATTTTACGTCGAGACGGAACTATGGAGCGTCTTGGAGCATCTCATCTGAGAACTTCAAAAAAAATTTGTGTACGACGAGATTGGCCCCAAACGAGCACTTTAATCAATGACCAGTCGACACTATGATAAATAGTGCTGTCATTATTTTTCACCAATTAGGACATTACAACAACAGCAACAAAACAGCTTATGAAGGCCGTAGCTCTAATCAACCTTCGATTGTGAAGAGTAGTTTAGCTAACAGTGAATTATTCTGGTTTGAAAGCTCAGAAAGAAAATACATAACAACTTAAAATATAACCAAAACATTCAGCAATTGCTTATAAAACTTAGTTCTGTTAACATTTCGATAAGAATAATAGCTTATATGAAAACAATTCATTTTGGTATATTTCCTCGCCCTACTCAAGGCATATCATTTTGGAAAATAAATTTCAAAGCGTAGAAGGTTTAAATTCACAAAAACATTCTCTGAGAAATATTTGCGGAATAAGCCCAGCAATATATATATATATACACACACGAGATAAACTTACAAACAAATCCTTCACGCCACAAATCCTTCTGGTCTCAATTCCAATAAGACCCTTCCAGTAAACCCAAAACTTTTTATTATTATTTGTTCAAATTTTATAGATCTAATGTAATTTTAAATATTCTTACTGAGTGTTTTTTTTCTTTTTTATTATTATTATACTTATATCCTTTCAAGTTAATTAGTTTTGCGATGTTCCCCCATTTCCAACGATAGTATATCTCCAGAATTATCTATTATCGATTCAGTACTGTCTTGCCCCCTCTACCACCACCCCTCACATTCAGGACAAGCTAACCAGATTCCCTATTCACTAAGTGGGCGACGATGAGATCACATCTGTTTGTAAGACTAAGTTTCAACACCGAAATATTGCATTGCATGTGTTCGTCTTTTTTGTGTTCGTTGTTCCTAGCCGCGGTCATCTATGGTAGATGTTGGGTTTTATTTCCTTTCTTAGTTTCTTATATGCACTAACTACCATCTTTTGTAGTTGGAAATCTTCAAGACTTCAGACTAAGCGGTGACCTACATACATAAATATTTAGAATAAATATAACATCCACAAGAATTACAAGTCATTACATATTGTACAAGGAGGGAAAAATTCTCTGCAGATTCTTATAAATCAAATGTTATTTACATAAATCTGATAGCCTTAACTACACAATTGAAAAAATTTTGAATCCGAATCCGTTTTAATTCTTAGAAAGAATGTTCTTTTTGGAATTTGATAACCGAGAGTGAGAGAAAAGATAATACATTTTTATTGAAGGGGAAAATTACAAAATTATTCACAATCACTAATTTAGAGAACGATTTTCTGGAAACTACGAGCAAACTTAGCAAAAAATAAGAGTCGTTAAAAACTGCATTCAAGTGTACTAATACGGGATGTTACTTGGTTATAATTAGCGATGGGAATTGCATACTCAGTCATCAAGTATGGGTGCAGAGCGGACGTTTCTAAATAAAAATCCGCTGGATTCTTTCTTCTTTACTGAAAGTCGTTAGTAATTTAAACCCTCGCAACTCAGAATTAGAAAGTGATTAGTTAAATTTTCTTACAAAATTTCCTCCTGCTCTTATTTAAATTATAAAAGACTACGACGATTTAGCATTCAGAATAGCTTCCTCGATTTTGGTTTTCCGGGAATATTCTAGGCAAGTGCAGGTACAGTTTTTCAGCACGGACAATTTTCTTGCACTTTTTTTTGAACAAAACACAAAAATGAAGAATATTAAGATCAAAGTGTCCCTAAGAATATTTTTTATAGTTTAGAGATATGATTTCGTATTAAACTATAATCTAATTTGATGCATCGCTTCATACAAATAATTTTAATAAGTATCTTAGTTTCGAATGGCTATTTTCACATGATTCTGCGAAATATGCCTTAAGATTGTAGCCACTATGATATACCAGTAATTACTGTTTCGTTCATTACAGATCAGCTCAGTTTTCTAGGACGTTTGCTCCCAGAGGCATTGCAGATTAATATGTGCTAAACCATATCGGGCCATTTCTTCGAATTATGCACATAAAAGATTTTTTTTTCAGTTTTTATTACTACCTGATGTACTTAAACGAATGAGATGAAACTAAATTATATCAATACTTTCTAAAATAATTAAAAGACTTCTATTAATCTTCTTGTGATTAATATTTTCGTTAAATTTTAAAAATGTGTTTCATGAGTTCGAATAAGAAACAGAGGTGAAGAAGCTTTGTTGTTAGTGTATGTGAAATAATTGTACATTCAGAGGTACATAAATTACTTGCTTATAAAGTGTTATATCTAACTACGGCAATTCCTATGTTTTCCAGGGGAAGGTTCTGCTCCACTGTGCCAACCAATGTCTCGACCGAGAAGGAATGATGGCAGAAAAATGGCTGATGGTTTGCCCCTACTTCGGACAGCAGATTTATTTCGAATGAAACGATAAAACAAAATACTTCTCTGTTGAATTATTCCCCACCTCACTCACCTATGAACATATTCTGTTTACTACATCACATCTGGTACTTAGCTGAATCATTATTTATTGTATCACTTTAAACAAAAATATGTAACTGGTTAAAATCAGTTTAATAAATGACGATGTGACGCTATGTCTAATTATGTGTTTTATATGCTTGTTTTGTTACCCAATCTCTATGGAAATCAAGACTAATGAGATTGTAAACGGGAGAATGTGTGCGCGTTGAAAATGAGTTTTGGGCTCTGTTAACAAGATACAGAGAATCAAATGTTTTGAAAATTTTGTCTGTCTCTTTTGATGAACGCGATTGGCAGAAGAATTACTATACAGTTTTTCATGGTGTTTGGAACAATTTGCAGGCCGTGGTGCTAGGAATAAGCTGATAAATTCAGAAAAATGTGTTCGTAAATTTAATTGTTCCACAGTATCAGCTTGAAATTGTTATGTCTTGGAAAAAAAGGTAAGTAACTTCCGCATCTAAAAATTTCAGCTCAACGTACTGGCGACATCATATTATTCCGAATTAAGTTATAATATTGTACTAAAGAGCTGTCAGTCTACGCTAGAGAGGCTTTAAAAACTTTATTAGCCTGCGCTTTCCATCGACGGTAAAGTGTGCTGATAGAGCTTTTTTTCTCGCTGCAAATAAGCATCAGTCGCTTAACTCATTTCTGAGAACCATATTTAAAACATTTTTTATTAAGTATTGACGCAAATAAGGAGGTCGAAGAGGTCGAATCATTCGTGCTATAAATTCTGGTAGAAGAATTCAACTTTGCTCTGTGAGATTTTTCCAAAATTACTGACTGACTTGTTTCTTGTCCTCTGTAATTCTCGGCTATAAATTAAATAGCCTTAATACAGAAGCAACTGTAAAATCATGAAGTTAAACACTCGTTCTTACAGATTCCAAACTGCTGGATCACTGGGATGGACGTCTCTGAACCGAATCTCTAATGATGCTGAAAGTTTTATTCGTCCTGTACCGAAAAGCTCCAGAAAATACTGATGGCAACTCTCAATGCAATGTAAAGACCTACACACAGCAAGCCGACAGGCCAAATCACCCCGCGCCGATACAAAACTCGTCGTGTGTGGGGGAGCTCAGATGGATTGGCGTGGCTCGGAAAGCCCTGCTGGATATTCGCCCCGTCCACACACGAGTGATCATCTGCCAAAAGGCCATTTCACATAGGTTTATGCAGACTCAGTCCAAACCAAGGGGTCACAGACGACAGCATCAGCCACGCCGAGTCAGGACAGTTCATGCCTACAACTGCCGACCCTGGCGGCGTAGGGGCTGGCCTCGCATTTCAATGGTCGCCGACTCGATAGTGTCTAGGTGGTTTTATTTTAGTGTTGTGATGTCCTCACCACTGTGTCCCAAAATTATAGAAAGAAGCCTGATATAATAGTACGATATAAGTTGGAGCTGGAAAAGTGGATGTACATAACGAACGCCATATTTTAAACAAAAAAAGAGAACTTTCGCTAGGGTATATACAGGTTACAAAAAGTTTTAAAGGAAATCAATCTGCAGTCATTAAAAAATGTATTTAATTTTATTTTACAGAGAGAGAGAAAAAAAGAAATGTCTCTTACATGAATTCTTAAAAACAATTACTTTATGTCGGTAATGAATATTATTAGTACCGTATAAAGTACGGGGATATTCAGAAACAAACTGAAAGTTTTAAAATATAATGGTGTAAGACACTTTTCCTCGTTTTCTAGAAATTAATATATGCAAAAAATTGTTTAATAAATTCTGGAACATAAATGTTGTATTATTATCAGTTTAATGATGTCACCTGTAATGAAATTTACTACAGAGGTTTGAATTGAATAAAATTTGTACAGTGATTTAATTTTACATTAAAAAATGACTTAAATCATTGCTTATTGAAAAAAGTAATGATTTTCATCACTGAATAAGACTTACAGCAGTGCATTTATCATCAATATTGATATGAAGTGAGATTGCCTAATGTACGAGATTGAATTGTGTCTTCACTATCCGTTATTTATTTAGAAATACTATGCGGAAGAGCGGAATCAATGAGCACGCAGGATGCGCTTACGAACATTATGATTTAAGTCTGAACTGCACCACTTTGCTGATAAAGGAAGCAGGTGTTTCGTTCATTATTAGAATTTCCAGTTCTTCCTGATGTAAGTCGAATGAAGATCTGAATAGGTTTTAACACGCTACAATGACTTTAACCCATCCAAATTTGACCTTGCTGTGTGAGGTTAAAACTTCCTAATCTTTTTTGAAAGCCCCAATTAAAGCTCATATTTTCGAGATTTGAAGATTTTTTTTGGCTTTACACTGACACACTCTTTACACCGATTTAAAAAAAAATTGTGACCAGAAAAAGGAAAGGAGTAGGGTGAAAACGAAGGCTGAATGTAGTACTATGAACTCATTAGTTATTCTAAACTAACTATTGGATGTAATATATACTTATAATTGAACTGTAACCTAGAAACAGTCTGTACAATTGAGATATTAAAAATAAAAACGAGTTCGAGTATTATTAACATCCCAGTCCAAATTTCTATTAATTTGTTTGTGATCGTTTTGTGAATTTGTGAAAAGCTGTTGAAAATGTGTAAACAAAGTAAAAAAGAAACACACATATCTGAGTGATCGTTGTATTTATTAACGATTGTGTTCATGGTTATTCAATGTGATGAGGAGCACAGTCAGAAGTACGCCACTGGGAAATTTTACATGCTAGAAGGAATTCTATGGGCAGTACACCGCTGAAATCGTGGAAACGTGTTATGTACCTGAAATGTGAGCGACTTGGAACCATGCGGTTCTTTTTTCCAAAATTTAAGTCACAATTAAATTAATTCAAAATTTCATGTTAACAAAATAATTTATTTTCTTCCATTAAAGTTGAAATATCAATGAATCTCAAGGTGGTTTATTTATATGTCGATCGTCGACCCACCAATGCGATTTTTATTGTAAATCCAAAGAATTTTTATGTGCTATCGTACATTCATCCCAAACGATCAACAAGCGATGCTGAAGAACTTTGGCCACAGCACAGTTCTTCGAAAGGTTATATATTGGAGTTTCATTGATTTGCATGTTCAACGGCAACCTGAATGTTGAATAAGCTGTCTGACTGGCTTCCAACATCGTAGCTGCAATTCCTGATGAATCAAGTGCAAGTGAAATTTCTTCCAGCGAACGAATCATTGCGATCAATGAGATCAAAAACGTTTTCAAGTTTTACCGGGAGTGTCCAAGAAAAAAATCCGTGTATTCCGATCGTTTACAACTTTCATGAGCATATATTTGTTTCTGATTCAACAGTGGAACACTCGTTCGATCTGATTATCTCAATGCATCAAAATCCAATTGCTTTTTGCGTTTCAACTCTTGATTAAATGTATCGTGCATCGGACGAATGGACGCTGTCATGCCTCATTGCGGTAATACCCTGTTCGATATCATTAATCACATGTCCTCAACTAATACCAATGGAATAAAATAAAATAACTACATTTGTTGGACAGATCGCGAAACAACACTAAACAAAAACAAACGTAATTCTATTTTAATTTAGGCTGGAATGCGTTTTTACAGATTTTTCTCCTTACCAACCAGTATTTTTTTTTTCAGTAGAAAACACTTAATTGAGATATTTCCATCCTGGGAGCATCAGGATAAAACAAAACAAAAAAAAATAATTACGCATATCCATAGTTCAAATCATAGTCATGGATTCGCACAAAACTAAAAAAAAAAAAAAAACTTCAGTTTACTCGAATTTTTCCCCTCCATTTTTCCAATTTTCTTTCCCTAAAAAACTTTATTCGTACTATTACGAAGATTTTTTAAAAAGAAATACTGAAATCAGACCCTACAAAAAAATCACTTTTAGTTTTCTCCGAATTTTCCGGCCAACTTTTCCAATATTTCTTTCTCTAAAAACCTTATTCCGACTACTACGACCAGTTTCTAAAAAAAAAAAAAAAAAAAAAAAAAAAAAAAAAATTAGCAAAATCGATACACAGAAGAAAGCACTTTGGTTTTTTGTGAATTTTCCGGGAAGCTTTTCCAGTTTTTATTTATCTAAAAACCTTATTCGAACTATTATGAACATTTTTTTTAAAATTAGCCAAAAATGACCAGCCGTTTTATAGTGATACGGTTACCAATGAACAGCCACGCAAGGGCCTGGTACGCAAATGCCAGGTACGGGTTTGGCGAACCCGCGCTGCCCGAGCTGGAAACTTGTGAGCGCCGCAAGTTTCCCACACCGTAAACTCCTACCATGCTTCAACGACCACCGTAGGGCGTGGCGGTGGAACATTGTGTGCCTAGGAGAACGGGGATCTTGGCTTCACCACCCGGATCGCGAGGATGGTACTAACCTCTATAAAAAAAAACCTCAACCTCAAGGTCAGCCACGTGCCGAGGAGGTGCATGGGTGAGAGGTAGATCACTCGTTAACGTTGTAAGAATACACAGCATCTTAGTTTTAAAATAATTAATAATTAATGTTTTTTATATTATTTCAATGGGAAGCGTATTGATAGTGGTATTTTCGATTCACTATTTTGTATTTGATTAATGTTAGGCTGATTATGTGTGTATAGTGTTAAAAGTGCTTTATATATTGTTAATTTTATCGTGTTATTAATATTGTGTCAAAGAAATCCATGCGCCGTTACCGAATGAACAATTTACATGAAAATCTCTGGAATAAACAGTGCAGGAAGGAAGATCTTTGACGTAAAGAACAGATGAGAAGCAGAGATCGTGTGTAGTACGGCGAAGTTTGGATGAAACTGAGAATTGTATTTGTTAATGTAAAGAAACAATAAAGTAAATGAAGGATGATTTAAATAATTTAATTTTACATGTGGCGACTGTGCCCGTGACGCAGAGCTAATTATTTAGCTCGTAATAAAAGAAGCCTGTAATCTTCGGAAAGGAAGTGACGAAAATTTTAAAATAAGAATGGATGGAAAAGATTTGGAAGTAGCTGGGGAGCGGGCAGTTACCGCACTGGATTGTAATGCTGCTACCGTTCATGATGATTCAACAACTGGCATCGCGGAGAAGAATCTGTGCAACGAAAAGAGTAAGTCCGTAAAAGAAATGTTGGCTATGATTATTCAAGAACAGATGGAAGCGAAATGAGAAATGCAGAAAATAAATCAGAATCAACAGCAATTGATGCAGGAGTGGAGAAGGGGAGGAAATTGTGACAAAGCGGTGGACAAAGAAGCGGAAGAGGAAGCAGAAAGCAGGTTAAAGCAAGTGATGAGAACATGCAAAGAAAAGCTAGAAATGGAGACGGAACAGAAAATGACAGCGAAGATAAGCGAAGGTTTGACAAGAAATTGAACACAATGTCTGATAACAACGGACCATTGAAATGGTGGGAGTGTTTAGAACAGATACAAGTGAACAACGAGTGTAATAATGTTGATAGGAGGGAAGCAGAACATAAAGAAATTAGTGGATTTGCGAGAATGAACGAATGGGAAAATGACGACCAGAAGGTAAATGATGAAGCAAGAAGGAAAAGTGAAATGCCTTTTGCTTTCACATATAAGGATGAAGGAAGTCACGAATTGGAAACACATGAAATCGAAGAAGAAACTGAAGATGCGGAGGCAAGGGAAGAAGAGACCAGCGGTGAAGAAGAGGAGCGAGAATACGGATTTCCGTTGGACGGAGTGGCGAGTAAGGAAGAAGATGAAGACGAAAATGAGGTAAAATGTGGGCTAATAAAGAATGAAACAGTGGGAAGAGATGAGAAGGAGGAATCAACCAGAGACGGGATGAAGATGAAGAAAGGGCTCGATATGTACCACGAGGGCCACAACATTGTGAGGTGCGAGTGGAAGAAAGGTGGGAGAGAGTGCAAGGAAGATGCAACGATAGGGAAAGTGAAGATGAAGAGGGAGTGACACATGAGAATATTGAATCAGAGGGATTGTTGGGATTAAAATATATATATATATATATGTGATCTGAACTTATACCGGGGGTGTGAATGAATGTAACTATGGTTGAAAATGTATGTATGGGTGAGTGGTGTGATGTTAAATCACACAAAATTTGACAAAATTCAAATTTTGTGACAAATTGGCCGAGGGGATGTGTAAGAATACACAGCATCTTAGTTTTTAAATAATTAATGTTTTTATATTATTTCAATGGGAAGCGTATTGATAGTGGTATTTTCGATTCGCTATTTTGTATTTGATTAATGTTAGGCTGATTATGTGTGTATAGTGTTAAAAGTGCTTTATATATTGTTAATTTTATCGTGTTATTAATATTGTGTCAAAGAAATCCATGCGCGTTACCGAATGAACAATGTACATGAAAATCTCTGGAATAAACAGTGCAGGAAGAAGATCTTTGACGTAAAGAACAGATGAGAACCAGAGATCATGAGTAGTACGGCGAAGTTTGGATGAAACTGAGAATTGTATTTGTTAATGTAAAGCAACAATAAAGTAAATGATGGATGATATAAATAAATTTAATTTTACAACGTGCAACCTCAGGGGCACCTGCGCACCCCTGTTGTATCAGCATTTGTTTTTAACATGTTTTTGCTCGTGGGACCAAAAATTCCTCACAAACAAAGACAAAACCCCTGCGGTCCGGGTGTGCCGCAGGTTAAAAAACATACACCCAGTTCCAACAAGCGGGCGAGGGTTGACAGCCCTCCTCCGGAACAAGACGGCAGTAATAGCAAGGGTTGTCTTATAGACAACGCCTTTGTAATTATGGCAAGAACGGAGGGATCCTTTGAAAAGGTCTCTCCGTTCTATATACAGAAAGGAATAGAGGGAATATCTGGTATCCTAAAAACTGTAAAAAAGCTGAGGAATGGGACCCTGCTTCTTGAAACATCTAACCACAGACAGGCTGTTTCACTCCTTAAGTGTGAGAAGCTCGGGGAGTTCGCAGTGAAATGCGAACTTGCGAACTCCATAAAATTCTAAACTCCAGTAAAGGAGTTATCACTTGTGGTCGAGGTTAGGCCGATCAAACGAAGGGTTAACGGCAATCTTCAGAAAACTGCCACCTTCGTCCTGACGTTCGACACTCCGACGTTGCCGAAATCCATTAAAGCTGTATATTTAAATCTGAATGTTCGCCCGTATGTCCCGGACCCGATGCGCTGCTTTAAGTGCCAGCGGTTCGGGCATACGACGGCGAACTGTAAAGGCAACGCCACTTGTGGGAAATGTGGAAAGTCGGCGCACGAACCGGGTGCAAGTTGCACCCTCCCACAGGTGTGCATTAACTGCTCCGGGTCACATCCAGCCTGGAGCAGGGAGTGTCGAGTGTACCTTGAAGAAAAGAAGGTACAGGAGTTGAAGACAAAGGAAAGAATATCCTTTGGCGAGGCGAAGAAACGGTTTAAGGCGCTGGCGCCACCGGTCTTCGCCACTAGCTTCGCCAAAACGTTATCAACTCCCGTCAGGAAGGAGAACGTTGCTACGCAGACGTCCGTTGTTGACACGGGCACGAGCATGACATGCTCGTGCCAGTGCAAGTGTGGTGCGCAGCCCACTAAGGTCCTAACACCAAGGACCGCGGTCGTCGGTAGTAGCGCTTCTGCTAACTCGACCACTACAGCAGCAGGGTCATCAAGTTCCCCAGCCAAAGCACGGCCATCCGCTCCAGTAGCTGCAGCCGTGGGTGCCTCTGCAACAGCAGAAGCAGCACCCATGGCAAAAGCTGCATCTGCAGCGGTAGTAGCAGCAGGAACGCCATCTGCCGGAAGCGGATGGCAGTTAGTGCAGAAAGTTCGGGATCAGAAGTTTAAACACACGGACCCCACCATGTTCTTGAAGTCCCCTTCTACTTCTCCTCCCAGTTCCCCAACTAGCGTGAGGAGGATGGGAACAAGGCCTTGGCGGAAGAAAGATCCGCAAGACGCCGAGTCCTCAGAACAAAAGTCGTCTTCGGACCCCGAAGATGACGTTATGCTGGTGGACGAAGAACCTGGTCCCGTTCCTCAGCAGACATCAGACACTGACCCACCCGATCCGGGGCGGGTGGTTTTAAATAGGTAGAATGGCTCCCATACTTCAGTGGAACGTAAACGGCTTTCAGGCTCACAAAGAGGAAGTCCACATCTTAGCACGGTCTAATCCATTGTGTCTATATCTTCAGAAGACACATTTTAGACCTTCACACCAACCTGTGCTAAGAGGGTATGACATCTATAGAAAGGACGATACCGAGGGTGATCGAGCGAAGGGGGGAGTGGTTGTGTTTGTCCGAAACACTGTCCACTCCGAACCTATTGCTCTCACCTCTGATCTACAAGCAGTTGCGGTGAAAATACACGGTCCAATCCAACAATCTGCCACCCAGTGTGTCAGTCGGCTACGACGACCTGGTTGGCATTATACGACAACTCACTCGGCCCTTTCTCCTTTTGGGAGATTTCAACGCCCACAGTGCGTTGTGGGGTTCCACCACCGATTGCCCCAGCGGCCGAGTGGTTGGTAGATTGATAGAGCAGGAGGAAATTTGTATCCTGAATACAGGGCAAATGACTCATTTCACCACTGCTACCGGTACGTCCTCTGCCATTGACCTTTCCTTGTGTTCCCCCTCAATTGCTGACTCCGTGCAGTGGGACGTGGATCGCGACCTACATGGTAGTGACCATTTCCCTATTTGGATGCACGTCGAGTGTGAACGTGGAAGAGGAAATAACCGACGCAAATGGATCTTCAGTTGTGTAGATTGGCAGCTCTACTGCCGCTCTGTACACCTGCAACCCTGTGGCAGTATACAGGAGAAGGTGAATCACTTGACACAAGTGATTCACCGTGTGGCTGACGTTTCCATGCCGAAGAGCTCCGGAACGCTGCGAAGGACGCCCGTCCCCTGGTGGAACGATGAATGTCGTTCCGCCATCCAGGGTCGCCGACGGGCGTTGCGTCGTTTTAGGTTGTGCCCAACATCTGACAACCTAGCAGCGTTCCGTATTGCCAGAGCTAAGGTGCGTCGAGTTATTAAGGAGAGCAAGAAGAGGTCATGGCAGAACTTTGTGAGCACTATAAATCGTTCCACACCTTCGTCGAAAGTATGGGAGTCCATTCGCCGTATATCTGGAAGGTACTCTCACCCACCAGTATCTGGGTTACTGGATCACGGACGTATAATTACTGACGAACGAAGCATAGCGCAGCTGATGGCGGAGAACTTCGCCGCCATCACTTCGTCCGCTAACTTTGACCCTCGGTTTCAGCGACGAAGAGTCGCTACCGAGAAGCGCCCGCTGTGCTTCGATTCGTCGAATACAGAAGCCTACAACTGCCCTTTTACATCTTGGGAGCTGGAGTCAGCGTTAAACAGCGCAAACGACACTGCTCCAGGGCCTGATCTGATCCAGTACCAGATGCTGAGGCATCTTAGTAAAGATGCTAAGGAGTACCTTTTAGATATTTTTAATCAGATATGGACCGGAGGACACTTCCCCGACTCGTGGAAAGAAGCAACGCTTATCCCTATTTTAAAGCCTGGTAAGGACAAATTGTTGCCAGGTAGCTATCGTAGCATCGCCCTTGCAAGCTGCATGGGTAAGACACTGGAGAGGATGGCCAATCGCCGCCTCGTCTGGTGTCATGAATCCCGAAATCTGCTGAGCCGCTTTCAGTGTGGATTCAGGAAGTTCCGTTGCACCTTGGACAACCTGATCCTCCAGGAGGCGGCAATACAGGATGCGTTTATCCGCAGCCAACACCTTATGGTTGTCTTTTTCGACCTCGAAAAGGCTTATGATACTACCTGGCGGCATGTTATTTTAAAAGTTACACGAATGGGGTTTTAGGGGTAACCTTGCCTTTTTTTTAAAATCATTTTTATCTGTTCGTTGCTTCCGGTACCGAGTCGGTAGTGAAGTGTCTGATCTTTTTATTCAGGAAAACGGTGTTCCTCAAGGTTCAGTTTTAAACGTGACTCTTTTCGCTATTGCGATAAATAGCATTTTAAGTGTTATAAGGAGTCTCATACGGTAATCCTTATATGTGGATGATTTTTTAATTTTTATTGCGTCGTCCAGCCTGAGAAGCGCCGAGCGGCAGCTGCAACTCACGCTGAACAGGCTGGATGAATGGTCAGTGCACACCGGTTTTCGTTTCTCTGCCGAGAAAACCCGATGTGTACTTTTTACTCGTAGCAGAAGCCTTTTATCAGAGCCCCATCTAACCTTGAGGAATACCGTTTTACTGAAACAGTTCGGTTTCTGGGCCTCATTTTAGACAGCAGATTAACCTGGCTACCACAACTCAAAGATGTGAAAGCCAGAGCCTCAAAAGCTCTAAATGTTTTAAAATGTCTGTGTGGCAGGTCATGGGGCGCTGACCGCTCCTGCCTGCTACAATTTTCCAGAGCCTTTGTACGGTCGCGGCTGGAATACGGTTGTATCGTGTATGGTTCCGCACGGGACAGCTATCTCCGTATACAGGATAGTGTCCACCATGCTGGAATTCGGCTCGCCACGGGTGCATATCGCACCAGCCCCATTGTTAGTATTTGTGCTGACTCGGGCGAGCCGCCGCTTACCATCCGCCGGCGACTCCTCATGGTGCGACACTACCTGCACGTTGCCGTTACACCTGGCAGTCCCGTGTACGACGTAGTTCTACACCCCAACTACGAGCGGCTCTATACCAACCGGCATAGAGCCACTAAACCGTTCGGCTACCGTCAAAGGCTATTTTAGAGCAATACAGATTCGAGCTTCCTTCTTTTTATCACCAGGGTTGGAGTAAATCTCCTCCCTGGCTTTTAATGAGGCCCAGAACGATTTTAGAACTATCGCGGCACGACAAGCTGTGTACCTCGGATAGTGTTTTTATCAGAATTTTTAGAGATGTCTTAAACCAGCATCATAATTTTACCCCGGTATTTATGTATGGGTCTAAGCAGGCTAACGGAGTTGGCTGCTCCGTCGTGTTCCCTCGAGCGACTTACACATACAGTATAAACTTGACGGCAGGTGCAGCGTTTTTACTGCCGAGTGCTACGCCGTGCTAAAGTCGCTCCAGCATATGAAAGTAAATCGCGATAAGTGTTTCATCATATGCTATGATTCCCTCAGCTGTATTCAGGCCATAGGAAATATGTATCCAGCAGATCGTCTACTCCAGGACATCCAGGACGCCCTCCTTTCCCTCCAATCTCGTGGAAAGGAGGTAATATTCTGTTGGGTACCGGGCCATGTGGGAATCAGGGGGAACGAGGCAACTGATGTAGCTGCCAAGTTAGCCTGCGATAAGGTCAGAACCGACTTTGAACCGGTCCCAAAGTCAGACCTTGCCTCGGCGGCGAAGAGATTTGTTTTTGATGTTTGGCAGAGGCAGTGGCTGGTAGTTGAGCATAACAAGCACCGGCTGGTCAAACCGACCGTTCAGCCGTGGAGCAGCTCCTTCCAGCGGGCGAGGAGGGATGAGGATCTCCTCACTCGCCTCCATATAGGGCACTGTCCTCTGACGCACAGCTTTCTTCTCCGCCGGAAGGACCCACGGGAATGTGATGCTTGTGACGTACCTTTGACGGTAAGCCACATTTTAAGTGATTGTATTTTATTTTTAGACTTAAGGGCTTAGCCAACGATCTGTCCCTTATTTTAAACAATGATATTGACAATGTGGCCAAGGTTTTAAAGTTTTGTTGCTTGGTCGGTCTTGTCCCAAAAATTTTGGGCAGACGGGCCTAGGTTTTAGATTGGATTGGTGGCCTTTTACAGCCACCAATCCAAGTACTGTTTTTAGTTGTGACCTTGTTTACCTGGCTGGCCCCTTTACAGCCAGCCAGTTAGTTCGTCGTTTCAAACTGGTTGGCCCTTTTTCAGCCAACCAGTCAATGTATGTATTTTTACTCTATGTGGCCTGTGTACTACCGTATTATTACTATTATTACGTTTTATTTTTTCCGTCTGTTTGGCTGACCCCTCTACAGTCAGTCACACAGACGGAATGCCAGTCAGTATTTTAGTATTTTATTGTGCTGTCTCTTTGGCCGACCTTTTTACAGTTGGCCACATAGACGGCAATTTTGTCACATTGTCACGTCTTGTATTTGTTAGGGCGCTAATAACGCAGATGTTGACGCGCCCTAAAGCACAAACAACAACAACAACAACCAATGAACAGCATTTCATTTATATAGATATACGTATATGTGTGTGTGGGTCTGTTTGCCAGTTATGAACAGGACCATCTATACTCTGCAATTCACAAATATTGTGAGTGGCAGACGGTGCTAATCGCCAATCCTAATTCTGTACATTCCAATCCCGAACAGATCGATGAAATAAAGCATCAGTATGGCATCTTATTTCTATAATTTTATCCTTCCTGTCATTGCGACCTAAATAGTTTGGCCGAAGAAATATTTCATTGCACAAAAGAATTTCACATATTCTCCAATAAATTCAAACGGGAACGACGTGGCCTGTCTGCCAAACGATCCCAGCCCAATCTATGTATCAATTCTGTGACACTTACGTAAGAACTGTAACTAGCAGTCACGAATCGAGCGACTCTCTTCGGTACTTTTTCTAACGTGTCAATCAATCCCTTGCGTTTTGGATCCCAAACACCATAACAGTAATTCAAATATGGACGTACTTGTGTTTTGTACGCTATTTCATTTGTATAAGCATTGCAATTTCACAAAATACGACAAAATATTAATCGTAATCTAGAATTAGCCTTGCTTAAGACAGAAGTTATGTGCAAGTTCCATTTCATATTGGTTTGTACTATTACGCCCAGATACATCAGGGAATCAACCGTATCAACAACTGAATTGTTAACTTTGTACTCGCGAACAAATGGATTCTTTTTGTTACTTATTTACATTGCCTTTCACTTTTTACACTTAAGTGTAAGCTGTCATTTATGGCACCATTCCGAAATAACATCTAGATCACAATGAATTTCTAAGCAATCGTCAGAGCATCTTACTTCCTTATAGATAAGTGCATCATCAGCAAACAATCGCAACTTGTAATTAATAGATTACTAAAAAAGCAAATGAGGATACACGCACGCTCAAGAAGGAAGGGGTGTCGCAGCAATTTAGAAAGTTTAGCTGAGTTAAGAGGATGTATTAAGAATGTCATGCGCGAGGCCTTCAACGATTTTTATTCCAAATCTCTCTCTAAGAGTCTCACAGAAAATACAAAGAAATTTTGGTCATATGTACCAAAGTCAATTGTACCAACAGCAATATTCTATCAATAATTCGTGAAGGTTCCGAGGTTAATGAAAACCGCGATAAAGCTAACGTACTAAATAGGGTAAGTCCGGGTTAGATGGACCACAGGGATAGACGTACCAGTCGAATATTTGGCTGGTCTGCCACAGCAGTGCTGCCGTCGGTGTCTGGAATTGTTATTGTTGAGTAGATGGACCAACGCTTAGTTTTTCTCGGGAGTTTCATATGTACTTTAGAAGAAATCTTCGTTTATTGCTTTTGGTGAGTTGAAATATAGATTTCTTTGTTATGTGGTTAAGTTAGTTTAAATGTCTTCTACGTAAGATCAATACCATAACGTAAGTGTATACTTGGGTACAATCTTAACCCAAAATGACGTGGCGTAGCGTTGTTTGTCTGATCGGGGAGCTGGTCCATCTATCGGGACAGTTAGGGATAGATGGACCAGTGAAATTTGGGATAGTTGGACCACTTAAAAAACCTGGGATAGTCAGACCATTTCTCCTATTAGGGATACACTTTCTATATAAATGAAATAATACGTATAAAAAACTTATTTTAAATATAAAAGCGTATACTGATAAGTTGGGATTTATTTCTTTTACTTAAAAATGCCTACTTTTTATAAAAGAAAAGGAACGTCGGGGAAGCAGAATGGTCGGAAGACAGTTTGAAAAATGTAGTCAAAGGTGTTGAGAATAAGGAAATGGGAGTTAATGCTGCAGCAAAATAGAAGAAAAGAAGCATAAAAGAAGAAAAGGAGAAAGAAATGTAAGAAAAGAAGAAAGGCAGGAAGGAAGAGAAGGAAGGGAGTAAGAAAAAGAAGTTAAAGGGAGATTAATAAAAGGAAGAGAACGCAAAAGAAGAAAGAACTTACGTCATCCTCAGAATCTGAAAATATCGATATTAATACAATTTGCTACGGCCGAGCGTCGTGGGTGAACGGTTAACGTTCTGGCCTCGCATTCGGGAGGACACGGGTTCGAATCCCCGTCCGGGAACCCAGATTTGGGTTTTCCATAGTTTCCCCAAATCACTCCAGGCGAATGCCGCGATGCTTCCTTCAAAAAGGCCATGGCCGAATTCTTTCCCGTTCCTTGTCCTCAGTCCCATCCCGCCTCTAATAACCTTAGCCATCGGCGAAGCGTAAAACAATAAACACTTACACTAATCACACTAATCACAGTAGTCTACCAGCAGAAAAAAAAAACTGTTGCTGATAAATATTGGTACACATAACTTTACATTTTTATCAATAATTGCTGAAATCACAGAGGCCACACCTTCCCATTGATTTGTCATTTGATTTGTCTAATAAATTGAGTTAATTAAAAAAACTGTGTACCTCATTTCTGTATTGAGCCAACCTATCGGCGGTACAGCCTACCCTTTTCTCAAAGCAATTTGGGCCATGTTTGCGCCTTAATACTTTCTGTCTGGATGATGCTACGTGCCTCAAATGTATAAGTATCTGCCAGCTAAGAAAACACACTCAATTTTGTTTCGTCCTGTTCGAATTTCACCGATTTTCTCACTTACTCAACGACAATGATCATTAAAACTATAAACTACTTCCTGTGTCTATGTGCTAACGACTTGTTGTCAGACTGTACTATTCATAATGTGGAATGAGTCGTTAAAAAGCTGAAAAAATTAGCAGCGTGTTCTTCTTCTGGCATGAAATACCATATTGCTTGTGCTGCGGTGTTAGAAAATAAATTCATACTCAGATTTCAGAGGTTAGAATAGACTGATCATTATTGGTGGGGATTTAAATTTACCAGGTGTAAATTGGGAAGGAAATAAGATTAATAACACAAGGGAGCAGAGATTTGCAAATACACTAATAAGGGAAGAAGATATTACGCAAGTGGTTGAAGGGACAAAATATTTTGGATATATTCCTAATGAAGCCCGATGATAGCATAGTGGGATGTCAAGTAACGGAAGGAATAAGTGATCATGTAGCAGTTATGGTGGATATTAGAGGATTCAGTGAACCAGCAGCCAAAATTGAAGGGGGAAATAGGTGCAATTATAAAAAGGCTCAGATTTCACATTTTAAGAGATATTTCAGAGAACGATTCAGCAAATGGTAGGAAGGCACAAGTACAGTAGAGTCAAGGTGGGAATAGTTCAAGGAGATAATGAGAAAGGGAGAAGAAAAATTTATTCCAAAACAGAAAATAAAGAGAAGTAGAGAACCTGTATACAATAATAGGGAAGTGAAGAGGTTAAAGAGGTTGGTAAGAAGAGAACATAAAAGAGTTAAGAGACAGTGTGAAATATTAAAAAAACTAAACAAGGACTTAATAACAGCAAATAAAGTGGCTAAAGATGGGTTTATGAAGAGTGCTGTCAGTGCATTGACTGATGAATATAGAAATTTCTATGCCTATATCAGGAAACTGAGGGGAAGGGAGGGTATAGAGACGCTTATAGATAAGGATGGGGAAGAAGTTACTAAGGATTTGAAAAAAGCAGATATTTTAACTAAATGGTTTAGTAACAGTATTAGGGACAATGAATCAGAAACGGGAGAGTCTAATTCGGTGAACGAGCTTATCAACACAATTAGAAATGAAGATAATAAAAACCTTGAAATTCATCCTGAGGAAATCATGAAGAAAATAAGAAAGCTGAAAAAACATAAAGGGGCTGGTGTAGTTAATATTACAATAGATATCTTAAAGATAGCCGGATGTGACTTTGTACCTTACCTTGAAATATTATTTAAATTGTGTCTGCTTACCACAGGACTGGAAAAGTGCGATAGTAGTACCGGTACACAAAGGAGGGGTGAGAAATAGAGTCGAAAATTACAGGCATATGAGATTGACATCAGTGGTAGGTAAATTAATGGAATGATTGATATGCAACCACATCAGAAATATATGTGAGAAACGTAAGTGGTTTTCAAGTAGGCAACATGGGTTCAGGCAAGGATATTCATGCCAATATCAGTTGGTGGGATATATGCAAGATATTTCAGAAGAAATGTACAAGGGGGGCCAAATTGATAGTGTGGCACTAGATCTGCTAAAGGTGTTTGACAGAGTGAGCCATAAAATGGTAGTAAATAAGGTAGAAACTATTGGAGTGGATGAGAAAGTGATTTGCTGGGTAGAAGAAGTTTTCAAAGGTAGAAAACAGAAAGTTAGGGTAGGAAATGCCGTATCAAAAGAAGTGGAAGTAAAAATGGGAGTGCCTCAGGGTAGCGTATTAGGACCATTGCTATTCATTATTCTAATGAATAAATGTGTTGATTGTTTACTATCAGAAATTAGATTCTTTGCAGATGACATAATGCTATATAAAAGGATAAAAACGATAGAGGACTGAAAGCAGTTGCAGAGTGATCTGGACAGGATATCTAGTTGGGTTGGTAAACATGGGATGAAGATAAATGCAAAGAAGAGTCAGCTTATTAGATACACAAATAAAAAAACAAAAGGTTTATTATGAATGTAAGGTGGGGAAAGAATTGCTTCCTGAAGACCTGAAATGTAAATATCTTGGCATTACATTTGATAACAAGCTTAACTGGGCAGGTGGTAGGATAACGTTTCAAAATTCAGCACTTTTTGGAGAGAGTAATGAGGGGATTACGAGAGAAGTAAAGGAATTGAGTTACAAAACTTTGGTCAGACCATTGCTCAAATATGGTATAGTAGTGTAGTATGGGACCCATATTTTGCGTATCAAATACAGGAGTTGGAGAGGGTGCAAAAAAGGGCGTCTAGATTTGTTTCTGGAAATTATCGCAGAATGCAATCAGTAACGGATATGGTAAAGGAGTTGGAATGGGATTCATTGCAAGACAGGAGGAGGATGAAGAGGGTCATGGGAGTGTACAAGGCGTATACTGGTGATGAGTCATGGAAAGATATTGGTATAGGTATGAAAAGTAGTGCATGGAAGGAAAAAGATGACCATGACCACAACCTGGCACTCGATTTCAGGCACAAGGGTGTGGGAAAATTATCGTTTTTAGGTAAGAGTATCAGGTATTGGAATAAGTTACCAAGGGAAATGATAAATAATTTACCAAAAAACGTTTAAAGAATTTAAAGTTAAAATTTGTAGAGGGCAAATGTAGGTGGGTGCAGGAAAGGGGGAAGATGGGTGTGTAGGTAAATTAAATTGCAATGCGAATAATACCCTCTGGCGCTCCCTTCCTTTAACTGACAAAACTGTGTAAGCTTGGGGCACACTTTCATTTAGCCATTTCCTAAATCAATTAATTTTTTAACCATTTTCTGCCACAAAATGTTGCGAAGAAACAGTTGCTGTTATTGTACTGAAATCGTACATACGATAGCATTTTTGAATCCATATTTTCGTAAGCTGTAGGTCCTATGGAAAGGAATTATAAGTGATACCTGTACCTTTTGTGTTTCTGTTGTAAGTTTTACTGCCAGCGACAGCACATCCAGGCTTGTTTACACAATTTAAAGAAAATCACTATCACAATACATCAACAGCTCGTATATTTTCAGTGTCACGGTAAACTGTAACATTGTTATTAATTGCCAACTTTTCTTCTCAGATTAACACTAGTTGTTTTCACCATTGATGGACACTAACAATTTAAATGATAAATTTTCAACCACCTGAAGCAACTTGATATTATTTATATTATATTCCTAACATTTTAACTGCAATAAATAAGTTTCGATTCGTTGGCCGGGATTCTATCTCTCTGTTGGCCTTTCTGTAAGTACGGGATTCTTGGAAATTATTGACCTTGATGGCGTTTGGAATAACGTAGTCCTTGGTTCGAAAGGTAGAGTACAGTGTGTTTCGTTTTGATGTGAAGTCAGAAAGCTAAGAATTTTAAAGTAAAAGTGACCTCAAATTAGAGTCCATTTCTTGTTTAACACAATTCACGCAAAAAATAATATAACTTATGGCGTATAACCACTGGCAGAGCAAGACCTAAACATGTGGGCAAGATAGGTTTTGTGAGGCTCTCTGCTGACGCAAGAGAATGGAATTTATAAAGAATTTTTCTTTGAAACTGTCAAATTTTTATTTATAGATGCAATCGTTTTCATTGTAATTAAAATTATAAAGTAACAACTAACGTTAGATAAAGAGAAATTTTCTCCTTTTAGCCTTACTGAACTACAAAAGTATTAAATCGTGATTCAGCCTATCTGCTTCAATTGATGAAACCGTAAAAGTTGAAACTCTTTGCTTACCTATTGTATATTGTAAATATTTTTTTTATTAATTTTAATTATATTTTTTCTTATGGCTTTACGCCTCGTTGACGTCGAGGCATTAGAGGCGGGATGGTACTGAGTACAAGGAACTGGAAGAATTCGGCCATGGCCATTTGAAGGAAGCATGTCGGCTTTCGCCTGGAGTGATTTGGGAAACCATGGAAAACCCAAATCTGGATGCCCGGACGGGGATTCGAACTACCATCCTCCCGAATGCGAGGCCAGAACGTTAACGGTTCACCCACCACGCTCGGTGAATTCTGAATAGTTCCTTTCAGCGGAGAATGTAGTAACTGTTATCAAAATCTGAGTGACAGTATTAATGCGTAAAATCTTCTCTAGCTTTCCACCGGGGTAGCTCGAGAAGATTTTACTCAACTGACTTACTGAGAAAGTCTACATTTCTTCATGACAGTATTAATATTTGAGTAAATTTCTTTTAACATATTTTCTGTCGTGTATTGGAACAGCTGTTTCACATCTTTAATAACGTGGGGTAAATTTAATATCATTGTATGCAATTCTTCATGTAATACATAAGGCTGGAAAACATTGCTCTCGCCCACTTGACAGGTTTTTAATATTTTCTAACTTGCTTGGATCATAGAGAAAACCAAAATTTTTATTTAAAAACATAAATCTCACTGTGGAATCAATAATGGTTGTAAAAAGTAGTGTTTTGTACCGGCTATTGGGAGACCGTACAGGTTAATCGCTGCTTTCGTCCTTTTCTTTTTGGCTCAATTGATTATCGAGCATCAGAAAAGCAATTTTTGAACCAAGACTGTAGATATTCTTTGATCCATTCACAAAAATTACACAAATGTTCAAGAGCAATGCTATGGAGCGTCCATAAACTAAATGGCCCAGTCTAGAGGAGGAGGGGATCTATGCTAGGATATGTGGGAAAGGGGGGAGGGTTTCGGAGGGACCACGTAGCTTTTCATTCCTATTATTTGTCATAGTTAAAATTAGGTACACAACACATAACAGCATGCGAATAATTATTTCCGTTCTTTATTTCCTGCGTATGTAATTTACCCTAGCCTGAGAAGAAAATCGGTACAAAATGTCTTCTGGGAAAAAGCTACGTACTAAAGCCACGTCGGAATACGTGGGGAGAGGGAGAGGGGTTTCACAGAATGCCAAAATGTAGTTATGTAGTTCATGGACACTCCTCTATAATGAATTTGTACATACCTGCATAATTTTCTTAGGATATTAACACGCGATAATATCTCTTACCATAAAGGTAATGATATGATGAAAAATTCTAAGCCTAGCATTTCGTTCAAAACCAAATCACAATCACTCATCGTCTCTGCCTTCGACGAATTTTTTTTAAACTCTCAACGCATTCAAATACATCATCAAATTGAAATAATACGGTCTTTACTGCTTCCATTCTGCTTTCCCATCTTGTGTTTGTTAAAGGTTTTATAGTGGACTTCAATTTGATTTTCATTCATTCTCACCGTATGCTGGATTTTGGAAACAGCAAATAAATTTTCTGAATAAAAGAAAAAAATGTTTTTGCTGCGTTTGTCAGCAGACTATTCCAACTATAACATCCGCACGCTGTAAGAAATTCCCTGGGATTACTATTTTAGTTTTAACTCCACTATTTGTGGCTACCATATTTGCATAATTGTCTTATCCTTGACCGAAAAATTTTTGAATATCTATCTAGCTCTTCCAATATTGCTCTATCTAGCTCTTCCAATATTGCCTTATTTAGATATTCTCCAGTCGTCTTAGCGACAGCAAGAAATCATATAATGTTGTCTTCTGTTGGCCCGGTTGATGTGCTACAAAATCTTAAGATAACTGACTTTTGTTCAAATAGACCAGAATCTCTAGTGCAGTCGAGCAAAATAGAATAATATTTTGTCTCTTTTACCCTACGAATCACCTTGTAAATCAATATGAACAGTTCATTTTGAATGTCGTGGCTTAGATAATGATGTGTAAGTTGTTTGCCAGTAATGCGTTCATTTGTTCCCGTAATATAGGGTCATATTTAGACATCAATTTAAACAGAATTCTAATTATTGTCACAAATTTTGAGAGATTCTCTGTGATCTCTAAATGCCAGATTATAAGAGGCTAAAAATTAATGATATCA